>ML675603.1:59891259-59908759 GCA_007922155.1 Mesoclemmys tuberculata
CCTTCTTAAACATGGGACACCAGAACTGCACACAATATTCCAGGTGAAACAGAATTAAACTACGAATTATGTCCCCTCTCTGTGAGCGGGCAGTGGCAGAAAGGGAAGGGGAGGGCTATTGGTAAAATATCCAAGTCTTGTCTAGACTGAGATTTAAAGATATGATGGTAGTGCGTGTTAGGTAGCACTGGCTACCTAACATATTTTAAGAACGAAGCGCAGACAAGGCGCACACACTTCAATGTAGGTTAAAGCTTACAGGTGAGCCTTGGGGTTAACTTGTTAGTCTGCACAAGAGTTGAAAATTTGTTAGACTCTATTAGCTATCATAGTCCGACATCCTAGGAACTCTTCACTTCTAATTGTCCCTCTGATTGTGTCTTTTTCTGTGACCTTGAGAAGTCACTTAACCTGCTTGTGTTCCAATATCCCAATATGCAAACTGGCAATGAACTTACTTACCTCACTTGAGTTAATATTTATATAGTGCTAACATACAAAATGCTAAATAAGTTGCATTATTATCATTATTATTATTATAAGTGAACCTCCAGCATTCCATAAGTTCAAGCAATAAAATGACCCAGGCTGCACATCACAGAGAAAGAAGATAAAGCAAATCCTGATGTTAATAATTAACAGGAGTTTAAAATGAAGGTTTAGAAGCAAGAAATTCAAAGACATTTTAAAAAGGTGATGCACTGAGCCCTATGGACAGAAATGTTTTTCTGATCACTGGCTGGTGCACAGAACATTATATCATCATGTTTAAATCAAAAGTTAACTTGTCAACTATTGCTCATGTTGAGAACTACTTATGCTTTAGAGCATAAAAAGAATTGTTTAGTAATATTTTTGGATCAGCAAATTTCTTCTCATATGGTGCAATTTAAATAAAGTAACAAGTAACAGTTATTGTTTTCAAAAATTAACAGTTGGTATCTATAGATTTTCCCCAATAGAATATTTTAATTGCTCTTATATAATAGTAAATTTAGATACAGAAACTGGAATTAAGACCTCAGTCCTTGCTAATACTTATGCACATCCTTATCTTTATGCGTTGCGAGCAGTCCTATTGTAGACTTAAATCACAAACAGACGTATACCCCTACTCAAAGTGCTTAACTTTATGCATGTGCTGAAGTCTTTGCAGGATCAGGGCCTGCGTGTGTATGATTTTCAGAATTAGCACATATATTAATTACACAATTGATGCATCTACAATTACAGGATATAAAACGTCGCCTACCATACAGTATATACAAACGCAAAATGCCCAATCTCGCAACCATTACTCACACAAGTAGTCATATTGATTTAGTATAATGCAACTACTCATTTGAGTAGCATTTGCGAGATCAAGCACACAATTTTTGTCAACAAAGCAAGGCAATCTGAGTTAAGCAGCATAATATTAGAATACTTATAGTGTGCATAAGCTTTTCCTTTTATCCCCTTCAGAAGTAATGTTATTAAAAACAATGTACATTTTCAAACAAATGTTGTTTTACTACTTAATACAGATATTTCTCTTTTTTGGCTAAATCAAACAGAAAGTTTCCAGGCTTTCACAAATATTTTAGTACTCAATATCCTAAGGGATTGTCTTGTTCAGTTTGTTTTATCTTTAATATACACTCATGTTGTTTCTGGCTGCTGGATAACACTATTCTTTGTAGATTTGTAAATATTTTTTCCATAATGGTAATACAAATGATCCATTAAGTCTCAGTGGAGACTGGGAACTTTGAACGTTATGGGTGTTTTCTGCCCTTTGGGGCAGCAGTTAAAGGCTGACCCCAGATCTTTAACAAAAATGAATTAAACAGCTTCATCCGTTCAAACTGACACATAATAGAACTATTCTATTACATTTAGCATGATAGTCTATCTTGCTGAGGGGTTTGTGTGCTATCTGCTTCATGTGTAAGGATGCAATGGGGCAGAGGGAAAACTACTTCCCCAAGTGAATGTTGAGGCCTATCGGGGCTAGTTTAGCGAGTGCATCTTTTCTAAGTAGATAAATATGCTGTTTCTCTGTTATCTGGGAGCGGGTCCTGAAACCTCCTCCCTGACACATTTAACTTGTGCCAGCTCACCTGAGGAGCAGCACCCAGCCAAGGTCCAGTGGTCAGCAGGCCTGGTAAGAAAGCGCCTCTATGCTCTCCTTTCACAAGGGTGGTGGGAGAGGGGCTCTAAAGGAAAAACAAACAAACATTGACTCATCCTAAATTTCAAGGGGGGGGGGAGGTAAATGGGATGAGGAAATTAGGTTTGGTCCCCCTCCCTTCATTTCTGCTTGAAGTGAACCATTGCTGTTGAGGATTTGAGTCTCCTGTATTTGGATTTTAAAAGACAGCATTTAAAAATATCAGTTCCACCCACTTTCTCACAAACTATGTGAACCTAGCTATGGACATCTAAGGTAAGTAATTAATTATTCCTCCTCCAATCAGATATGTTTGAGCCATCAGGTCTATGTAAGTTTAAAACAATGAAGTGTGTATGTCTTCACATTCTTCTTTTAATTGTGAAGGAAGATAGCAGTGCACTGTTCTCTCTTACTAAGAAGCCTCTGTTTAGTCTGGCAGGAAGTACAGAAACCCTAATTTCCTTTGCTGCATTTAAAGCTTTATTTGTTTAGTGCTATATTGTACTGGCCAAGGTAAACTAACCTGAATCTGCTCTGCTGGAACATGGATAATGTGGGAAGGTCTGTCACCATGGTGATGAACGGCATTGCTTTCTTGTTCATAAATGGCATCTCGTTCAGACTGAGGAAGACTGAGGAACCTTCGGATCATTGAGAGATTCTCCCAGAGGGTCCTGTTTTCTGGTGAGGGATCTTCCTTCCAACGCAGCAGTTCACAGAGCCACCCCTTGAAGAGAACATCAAAATATTAGTTTTCCTCATTCAGTAAGGGATAGATTCTGCTCTTATTTACACTTCCTTTGAAGTGAATGGGTGTTCTATAGGGATGAACAAGGCAGAATCTGCATCTTAACGTTGCCCCCTTCCTTAACTCTTTTTAGTCAGAAATTACTTGGATTTTAAATTCTGGAGGCCTCTCCTAAAATCTAAACTAAATACTAATGTGTCAGGAGTCTGTTATGTTATTGTACAAACCCACCACAAAACTGAAACTTTTTGTATAGCATGTTTTCAGCAGTTTCACATAGTTGCTATATATTAAGAAACAAACAAATGGATCAAGATAGCATCCCTCACATACTCCAAATATACAGGTGTTTAGTGTTCTGTTTCATTTAACTTCAGTATGTTTTTTCTTCTGTTTATTTTCCTTTATATAAGCCAATCTCCAGCTCAGGGTATTAGGAATGTATTTCAGTAGCTGGCAGATGATGTCTTCTGGCCTTTTTGTTTGTTTGGTTTTTTACAAATTCTAGTATGACCATTTTTCTTTTTCAGAGTAAAAATACTTCAAAAATCTGTCTTGTCTGTAGAGCTGCTCAATGTAAATCATGAGGATAAAGAAGTTCCCTAATGTCCTTTTAAAAGAAAAGGATACCTTTGAATAGACATTGAGAAGTAACATCTTCCTCATTGCTATGTACAGAGATGGCTCTCCGGGTGAACTTAAACCATGTGATAATGATCTATTTCAGACCCTTTCCCTTTAAAACCGACTTTAAAATCAGACCCAATTTTATGTTTCATAGTGTGGACTGACAAGGAGATATGCTCTTTACACCATTTCCAGATTACAGCAAATTATCTAAGCACGCACCCACCACTCCAATTCAAATATGTTCTAGGCAAACAGACTAAATGTATGTCAAAAGACTATCCCTGGACAAATGTAGCAACTGCTAATTTGCTTCAAAAACAGACATACAGTTTTGCCTTGAAGATTTAGCAACTGGTTTTTTTTTTTATGTAACCTTAAAATTAAATCTGGAATTATTTTCTGCCTTTTTATATTTGATGTTTGAAAGGAATAGCACAGACACAAACTGGCTAATAGAGTGTGCATCAACTGTGCATTTCTTTGCAAAACGTAAAAACAGCTACAAAGACATAACACATTCCAAGTATATAATGTTCACAATCCTTTCTTAGCGCAAAGGTTGTTTTTTTTAAACTAGCTCTATACACTTTTTTTCCTTAATGCTGTAAGATATTTTATTGGATCAACAAATAATACATGTGGAAGCCTTTAGACCCCTTCTTCAGGTGCCGATCATTTAAAAAATGGTTTATCCAGACCAGTTTACTATATTTTCTGCAGATACAGTAATGATGGAGATTTAGGTGTTCCTGATGCCATATGTAACTTTGTCCAGAAGTTAATTTAAAAATGTAGTTTTAAATAATCATTACAAAAAGAGGAGAAGACAGTGGAAGTAAACAAATAATTTAATTCATCCTGTTATTTGGAAGGCTGAAAATTTCAAATATATGGTCTCGGACACTAGTGGCAGATTAAACAATGGACACGGAGGAAAATGAATGGACATGGAAATAATGAAAAATAAAAGTGTTAGAAAAATATGGTGGTGGCATAGTTGTGAAATCAAAAACTTGAATAGGGCCAAATCCAGCTTTATGCTGAATAACTACATGCGGTAGAGAAAATAATGTTTTAGAAAACTGCCCTTTGTGCAATAACAGGATAGAAATCCCATCTGTTGCTCAACAAAGTTCTCAGGAGAGAGGATGGCTATTGTGGTGTTAGTGCAACAGAGACTAAGAGGTATAGTCTAGGAAGCTGACTAGAAAATGTGGTCAGTTCCTTAACGCACATGCCATGATGTCCAGCACAGGGTTGCCCTTGTTTCTTTTTCAAAGCAGCAGCAAAGTGCTCCAAGCTGTGCCTTTCTCCTGCCCACCCCAAGGCATTCTGCTGTAAGGTGGTAGGTTAGTGGATGGATTACATATTCACTTAGCATCATGCGTTTCCTTCTATCCTCTGTGTATTCCATGGGCAAAGGGGCAGTAGTCCGCATTTATTAAAAAAACACCAAACCCCCCACCTTATATGGTATCAGTTAAACGGACAGATAATGTTGATTTTTGTTTAAGAAATTTCAGAATCTAATATTAATAAAAATACTGTTATGCAAATTTTAATGAAAAAACAATGAAAATTGTTTTTCAAATGTTTGCAGTCTGTAGTGCTTCTCACCCAAAAGGTGTGGCACTGTGCTAGCGCGCCTGAAGTGGAAAATGAAAGGGATAAGTCTATTTATACCATAGGAAGTGAAAAAGAAAAAGAAACAAACTGCAGTTATCTAAGACATATGTAACACAAGCAAGGACATTTGTTTTTTATCCTGACACTGTCCATTAGAACGTGGGCATATTCTGTCTGGTGAACATGTGGACCACAGATGTTCTTTAGAAAAGATTCATCACATTTATGCTGGTTTAACAAATATTTCAGAAAGAAAGCTTTGATTCACTTAGCAAAATTTTTTCTCATATTGTCACTTTGATGTTTCTATACTTATTAGATTGATCCTTATTTTTATTAATTGCCATGACTAACATAACATTTCCAGTAGCCTGCTATTAACCTTTGCCCTGAAATAATACTTTTAATTCCTTATCTAAAAATAATAGTAAATTGTAAATTAAAGCATGTCTCTTTAGCCTTCCAAGGAAATGAAGTGATTTTAAGAGACTGAAGTTAAATGCTTCTTACAAACTATTTAAACTTGCAGCCACAGACTGCTATTTTAACAAAAATGTCTATTTTTCCATTTTATTCTTCATGTATTTTAAAAGGAGCAGGTAGACATTTTGTTGTAACATCTGTGTGGCAATATGGAAATAACCAATTTGTTTCTTCTAAAATTACAAGGATAAAAAATTTATTGGCCTGATCTCTATCTATTTCCGAATACTTTTACAAAGCCTGATTTTATTAATGTTTAAGTGCTACAGGGGACAAATGGGCATTAACAGAAGTTGTATGGTCTAACTTCCACAGGGGACCAAAATCATTGTACCAACATAAATTCTTTTGGACTGAAAATGTCATTAATATTTTACATATTTCCAGGTTCAGTGTTCTGTACCAGATAAATGCCTCCATCAGAAAATTCAACATCTTGAGAGAGGATATGTGAAATGATTTTTATAATATTTAGAAAAACAATTGGATGGACTTTCAAAACCATGACATCATTTGTTTTGAATCTGTTTTTACTTGGGGGCAAAACATGAACAGATGTAGTTAATGTTAGCTTTTAAATTTAGAAATGAACCTGACAGGACCAAATTCCACCCTTCTATGATGGTATAAATCTGGAGTAATTCTACTGACTTTAATCAGGTCATTTCTGATTTGCACCAGCATGACTGAGAGCAGAACTTGGCCCATAGTTTTTTTTTCATGTTTTATAGCTTCCCAAAATTATAGGATTATAATATAATAGGCAAAAGACTCACTACTCAAATTAGATCACAACTGTTCTTTAATGTGTACAAAGCACAGTGAAGAAACAGCCTTTAAAAATTTAGGCCAATTCAGAAATAAGCAAGATTAAAAAACGACTTTGGGAAGAACCTAAACTTTAAACATAGTATGTTTGCCAGGCAATATTACACTGAATATAAAGAAGGTATATGATGAAAATATAAACATTAGCCACATGTAAATACATTTGTAGAACTTTCAGGATGTTACTACTTTTCAAACTGACGAAGTTTAATGTGACACCTTCTGTTCTAAAACCTTTGTTTCTATTCAAAATCACGCCTTTAGCTGCTAGCAGTCACAATGCCCTCCTTATTACTTAAAATACTAGCATGGGCCCTGGATAAGCTGAAAATGCCATGCAGATGAATTCTGGGATAATATGTTCAAACCTGTTATATACAACACAAATCCTGTAAAGTTATGTATTGTAAACCTACATTTATTGAGAACTAAAAGTCTTAAATCCATCTGCCACAAAGGAAATACTGTTATGCACTTTAGAGTAACCAAGTACCATCTGCAAATGTCTTGCTACAATAAGCACAAAAAGAAAAAAAGAAAAAAAAAAAGGTAAAAAAATGCTAAACCTAAATATTTAAAGGAAATAAGTCTTCTAACTGGTTTTCTCTTAGGATTTTATTAAAGAAACAGAAGACATCAGAAAGCAAAGCAACTGCCAAACTATTGCAGAAAAAAAGGAAAACAAAGATAACAATGTCAAATGTCAAAGTCCACAACACACCATTGTAAGCTTATTTTAAAGAAGAATTTGGCAGTTCTAATCTCAATATCCCAGTAATGTCTTTTTTCTGAACATTTTAATTGTACCAGATTTAAATACAAATCCTGACCCTCTCCCCTATTTTACCTCCTACTTTCCAACAAGTCAATTTCTGGTTTCCATAGCATTTTCTTTCTTGAAGAAGTTGATACAAATCAATTCAACATGGAAGGGACAGGCACCAATTCTAAATAAAATCAAGGATTGCCTTTCTGCAACCATCAACATTTGCTATGCAAATCCCTCCAGGTCTGTGCAGTGCTAGGAGGCTCACCTTATATTTACCTGTGCCAAGTGTAACTAGTCTAGAAGGAAAGGACTTCAGCAAAGAGCAGTTAAACTTCTTTGTTTGGTAAATCTGTTAATGGTAAAAGTCATAAAATGACAAATACTTCTTACTGTATTAACTAGCAAGGAATCAAATACATATTAAAAAGATGAGCTATAATCTGAATTCTAAAAGGCAAAACATTTTATAGCATGTATGCTAAGATATGAGGAAGGTTTTCTTTCATATATTACATGCAGGAGTATTTTGGTGCAATCTCTGGGGTATATAGTATAAAAATACATGGTATTAGAAGAAATCAGCCTTAATAGGTAGGTAGTTGATACAAAACATTTTAGTAGAAAGCATGAATTACATTTCTGCATCTAGTATGAACAAGAATTAAGTACATAATCCATTAAACAGTAGTTCTAAACTCAAAAAAATCAGTATTGTAGACTAAACTACAGTAGGCATTTTGAATGAGCACATTTTCAGCGATAACTAACTATAAAGCTAGCAATTTATCATTCAGCAAATAATTTTCTACTTTTAAAAGAATCTGTAAGTGTTACTTATGCTAATGAAGACCGTTTTTAATCTGCCCACAAACATGCTAATAGAGGGCAATTTTTTTTTATTTACAAAGCTGAAGGCACTCAAGTGTAATTTCATATCAATGTTCTATAAACTGGGTAAAATGGGCTCTTAATCGTCTAAACTTCTAAGACTGACTTTCTCCCTTCAGAATCATTCAACTTGCTTTACAAATCTTATTTTGGTTAAAATGGCTTTGTTCATCGCCACTGATGCTTCCATTTCTTTTGGAGCTATGACGGCAGAACCCATGTATAGGAAGGAAGAAATACATAGTGGAAAGCACTATTACAGTGAATATATGTTTTCCTCTGACTTAAACTTGTGAGCTCTTCATTGTATATAAAGGTTGCTTTTGGAAAAAGAAGTCATAATTCTTTGAACAATGAGATACATAATGGTGGCAAAGGAGTACTGAAAGCATTTTAAATTATTTACTAGGTTAAAAGGGTGAAATGGTACTTTAAATACATCAAATTTCATCATCTGGGCCATTTTTTGGTGGCAAAGTGGTATTGATCTTTTCAAATGCTTAAAATTAACTATTTCCAGAAGGTCATTATTTGATTAAAGGCATTAAAGTTGAGGGCAAGAAATGATGCACTTTGTCTTTTTTCCCATTCAAATAATCATGTAATTTAATCAGAATTATCCCTTCCTGTCCTGTAATAAAAATGTTTGTCTTAAGATATTGTTCTTTACCTAACATATTAACCTTTAAATGTTATGAAGTTCTTAAGAATAATCTCTGCTAGAGAAGATTCTTCTATAATATAATGAAAGAATCCCCAACATTTAAATTGATAAGGATAAATTTCCTCTGTACATTCATTAGAAAATGCATTAAACCCTTCAACTGTGATTTCTCACAATATTCAACAGGACCTAGAAATTCAGAGTTCTGAATAGCCAAATTTGTGCATACAGTATTTTAAAGCAAAAATATGCCAACATGAATAAACAGTGTAAAATGGAACTATAAACTATGTAAAATTATATAAAATATTTCGATTTGCATTAATTTTGTATCTGAGAAATACGATATTCTATTTTATGGTAGAAGAACAAGTAGTTAACATTTAAGGCTCATCCCAAATTCATTTTTGGGCTGACACCATTTAAATTTTACTTCTTACTGGGTGAAATCCTATGGGCTTATGCAGGTCAGACTAGATGATCACAAATGTTCCTGACTGGCCTTAAAATGAATCAATCTACTTTTGGAATTTCCTGATATCTGAAAGCCTATTTTCAGATTGAGGCAGGCCTGGCTGCAGTCCTATTGATGGTTTGATCTGGAAGGAAAAGTTGGCCACAGCTGACTCTGATCTAGGCTTTCCTCTAGTGTTCAGTGTCTAGGTTTTCCTCCTCAAATAAGTGTTCCCTTTCTCTGGCAGCTCTGTAGTGAGCAGGAATGGGAAAGAGGTCTTTCTTTTGTGAAGGGCTAGTTGGGTATGCGGGAGTGAGGGACAAGTGTCTTGTCTTTGTTGTCAGATATTTTATTGAGCTTCCTCCCACACAAGATTCCATTTAAGAATTTAAGGCTCAGAGGATTTGATTTGAATAATTATCTGCTGATCATGGTTTAAGCCTGGACATTTGAGTTTGCTGCCCTGGCTTTCCCTGCAAATCTCTTGAAGTCTGTGCATCTGCCCACCCACTAATACAGTAGCTAGGGATGTTTCCTTTACCATTGACTTGAATTCACGAGGATTTCCACTCTTCCATAACGTTTCTTTGACAGGGAAATGGGAAATTGTTTGTTTTGGATGGGAGATATTATGTATTTAACCTGTTCAACCTCTCCTTATGGGTACATCATGTTTGTGGCCATCACCTTCTTCCCTCTAGTTTCAGACGTATTTTTGAGGGGAAAGGCTTTCTCTGTTCTCAGAAAGGGTTATCATTATTCAAAACTGATCGTTTCTTTTCTTCCAAGGGTTGAGCTAGAGCTCATGCATGGAAGGAGAATTTTGCCCTTTGGGGGATGGCAGGTATCCTCATCAAAGGACTTGTACTTTCTGTGACTTAGCCCAGGAGCTGGAGGCAGAAGGAGTTGTGATGTCTCGCATGTGTGCACTCTTTATTCTCCCAACTTAAACTGAGAGGAAGTGCAGAGGACTATCCCTGAAATATTTCAAAACTGCCTCATGGGAAGGAGCTGCTTCCTTGTCAGGAGACTCAATTACCAATTCAAGAAACTGGGATAGCACATGGGGGTTTCTATCTTTACAGGTGAATCGCACTAAAGGAAAGGGGAACTTTTGGACCTACCCCTGAAGATTCTTATGTGGTGAATTGTTAATGTTTGCAGACTTGAGAGAAGAGGAAATCTGACTCTCCCTTGTGGAGATATCCCTGGTGGAGTCCTAGCTAGTGTAGGGGTATAGAGAAGCCACAGTAAGCTGTAGGCACAGCAAACCTACTGCTCAGTTAGTGCTTCCAGAGGCAGCAAATCTGGTGTGAAGGCAGAATGGGTGGGGACCATGTCCTGGAAACTCATGGACAAGCGTAAACTTGTATAGCATTTAAGCAAGAATAATGTAACACAGGTATCTCAGATGAGGAGTGTGGTCAGGATCCAGAAATGCACTATAGGAAATAAAAAAATGTCTCTGCACAAGTGCAGAAGTAGTGACTTGAAGGGTTCATAATTTTTTGAAAACTGATTAAAACCAGTTTTCTTCCCATTTGACTTTTTTAATGTCTCAATGAGATCTAAAACAAAACAAGTTTGAAATTTCTAGCATCTGGAGTATTTGAATTATCCAAATTTGAGCTACTGAGTTTATCTATTCCTTCATAAAATATATTAATCTGTGCAGTCTCTCCCTTGTTCCCTCTCTCTGCGTACATTTGCAGCACTGTTCCAGCATTGAGTTTTCCAATTAGAACTGAACCAAAAAAAATTTTTTTTTTTGCAGTGCCAACATGTTAGTAAAACTATACATTTATTCTTTGTTTTAGGCCTTTTTGGAAGCAAATGCATTTCACCTGTCATTCAGTATGGTTTACAAAATTTGTTTAATGTAAAAGTGTATATATATATGGTCTTGTTGACAGTCTGTTTATTTGCCTTATGAACCCTCTATAGCCACATCTTTCCTACTATACTTTTGTATGTTCTGGGCCACTTTTAACTGTACGTGTGGACAGGAGATGAGAATCCAATAAGGAGCATATAATATTGTCCTGGTCCCCTTTGCAGGGGAATGCATTGTAAAAGCTGTCAAAATTCTGTGTGAATTTGAACGAAATTTTTTTTTTTTTTTTTTTACTTTTACAAGAATAGCTGCGTAGGCATAAATGCTTTCCAGAAAAAACAAGGTCTATTACAAGAAGGGTTATTTAATTTTTGGAAAACTAGAACTAGGTAAAAAGCATTAATGACCAAAGTTTCCTAATACTGAACTAACATGTTTTTGCCAATTTGGGAGCTTATTTTTGTCTTTTCAAAGAGTTTATGAAACTGGCTTTTGTGTGTCTGCAAAATTCACAATTCATTAATTTCTGACCCAACAGAACTGCTGTTCTGTCATTCAGTGAATAGAGATTGCTTTTCAGTATATTACATGACCTCTATTGATCTACCTGAACAAGAACTTCACGCTTCCTCTTGAGGATACATCTTCAATATAGAAGTGATGAGAGCTGTCACCACAAAAAGACCATCTTACAAACGCAATTTTAATAAAGACACCGGAGAATTTCTTTTCTGCTCTTTAGACTTTCTCTAGCCCAAAAGAGGACTAAAGCTTTTCTCTTTATTGCATAAGGAGACTGATTCCTTTGCATCAGCTGCTGGGATTGCCCCAACCCTAAATGAGGAAATTTGAAATTGCTCACATGAAAGTGTTAATGGCATCTAGGCCAGGGGTGGGCAAACTTTTTGGCCTGATGGACACATCTGGGTATGAAATTGTATGGTGGGCCACATGGTGGGAGAGGGGGAGTGGTGGCGCTGGGAGGGGGGAGCAGCTGCCGTGCTCCAGCCAGGGTGCTGCTGGGCCCATAGGGTGGTGCTGCTGGGCCCATATGGTGGGAGAGGGGTGGCAGGGTTGAGTGGGGGGCGTGGCCACTGTGCTCCAGCCAGGGTGCTGCTGGTCCCATGTGGTGGGAGAAGGGAGGGGGGAATGGGAGCGGCACTGTGCTCTGGCCAGGCCCAGCTGGAGGGCCTGATGAAAAGCTCAAATGGGCCATATATGGCCCGCGGGCCGTAGTTTGCCCACCCCTGTTCTAGGCACATATTTTACAGTTTGGCTGAATCACTAGAACACTATTGGTTACTTATTCATAATTAACTCTTCAGTTTCACCAACCCTTGGTTTTCATGTTTTAGGACGTTTCTTTAATGATCACTCCTAATATTTCTGTCAAAAAAGCTTGTTTCTTTATCTTTTGTATTGGCTTTTGCTGCCAGAGGATCAGCAAAAAGGGTGAGCTTGGATGTGATCAGCTGTGATTAAATAAATAAATAAAACTGTAGCTGTCAGTATAACAGATGGGAATTAGTATAAAATAAGTTATAGAGCTTGTTGGAAGAGAGGTAAACTTCAAAGATCTCGGATTTTTTTTTCAAGTTAGGAAAGGATGAAGAAATTGATGTTCCTGTTTCCTGAGGTATCATATTTAATCCATTAACCAGTCACATCATCTTGCAGTTCTAATATGTTACTGAACCCTCCCTTTGATGTGATAAAAAAGCAGCTAACATTGATACATAATGATATTCTGTGTGCACTTTTTCCTGATATACTTCAAAATAAAATTTCCCCCTCCAATCCCATGTGTGTATCTTTAAGAGTGGTCTACCAGCAACTTACTGTTTTAAAAAAAATAAAAATATGTAATTTTTAACAAAATAAGAATATGGAATATTTAAAAAGAAGTGGAAAATTCATTTACAGCCAGGCTAGGAAGAAAAGAAACAGTTAGCAAGTTACACGCAGTTTATCTATTGTCCTGATGTTGCAAGGTGCTTTGTGCAGGCAGACCCCTCTGCTTACTTGGATTCATGATTAAATCAGTGGGGTTCTACTGGGGCAGAGATCCACCCCCGTGGAGCAGGATCAAGGCCTAAAACTGTACCATATATGTATGCTCCATGCACATAGATACTTCAGGGAAAAAAGGGAATTCAAGTTCCGTTTTAAAAAACAAAACAAAACACACACCTTATTCTGTGCGTAACTGAAAATGTAACTACGCAGCTCATTTTGTACTCAGCTAAAAAAGTAATCTAAATTAAGAGCTGCCCCCAAACTTAGTTCCCTATCTCTGAGCCTCCTCCACTTTTCTCTTCCCTCTTCCAACTATATTTTCTTCCCTTCAATACAAATAGCAGTGACAGACACAAGCCCTAATCAAAAATATAATAAGTATTCTTTTGCAAATCTTACATAAAATGCAACTACATTCATATGTAAAAAGACGGGAAAAAAATGGGTTATAAAAAAGTAGGTGATGCTTTATTCTCCTTTCTTTTCCATCATTCTTTCTTTCACACATATTATTCGACTGGTACTGTAAGCACAAACTACACTAGACAAAAGTGTGCTTAAAAATCAAAATAAGAAAAAACAATTGCCAATTAGTTAATAAAGTCAGTTTTAGTCTGCTACATTACCCTTTAGAGTGGAGACCTATAAAATGGGTCAATGGGTTTCAACACAGGGTGACTGGAAAACACATCCCGATATCCCTTACCCATACTAAAGAAAAGTTACATGTAAATGGCCCTGATTTCACCACAATGGCATGGTTTCCCTCCATATAACTTTAAAAAATATCAATATGCTTAACAACTCTTATATTTATTTTTTTAAATGTGCAATGAATTTTTATTTGGCTGCTGTACCTACAGTTGAGTTAAGCAGGAGTCTTTACCAGAAGGTGACTGGCAATTTTTTCAAACCTTTTTACCACTAACAACTTACAAGCTAACAGTAAATTTTTATTATTAAGTTACTTATAGAGGTTTAACATTTACTTCTTTGGAAAGACTTTTGTAAACAGACCTTCGGGCCAGAAAAGCCGCTTTCATAATAACTCACATGTTCCTCTTAAAAAACAAAACAAAACCAAAAAATCTTAAAACTAAGAATTCAGTTTTGATCTTAGAAAGATGAACTACAAATTTAAGACTAACTCCAGATCCCTACAATTTTTTAAAACATTTTAAACTATGACATTCAGTTTGACTGGGATCATGTTTGTCAGTTCTCACCCACAAAAAGTGCATATCCCAAAACTTATTTCCATTCGTCACTTGCCATATTTTTGACCCATGTCTCAATTTTTTAAAAGCACTGTTTATCATATTTAAATGAGATATTTTAATACTCTTGAACAAATTCCTTCTCTATTCTCTTTTGGAACAAGGTGTATTCAGTGGTTTTTAGTTTCTGAATAAATGGTACTTATTGCTTTTAACATACAACAACACACCACTGTTGAGAAGATGAGGGTAAAAGTTGGAAGAAAGAAAACGTTTCCCCAACTTCACTTTTAGGTTCTGCTCATGCAGAAATCTTATTACAGACAAAGTCAGAGAACTTAGCAATGCCCCCAGCTCAAGGCCCCTTAGAACGTCTTTAAAACAAGAGATAGCGAAGCTCCAAACAGATGAGAAGGGGACAGTGACAAGAACATGTCCCACCTATGACAAGGAAAAGGCCCCTGCTTATCACATGGTGCCTTGGAGAGTGGTAAGCTGGGTCAAAAGTGAAATCAGAGAGATGGTCTGTTCTCTCTCTCCTCCTGGCTAGTCAAGGCAGGGAAAGCCTATGGGAATTATCAAGTACTTTGTTTTTGGTTTTGTGGACTCTAACACAAGCCCTGAGGAAATGCCCTTAAAAAGACTAATGTCTGGATCTTTATTTCCCTTCCCTAGCTAATGAAACTGCCCACTAGCTCATACCATCACTTCTGGATGTCTTCACAAATGCAGCTTCTCTAAGATTACCTCCATTTATTCACTCATCTAGTGGTAATAAACCAGGTACATTTCCTTCCTTATATTTATTTCTACCCACTGGCATTTATTTGGAGTTTCATGCAAAAGTGAACAGCTTCTCGGATGTCTGGTAATGGATCTTAAAATCAAGAGCAGCTTGGTGCCACTTGAAGCCTAACAAGGTGAATCTCTTTTGTTAGGCCAACTCCCTTCTCATATTAAATCAGGGTAGCAAATAATTAAAAGTGAACCAAAAACCAAAAATGAAGTTACGTTCGAGCCTTTCGCAGCCTTTTGCTTTAATATAGTCGGAGGAAGTTCCTGTCTCAATAAAATTCTCCATGACACACCAGAGACATTAAAATCCTAATTCATTAAACTACCCAAGCATGTGCCGAACTCTAGGCATGTGAATAATCCCACTGAATTTACTGATGTTTAAATACTTTGCTGAATCGGGGCCTCAATCCTTGGAGAATTCTTCTGAGGACTACTTAGTACAACTCTCTCTCCAATGTTAAGCCTATAAAGGACCCATCAATATTTATTTGCCTTTCAAATGCCACCCTGATGTAATCTGAGAAGTGAGAGAACATTATACTATACAGAATAAAGATGAGCTGATCACTGAATATCAATTGGGATAAATATTTGTGACCTGGGATTCCCCCCACATCTGTTGTGTAGCTTGTATTAGTCTATCCATTGGAACAGTATGGATATACCATATCCTAATTCTGAAATATGGGCCAGTTGAATTTGGATAATAGCAAAAAATAGAACATATGAAAACCTATTTAATTCAATTCAATTAAATTCAAATTAACACAGTTTGGTTCCCCTTCTCACCTATGTCTAAGAATCCTGCAATATTATTTTCAGTTTTACACAGTTTTAACTGTACAGCCTACAAAAGAGAGGAATTACATGTCTATACTCCCCAGACACATTCGCTTTAATTCTTATCTGTCAATCCTCTACCAAATTGCTTCCTAAACCGCCATATGAACAGGCCCAGCAAATATACTATCACTTTCACAGACATGCTCCTGGTGGTGATGTTCTTGTACAATCAAATTCCTCACTCTTTCAGAAATAAATTTCTCCCTGATCACTATTTTCTGCTCAAACTGTATAGAAAACACCAAGAGTTGGAGAAATGCTCAGTTAAACTAGTACTTAGTCTATCCCATTTCCAGACACTGGTGATTAGGATCACTAACTCCCTAACTTTGCAGAATCGTTAGCTATATTTGCATCTGTCCTCAGTGTACCATCAATACTAGTATAGTTCACCAAGGCTTTTTCTGTTTTTTTACCTCTTCGTGTTACAATATACTGTCCACTCATTAACCACTTTTTTCATGACTACTATATGAAGGCCAAAAATTCACTGCTGTATTGTCAAAAGGGAGGTAATGAAATAGTGATCCAGAACACAGATGCTCTTTCTGGAGTGAAGTGGCAGATTGCTCTGTCTTGCTTCCCACCTCTGAGAAGGAGGCAGCACCAACTTGTCATATTATAAAACCAGCAGTACCTCTGCCTGCTGTACTGCCCGATGCATGTGTATCTAGTAGAACAGTAAGCAGAATGCCAATCAGAGGCACTTTAGGAGGAGAGCTTCTATGGTGGAGATAGTGTAAGAATGCCTGCTAGAGTAGAGGACGCTTACACAAAAGGAGTGTGTATATGCACCTAAGGTGGGGTGACTATGTATAGGCAGGTTCATGCACAGAGGTGGCAACTGGGGAGCAGAGAGAGAGAAAAATGGAAAGAGAAAGTTGGTGATAAGGGTGTGTGTGGAAGAGAAATGGGAACATGGTAATGTGAAGAGGTAAGGGAGGGATAAGACGACAGACATAACTAGGGGAATTAGTCAAGGGTGACAACAGGAAAACAAAACAGAAGGTGAGGATGCAGAAAACAGGAAGAGAAATTAAGAAAATCCATTTTGCCAGAAACAGCACCTCTTCTCAGTCAGACAGCAGGTGCTGCCTCAGGAAGAGCTGATTCACGCATCTGGAAGTGTAGGAGCCAAAACACTTTACCTAAGTAGGAAAAAATTAAAAATAAAACAACTGAAAAAAGAGAGGAAAGGGTGTCACACTTCTTTTGGCATGAAGAGTCTTCCAGATTGCATTATATTTTTCATACATTTTGAAGTGAGAGGAAGATCTCTGGACCTTTATAGAAACCTTAAACAATTCCATTTCTTTCTTCCTTCTCTCTTCTCACCTGAATCCTTCCTTATCCTGCCCTTTACCCCACCACTGATGGAATTCTGAACTAGCTATACAGTTTTCTTCTGATGCACCCATTGGGCCAGATTCTTTACTGGCACTGACATTCTACACCATCCCCTTGGTGGTTTTCTCATAGAGTTATAAGGATCCAGCCCTATAAGGATCATCCCCCACAGCAAGGGGATCCTTCATTGACATACAGCC
>ML675603.1:59913759-60065339 GCA_007922155.1 Mesoclemmys tuberculata
TTATAAAACTGCTGGTTAAAAAGATAAAAGTGAGATAACAGACATCAATGTTTCACTATAAATCACTAGGTTTACAACAACATTAAAATTTCCAGTAAAAGCAAGGTTTTATATATACCTGAACTCTAATGGCCTATTCTAAAAATATTTATGTCAGGAAAAGCATGGTATTTGCATGCTGAAAGCAATTTTAGTGCCAATGTTTAGCATTCCCTTCCCAATTAACTCTTTCCAAGTCCACCTCAAAAAAACCTAAAACTCTGTCTGTTATTCCTATTTTTGCCCTATACTTTGTTCTTTGATAAGAACAGGTTAAAAAGGAGGGAGCTCGGAGTTGTCACAAACGGAAGAAGTTAGACACTTCTGATGAAATGCCACTGCACAAAATAATCACGTAGCAGCCAGGAATAGAATTTATAGCATGTCCTTAACCACTGATTCACCTCAATGCTTATGCATGCAAACCTATTAATTTCAAAGGGGCTAACTGCCTAACCAACTGGAATGACAAACATGGATGGACAGGAAATTAGGCAACACACTATTACATATTGCAAAAGAAATGGGTGCAAATGATCTCGGACAATATCTGATTTTTGGAAGTACATACAGTACTTATTACTTCCATTCCAAAATTAAATCTCAAAAATCAAAGCTCAACTCCCACCAATTTCAAGAACAAGGTATTATTATTCAGTGGGAGCTTCTCCAAGGGAATGAATGCCCAGAACACTGCAGGATCGAGTCCACAGAACATTGTCTCCTCATTTATATTTATTCTTCCACTACTAAGGCATCATATTTAGAAGAGTCAGAGAGACTAATGCATTAAATTATAGTATATTAGACATTTACAGTAACTGAAAGCAATACTCAAAGTACAGTACTCATGTTACTCAGGTTTTTCATAACACCTTTCCAGAATGCAAAAATCTTGTCCAAAAGAAACTGATTTTCACCAGATTTTACTTTCTTCCCCACATCACCTCAATAGGCCATGACTTTTCAGGCAAGCACATTAATATACACAGAACACCCCAAAGTACAACAAACATCCTGGAGGGCTACTAATGTCCCCTTGCTGGACACACACCTTAAGTCTCAGAGTGCTCAAGGGCTTTTGTGAGGAATAAAATCAGATTTCAACATCTGCCACCATCAAGAAAAAAATTTAACTCTGGCTCTCCTATGAAAACATTGTAACCAATGAACAGTTACTGAACCATGGTACCTTAATGATTATTACCCAAGTCAAAAAATTTTTGAAACAATGAAATTAATTGTGTTTTCATAATTATTTGAATCAGGTTATCATATTACAAGTTGAATAAAATCTCAAAATGATTAAATTGGAAAAGTATTGTGTAGAGTGCAAATATTTATGCCTGGGTGTCTTTTGTGTTTTTTTTCTGACCAATTTTGAGGCTGTTTTGTTTAAATTTTAGCCAACAATGTGGTTAACCTAGCAAAGAGAACACAAATAGGCATATATTGCTGGTTAAAATGTTTTGTATATTTGCATAGCGTTTTCTAAAGCTGTGCTTTTAGATCAGATTTTATTACTGGATATTCCACTTAAAGTTTTTTAGCCAGTCCAAACTCAATATAAAAATGTAACAGTTTTTTACTCTGAAATGATATGCTTTTTTCAGGTGGTTACAAATAATAAAAAAAAAAATACGGGAAAGCTTCTATGACAAGAGTTACACAATTCTAAACAGTTTAGATCCTCAGTATAAATGCTCTGAATCGTTTCTTTTAAATGTATATTCTGAATCCAATATTCAGTGTTTAGATAAGGCACTGATGGGTGCTAGAGAAAATCCCTACAATAAATAGAGCATATAGCTATACTGGAGTATAGCTCCAAAACCAGGAAAAACCACAAACACCTCTCTCTACCTCCCTCCTAGATTTTATGATAATGTAATCCTGCATGCCAGATAGATCCATTTTTTCCAGGAGGCTTATGGGATGTTTTAAGAAAAACCATCTACAAAAAATCACTGTTGAGAAATGAGTATCGCTCATCCAAGCAATGGTATGATCTTACTATTATCACCCTAATCTCTCTCTCTTCCCACACCCTTATTTCCTTGCCTTAGTTTGTACTGTAAATTCTGCCATACTGGGATTCAATCTTCATCTGTTTTGTATAGGCTCATATATGGTCCAATGTTTCCAGAGGCCCTCGTACAATACAATAGATATTCAATTTTTACTTTAACCCTACACAATATAAACTTCCCTAGTTTCTCTTTTAATAGACACTTTGTTCTCAAGTGATCTATTCAGCAGAAATGTATCTGTAGTCTTCTGGGCCATGCAACCCCACAGCCTTGTGGATACCTGCTACTCAGCAACCTAATCTCATGAGGAGACAAGTGAGTTGGCTGCAAAGGGCCCTCCAATAAACAACTGTCTTTGCCTATTTGAAGACCTGCTTAGGGAAGGAGAGGTCATGTAAAGGAGATCCCCACCACCTGTATTATGAGTTCCTATTTTACACACTGAGCTTACTCCAGCCTCAAGAGTGAGAGAAGGGAACAAGTTCTGACCTTGGCCATTTAAACCCCCCCTCCCAACTAAACAAATATGTAACTGCAAGTATGGATGGGAGAAGGGTAGAGTCTCCCTGCCCACTCTATTCCAATAGAGAGTAAGGGTTAGGTGGTCTCCTGTCCTAGCTCTCAAGAGAAGAATGGGAACCAGATATCCCTGGTGCTGCTGGAACAATGGAGCTGCCCACCAAGAACACCAGTCACTTTTTGTTTAGAGGTGAGGGAGGATTTTGGCCACAATAGATCTCTCCATAGTGATCAAGCTCCATAATATAGCGATAAGCATAGATGATGCATGCTTTGGCACACCTGTCTCCATTAACATGTGTTAACTGGATGACTAGAAGCCAATCAACTAGGAAAGACCCACCTTTCAAGCATGTTCAGTGCATCTCCTGATATTATTGCCATGATCAAATGTTCTGCCATATGTAGCAGTCCAGCTAGATAGAGCCTGTGACTCTGTCAGTGAAAGGCAACAGTCTTGAGAGGCTGTTCTAAATCTAAATTAACCTTATACAGCCTGAAACAGGTGAGAAGTAACCCCTGAGAAAAAGAAGCAACCTCCATAATGCAAGGGGGAGGAGTTCACGCCCACTATCTCTGGTATATTTTGTATATTCAGTACTATTTTCTGCACAAGTCTGTAAATTTTAAACTAATGCTAATAAAAAATAATGCTTGCACACATTATTTTTTTGTATCTACTGTTATTCCCTCTGGCCATCTGTGCATTTTTTAAGCAAACATTGGAAGGGCTACCCTTCCTGAATCGTTTAGTATATATCGATTTAAGCAAAAATCCATGTAAATGTGAAAAGTAATAAATGAATCAATCAATCATATGGGCTTGTATATGAGAGACACACCATAATTCTGCTCATTATGCAAAAGGAGAAAGGTGTACAGAATGGACATTTCTCTTTAACACATAGTTTTGACATGAAAATAAAGACATCTGAAGAAGCACACAGGTTTGAAGCTGTTGTAACATTCTAACATAATTAGAAACATGTCAATAGCCCTGTAATTTCCAATCAAAATTACAGTTATTTACGATATACCAGCCATGATTCATGATAGAATTTTACATTCCATGGGAGATTATAGTGGCCTGATGTATGACATACTGAGTACAGTGCTAATATAAACAATTCAGTTTAATGTTTAAATAGCACTTGGTGTTTAGAATCCCACAATAAAAGAAACATATTATTGTAGAAATTATCACTTTGACAGTGGTTTGAAGGATAGGCAGGCATGTGGCCCATAAAGCTTTTATTTTTATTTTATTTTTTTAGTCCACAGCTTGAGTTTAATCATTTTGATATAACATTTCCAAAATATCCCTTTAAGTAATTCCTTACAGCATAACTTAAAAAACAAACAAACAAATAAACAAAAAAAAAAACCCAAAACCCCCATGCATTCTCTACAATAAAATGGAGCAAGTCCAAAAGACAAATGCTTCCTAAGTCAAAGTTTAAAAATTCTAAAAGGAAAAAATAATTCATACCACCACACAGAAGGCGCAAATAAACATTCATAAACCTGATCACATTTTATCAGCAGCTTAATGGGTATTGAAAGACAGCTACTTTATCCTAAGAAGCAGTTTTGGGGAGCTAGAGAATAACTAATAGTTTAGCAAACTTAAATAAAATGGTACCCAGCAATGCCTCTATTTCTTCTGTCAATGTATTTTCAAGTGTTGGTGTTGATACTGTACTATTCTTTCCCATTTTATTTCTGGCCTTCCTGCCCCTTTACTTGAGTCTTGAGCACATTCTCACTTGACTCTTGGTTTTGAGCACAATGGTGAGCTTTCTTAAAACATGTGACTTAGGGATCATTGTACAGCAATTGTCTCAGACAATTATACCATCTAGAGTATCTTGTTCATTGGTCTTCCTGCCCTTGCATAAAATTAACATAGGTCCTTCCACTAAACTTGATATTTTGTTCAATTTTTAAGAACTTATTACAAAAACAACTAATAACAGAGGCTTAAAATGAATACACATTTTTTTTTGTGTTTCATGAAGTACTGTGTTTCATGAAGACTATGAATTATGTCAATCCTGGATTAATTTGCATGGCTAGATGCGTTACCTTATTTCTTTTAAATACGTACATACATTTTATAAAAATTTGCATCTTGATCTGGAATTGTGGACTTTTGAAGCTTTGTCTTGCTATCCTTGCTTAAAAACAAATGTTTCTATATCCATACAGCTCAACTGTGTGCCTGTTTCCTTAAAATTCACTTGACACTTCTCTAGCTGATCCAATAGCTTCACTAGTCACCCCCACAAAATCAAAACCTTTAATTATCTAGTGATAGCATCTGCTATTGCCAAAATGACAATCACCTGATTAACATTGCAGCGGTATACAGCATACAGAATTTACTCATTCACAGCCTCTATGAATTTATGAAGTTCACACCTTTTGGCCCTCCAGGATCTAACCTTTGAGCAGCCAACAAACGTTGTTGTTGGGGTTAACATCTGTGGTAGCTGCTTTTTTCAATTCTGGCAAACAAAAGGTATCTTTTAGTTACCTTATAACTCTGCAATACATTTAAGTAGTTGTAACACTACATGTTGCTATCCCAACCGATCGCTGAATTCTTATAGAAAACAGATCACAAAGACTGCAAAAATCACATATAAAACTGAAGTTGTTGATAACCGGTGAGTCCCTACCTGGCTTTTGGTTGCTGCAACCTTTGCAAATAGCGCTTGAGACACTTTAGCTCTCTTCATTTCCTGTTGAATCTCATCATAAATGGAAGCATTAATGTTCATGGTATTGTTTTCTGGTTTTCCATTCCTCTCTGTTGCAACAGTAGCTGTTTTTACCTAGAAAATAATTTGAGATTGTCATTTTTCATTATGAAAGAGTGACTTTTTTCCTTAAGTACTCTCTCTCTCTCTTCCCCCCTCCATTGGATGCTTTTATTCATCCTACTCAGATTTCCTTTCATGATTCTCTCTCCAACTTTTCAGTTTTTTAACATTATGAATTATCCATTGTTCAGGTAACTGGGCGTTTAGAAAATCCTCCATACTGTTACAGGTGAATGTACCTCAAATAAGATAGTCACTGTCAGCTCACCATTACAAATTATGTCATAAAACAAGTTAGCTGGAAACAGTCTCACAGAGACTTGCAAATCCTGCAATGAGTTTTTCCCCCAACAATTAAAGTAAAAATCATAACTACATTGTAGAAGAATCACCAACGAAATCAAAATGCAAACAGATACATCTTGATTGGTGACCTATATCCAGTACCATCAGGTGCATCATGCAAGTGTAATACAGTTGTCACTTTAGATTTAAGAAAAAACAAAAGTTTATGTATTTTTTTTATCTTCTATGGAAAATCAGTTTACAAAACTGCATACTGAAATTCTCTACTCATACACAAAAGGGGGATAGGGACGGCCTTCTGCATCTATCTTAATGGCTAGTTAGTTGTACTTTACTTGTGTATATGTAAGCTGCTTTTCACACGATGCCATATCCCGCCAAGGATATGGCACAAGGTTCACCCATCTCTCTGCAGAACTGGCTATAGGGTATGGCACTTCTAACCTGCACGTTTTGAGTAACGTGGGGAAATCTGCTCTCACTACCTCAGGACAACATAGTTCCTTCCTTTAGGAACTATGCTGACAATGCTTTTCTCCCAGTTGCTGGCCATAGTATTATGGGGTCAGGAGCATCCTACTGAGGCCCTGAGCCTGCCAGGTGATACATGCAGGCAGATCTTTAGACCACACAAAATCTCCCTGAGGCTCCATATAGCCACGAGGGGTCTGCTCAGATGAATACACCTGCAGGGTCATGGCCAGAGTCAGCATTATCTTGAGCTTTAACTTTCCCAAGGATGTGAAGGGAGATGATGATGTCATGATGAATAACTACTTCTCTAACTCCACTTTGCATGAGATCTTACAAATTGCAGAGCCCCAAAAATATGGTCAAAGGGTTGGAATAAGAGGGAAAATGCAATTTAGGTAAACCCTTGCCCTCTGAACAGAAAAAAAAAAAGGGCCAATTTTGTGAATAATCCGCATTATACACCTTCCAGAATAGTCTGAGCACATTCAAATCTGGTCACTAAAATTTAGACTGCACATCAAGTCCACTGAGGATGTGACCACAAGGCTTCTCAGCAGCAGTGCAAGCACATGCATGTTAGCTGCAAGGGGGATGCCATTGCTAAGCATCATGAGCCTCAGCAACAGAGAAGAAGCATGTGTATGGTTGCTCTTGCCTTCCCCTGGAAGGCTTGAGTGCCTCCCACTCTGAACGATGTCTGATTTTAGTATTGATACCCAAGTGAAAACAAAATACACTAAAAATGGAAAAAAAAAACCCCAGACCCAATCCAAACAAACCCCAAGTTCCACACCCCTGTACTATATACTGTGCACATTTTTATTATTTGATTTTAATTTGCACCTACTGGGTGACAGATTGAGATGTGGGACACCAAACTTGTCCTGACCTTCCATGCAGTGGTGAATTTCACCTATTGACTTTAAAGCAACTGATGAGAAGGATGTGCCAGCACCTGCTAAGGAACATTTGAGATGCCTGGCAATGGGCAGCTAAGTGGTAGCATGAACATTCATGCCTCATACTAGAGTTTTGTCCTTGTTCCCCCGGGAGGCATTCCCAGGACTGAGCAGAAAGAGCATATGCATGATCTGAGTACTATGCAGTAAAGTAAGGTGCAAACTATGGAATCTCTACCTTTGTAAGTTTGAAATGAAGGATGAGTAGTGAAAGGCTATCTGCAAATGTGATAATGTTAAATGCGTTGTTAGCAGCTGTCGCAACTCATGCAAAAATCAGACTGAACTTTGAGACTAGGAAATGAGAAGTGGATGGCTGTGTAGTTTAAGCATCTGCACTGAAATACTGGGATTCCCTGGAACCATCAGTTCAAATCTTGTCAGGGTTGTCTTTATACTTCTGAAGCATGCAAAAAAATTCATGGGAGGAGAAGCACTTTGGGAAAAGATAAAATAAAGAGGTCCTGTCTACTCTGCATGGACATTAAAGCTTCTATGGCATCTTTTGTCAAAGGACCAGTTTGCCCCTGTGGCCTTAGTCACAATTTCCATTGTTCTGCAGCGTGCTGGTTGGCTGCTACCCCCATTTCAAAAGGTGGCTGCATATTGCTGTGGTGCTTAAGGATACTACCTCAGACACTATGCAATCTGTGGAGTGTGCTGCCACAAAAGAACCGCCAGGAAAACCTGAGGGAAATAATCAAATGGAATTGAAAAGTAGGGTGTAGATGGATACATGAATTAATAAGGGTAAATGCTTAATATTACAGTGACAGGGTCTACTAAAAACCCTAACGCTAACAGATAGGTACAGTCTATCTTTATGTTGCTGAAGCACAATGGATCTGATCCAAAGCCCACTGACGTCAACAGAAAGGCTTTCATTGACTGTGGTAGACTTTGGATCACATGCTGAATAACAGAGAGACAGATATACTAAAATATCATATTAGCCCAACCTAACGTCAGGAGAAGGTAAACATGATGCTTGTGGGTACAAAAATGATGATCTTTGGGGATGGAGATAAATTTTAATCCCCCAACAACTCCCGCCTCTCCAAATTTAAATAATTGGTCAAGTGCAAAAAATGTCTCCCTGCCTCTTTGACAACTTCTCTTGAAACATCAAGTGAGACTACGGCTGAATTAGATGGACCACTGGTCTTCTCTGGTATGATGAATACTATGTAACACTGCTAATTAACCTTTTGAAGGCTATTGATATAGAAAAAACTATTTCATAATTTATTCAGCAACCTTCCTGTTTAATCTTAAAGTGTGACATTCTATAAATCTATTCTGAAGGAAAAGGTTTAATTAGATTTAGCTCTTTTTTTGAGATAAGATTTTGTTCTGGAGTTGGAATTGGACTCAAGGCACAACTATTTTCATTTTGAGGAAAAATGTGACATGTTGGGGGTAGGGGAGAAGAGGATCTCCTTTGGGATAAGCTGAGAAACTTTCCACAACTTCCACTTAAAAAAAGAAAAAAAAAAAGTTCAATTTAGTATCACTAGATATCAGCTCATCATTTTGAATGGTTAGCAAATTATGCTTACACTTCGTGAGGATGAAAAGTATTTTAACACAATGTTTAATATCATAAGACTAACCTCCAACCCACCCATTAGTCATTTAAAAAATATTCAGGGAAAAAACTTCATCCTCTCCAAATAGTCTGCCCAGATACATATCTCATCACATGAGATTGATTACAGTCATAAGAAGTTCTGGAATCATTCACTTTTCCTAAACAAAGCACAAGTTGTTGACGGGGGTAACCAATCTGACCAGGTTTTCACAGATATGGAAGATTTTTTTTCCCTCCTAAGGCAAAAATCAAAACAAAAATATTTTATAACACATTCTTATAAGTACTGTTTTTAGCTTAGGGAAAAAAAAAACTTCTTTAATCCTGGTTTAGCTTTTAATATTACATCGTACATTAAAATTCATGAAGTAGTTCATTCCAGGCAAAACAAACTACTTTTCAGTTCTGCTCTGGAAATAGCGCAGGAGGTATAATAAATGCAGTTGCTTTCAGAACTGCTTTTATCAGGACAAGTTTACTACTCCATTATTGCAGTGGCGCCTGGAAGCACAGTTACAGTTAAGTGTCAGTTTTTCCATTAATTCTCCTCCATGGCGGTTTTCATTTAATATTTTGTCCATTTTGAGTTTCATTAAAGTGAAACTTGGCACAAAGACAGTCAAGATAAATCCAACAGACCTTTTTATAAATTTAGAGATGTGCCAAAAAGTGTAGGTTGCACCAGTCGTTAAGTGTGGCCTGATATTTTCTGGCATGCTTAGCACCCACAGGTTGCACTGAAGATCAAGGAAGTAGACGGTGTCCAACATCTTCTGATATTCAGGTGCACCTGTCTCTAACAACCAGAAAAACTGTGTCCTGTTCAGAACCTCAACTTTCAAGAGTGGGCTCAGAGAGACAAAGTGGGTGAGGTAATATATTTTATTGCACCAACTTCTGTTGGTGGAAGAGACAAGCTTTTGAGCTTCACAAAGCTCTTATTCAGGTCTGGAGAAGGAAACTACAGTGTTCAAGGTAAACATGAGGTGGGACAGATTGTTAAGCATAAGACAATGGATGGCTAACAGTCAGCAAGGTGTGTTACAAGTTGTTGTAATGGGCCATAAACCCAGTGTCCCTGTTAAATCCATGGTTTTTAGCATTCAGTAGAGTTGTAAATTTAAGTTCCCAGCCTTGTGGTTTGAAGGAGTCATGCAGGTTTTTCTTTGAGACAAAGACTTTGACAGGTCAGATACAAAGTGATCGCTTTGTGAAAAGCGTTCGCCTCACAGGTCATTGGGCGTTTGGGTTTTTTTTTTCATTTTTCTGTGTGAGTTCATTCAAGAGCTTAGTGACTGTCTGGTTTCACCCGCATCGTTATTGGGGCATTTGATTCAAGCATAGGAACTTAAATTCGTAACTCTGCCGGCCACTAAACACCATGGACTTAACAGAGACACTGGTTTTATGGACCATTACTACTGTAGAGATGTCAACTGCCCATTTCTTTCCAAGCATCCACTCTCTAAGGACTGCAGGGTGGCTCAAACAAACATTGTGCAAAGCAAAACATGCAGCTCAGGCCAGCCAGTCATATATACATGAGTTAGCTGAGGTAGAAACTTATAGGAACTGTGGCCAGAAATGATCATGCTACTCCTTTCTCTGCTCTGGTTTGGCAGCCAGCCTGTGAGAGGTAGCAGTAAGTGCTAGAATGAATCCTAGAGTTTGTTCTTTTAGGAAACAGGAATGAGGCACCCATTCAAGAAGCCCATGTCTGAGGAAGTAACACACCTCTACCTATCATGACACTGATCAGAATGGGGAATTCCTCCCTAGCAACACAACAGTTATTGAAGTATATATTCCCTGAAAATAATTAACAATGGGTGCATTTGCTGCTGCCCCTCCATGCCCCCATTTCCCAGTAATTTATTTTATTAGATATTTACTGTTTATACTTGGGTTAGAACTGCACCTCTCCCACATATGAGCCTCTGCAGAGCTGTTTCTTTGAACCAGGGAATGGCAGGTCAGAAAATAAGTAATAAAGCAGGGAGCGTTTTTGATCAATCAGTATAGTGCTATGGCTAGGACACTAGACCGGGACTCAGGCGACCTAGATTCTATTCCCTGCTCTGCCTAGGAGCTGTTCTGTCAACTTCAGCAAGTCACTGCCCCTCTTGTGCTTTGTCTGTCCTATCTATTTAAATTGCAAACTCTTCTGGACATGGACCCTCGTATTATGTGTTTGTATAACACTTAGTCCACTGAGGTCACACTAGGTGCTACTGTACTATGAGAATATTAATATTACCACCTGCATGAGCACAAGCTTCTACTCCAGGATGTGGTGAGTTGAACAACTTTCCATTGCAAACTCTTTACATGTGCTTTGCCTCCTCTGGTTCAGTCAGCCTACAAAACAGATAGCAGCTGTAGCCTTTGGCCCAACTTAGGAGGCCACAGATAATCGGCAAGAGTCTGATATTGAGTACTAGTGGGAGGGAGAAAAGGGGAGGAGGTGTTATTGGAGGAGGAAGAGCAGAGGTAAGAGGCAGAAGAGCTCCTTACAGGTTTTCAAGGAACAGGTTGAAACAATCCAGATATATTAGTTCAATAGTAATTAGGGAGCATGCTGTATGTATGAGAAACTCAGCATAGCTCTTCCTAGCTCAGCCATCAGGGTTTGCACTTGGTGAGCTGCTGCATTACCATTAGACCACAAGGAGCCTCATTTGATTTTTTGCTTGCAATAGTGTGCATAATTCACACAGCCCACCAGCCTGGCCACTAAGGGTTAAGTCTGCTCTCCAATCTGGCTGCCAGTTGGCAGCACAATAAATGCAAGAGTGAGCCTTTTCAGGATGTTTATTTTCACATCCATCCGAAACAGATAACTTGCAATTGCAAAATAAACCTTAATATGTAGCATATTAGCTTCCAATTTCATGGTTTTGTATCTTAATTGTTTCAAATCTTATTGGTCTTAAAATTTAGTATCAAATATGTTTGCTGTTGTGTAAGTCTGCTGTCAGGTTAAATGGTCTGTTTGGTCTTTAAACAATAATCCAAGATGTTCATTCTGAATGAGCAAAAAGGGTTACTAATCTTCCGTAACTGTTGTTGGTAGAGATGTATTGCTCATGTCCATTCCAATGTAGATGTATGATCACCCCGAGCACCACCACCAGAAAGTTTTTCCCTCAGTGGAATCTGTGGGGTTGGCTCTAGTGGCTCCTGGAGTCGTGCCCTCATAGCGACAGTATATATGGCTCTGCTGCTCCCTTAGTTCCTTCTTGCCTGCTAACTTGGGGGGGGGGAAGGAATGGAATGGAAGGGTTGGGAATGGATATGAGCAACACGTCTCAAACAGCAACATTTATGGAACGTTTTTTCTTCAAGTGCTTGCTCGTGTTCATTCCAATGTAGGTGACTCCCAAGCAAGTGCAGGAGGAGGGGCTGGAGTTTGACAAGCAGACTGTAGCACCGCTCTGTCAAATCCAGCATTGTCTTTGGCCTGCTGAGTGATGGCACAGTGAGACGCAGAAGTGGGGACTGATGACCACCTTGTAGCTCTACAGCTGTCCTGAATCAGGACCTGTGCCACAAATGCAGCTGAAGATGCTTGTGCCCTGGTGGAATGTGACGACAGGGCTAGAGTGGAGACGTTTGCCAGGTCATAGCATCTGCTGATACAAGAAATGATCCATGATGAGATTCGCTGGGCTGAGACTGGATCCTGTCTGCTACTGTCACAAACAGCGGAGTAGTTTTCCAAAATGATTTAGTCCTTTCTATGTAGAAGGCAAGCGCACGTCTGACATGTAGTGAACGAAATCTCTGCTCCTGTTTATTGACATGTGGTTGTGCAAAGAAGACTGGGAGGAATATGTCCTGGTTACCATGGAATTGTGAAACCACCTTTAGGAGAAAGGCTGGGTGAGATGCAGCTGGATCTCGTCCTTGAATAATACAATGCATGCAAGTTCTGAAGTAAGGGCCCAAATCAGAGACCCTTCCAGAACAAGGAGAATAGAAAACATTGCCAAGGGCTTGAATGGGCGACCCATGAGCCTTGATTATACTAGGTTAAGATCCCAGTGTGTAACAGGTTGTCATATTTGGGGGTACAGTCTGTCCAGCCCTTTGAGAAAATGACAAGATTGAGTTTGCAAAGACAGACTGACCATTCATGCATGGGTGAAATGCCAAAACTGTGGCCAGGGGGACTCCAAATTGATGACACTGATGACCTTTGCTGCTTTGGGTGTAGCAAGTAGTCCAGAATGCATGGCACTGATGACTGTGGGTGAGACACCTTTCTGCACAGACCAGTTGAGAACCTTTTCCACTTTGCCAAAGTGTGTAGCTCTAGTGGATGGCTTTCTTTCTGTTCTCCAAAAGAACATCTCAAACTGGTTGGGAGCACGCTAGCTCTAAGGGTTTCACCGTGGAGCTTCCAGACCATGAGATGAAGGGACCTGAGGTTTGGGTGACGTAAATGGCCATGGTCCTGGGAGATCAGATCTGGAAACAAAGACAGGCTGATTGGTGTTTCCACCGAGAGGTGCAGAAGGGTGGTGAACCAGTGTTCACATGGTCAAGCCCAGGCTATCAGGATCAGGCTCAGGCTCATTCCTTCCTCTCTGACCTTCAGGGTATGAGAGGAATGGTGAGGGAAATGCATAGAAGAGAGATGGTCCTTTCAAGGGAGGAGAAACGCATCTCTGAGCAAGCCCAGGCTGTGATTCAGGAAGGAGCAGAGCTGCAGACACTTCCAGTAGTGTCTTGTTGCAAAACAGGTCTATCTGGGGAACTCCTCACCTCTGGAAAACGTTCTTCATTATGTCTGGGTCAAAGGATAACTCGTGACAGGAGAGGGATCTGCTAAGGCAATCCACTAGCTCATTCTGTGCCCTTGGGAAATAGGCTTCAACATAGATTGAGTGGGTTGTGCAGAATTCCCCCAGGCAAAGAGCTTCCTGCTATAGGTGAGAGGAGCATGCTACACCTTGTCTGTTTACACCGAACATCACTGCCGTGCTGTCTGTAAGCACTGACAGCATTTGCCTCCAGGTGGGTTTGTCAGGCAAGGCGCACCATTTTGAGTTCCCTCACATTGATGTGTAGCAAGAGCTCCACCTGAGGCCCTAGGTTCTGAACCCCCAACTCAGCACAGATGCATCGGTGACTGGAGACATTGCCGGTTGTGGTCTTGAGAATGGGACACCTGCACGTACGGTTCTTGGGTACAACCACCAAAGGAGGGTGGATCACAGAAGGGGCATGTGTGACAACCATGTCCAAACGATTCTGTCCTGGCTGGTACAGTGACACTAGCCAAGTCTGAAGACGTCTAAGCTGCATGTTTCACCACTTAAAGCCATGAGGCCATGTGGTCCCAGGAAGTTTAGACAGTTTCTTGCCGCGATAATGGGGTGGCTTGAGGCTCTCTATGATCGTACATAGGGCCTGGAACTGGATTTGTGGAAGGAAGTCTCTGGTCTGGACTGAGTCGAGGACCACCCCTATAAATTGTATCCTTTGAACAGGAGAGAGTATTGATTTTTGCATGTTTATCAACAAACCTAACTTCTGGAAGATTGACAGCATTAACCTCATGTTTGCTTCCACCTGGGCCTGGGTCTGACCGCTGATCAGCCAGTTGTTTAGGTAAGCGTAGACCTGAACCCTTGGCTTTCTCAAGAAAGCTGTGATGAGTGCCATGCACTTTGTGAATACCAGTGGGGCTGCTGGCAAGCCAAATGGGAGCACAGTAAACTGGTAGTGTACCGGGTTCACAATGCATAGGAGGAATCTTCTGTGACCTTAAAGATTGAGATATGAAAATAAGTATTCTTTAAGTCAAGGGCAGCATACCAGTCCCCTGGATCCAGACAAGAGATAACCGGTTAAGGAGACCATGCAGAACTTCAACTTCTTCATATCTCTGTTCAGGTTTCACAGCTCTAGGATGGGTCTGAGACCGCTGCTGGCCTTCAGGATTAGGAAATGATGGCAGTAGAAACCCCTTCCCCTTTGCTCCGGATGAACCTCTTCTACTGCTCCTACTTCTAGGAGCATCCACAGCTCCTGGGCTAGAAAGTGCTCGTGAGAAGGGTCCCTGAAGAGGGATGGGGAGGGTGGGGAACAACTGAACTGAAGGGTATATTCCACTCCTATCATGAGTAACACCCAGTGATCTGAGGTAATGTGGGCCCATGCCTGATAGAAGTCAGATAACCAGATCACAAACATTGGGGAAGATGGATCCAGATTTTGTCCTGGTACACTGTCCTCCAGCATACTCTCCAAAGCCTGCTGAGAGCCCGATGATTGTCTTGTGGGGCCAGGCCTGAGGGCCAATGAGGACTGGATATATAGCTTCTGCCCCATCTCTTACTGTAGTCCTGCCTACTCAGGTAGGTAGAAATGGGGCAACAGTTGGAGCTTAAAATGCTTCTTAGACTGAACCAATGTGTGTAGCCCTAGGGATTTTAAGGTGGCCCTGGAGTCCTTCAGACTTTTCAGTTTTGAGTTGGTCTGAAAAGAGCAACATGCCCTCAAAAGGCAGGTTCTGCACCTCCTGTGGAAGGCCTGAGGACTGCAGCCATGAGTTTCTCCTCATAATCACAGCCGAAACCTGGAGTCTGTGGAGTCTGTTGTGTCCAAAGCCACCTGTAGGGATGCCTTTGCCACCACTCTTCCTGTCTTGACTAATGCTGAGAATTCAGCTCCGGATTTCTGTGGCAACAACTATTTGAACTTAGTCACTCAGCCCCAACAATTAAAATGGTAGCAGTTCAGGAGGGCCTGCTGGTTAGCGATCCTAAGCTGGAGTCCACCCATAGAATAGATCTTCCTGCCAAAAAGATCTAATTTTTGTTTGCATCTTTGGCCTTGGGAATAGGTCCTTGCTGTCCTTGCCGCTCTGCTTCCTTAGCCGCTGAAACCACCAATGTATTTCAAGGAAGATGGGCGTGTAGAAATTTGAACCATTAGGTGGAATGAAGTACTTTTTCTCTATTCTCTTCACTAATGGTTGCAGGGATACTGGAGTCTGCCACAGGGCTCTGATAGTGTCATTCAATGGCAAAGCCACTTGCGATGGACCTGATGATTATAGGACATCCACCAGGATACGGAAGGACTCAGATCGCCTCTTCCTGGATCCCCAGGTTTTGAGCTACACTCCTGAGGAGTTCCTTGGCCTTATATCCTGGCGCTATGAGGTCATGTCTCCAGGGGGCATGAGAGTCGACCTGCTTTCCAGCAGTGGTGCTTGGGGTGAACACACACCTACATTGGAATGGACCATGAGCAAGCACATTAAGAAGAACATTAACTTTGCCATTATATAGCGAACTTTATTTTGCTAGACTATAATTTCTTATAAATATGCTGTAGTTAGGATGTTATTTAATTTAGTTTTATTCAGTAACAATACTCAAAAAGTGGACAAATTCTTCTGATGACAAATATTGAGGTCACTGCTATGATCCATCTAATAGAGGCATGATAATTCTGGCATTAATACTGTTATGAATTATTTTTCCTATAATTTATAGGATTTGTACTATTTTCAAGTGTAACCAACAGGATAATTTCCTTCAACAGAAAAAATATTTTTAATTTTTTAAATGTGTTAATTCTATTTTGGACTGTCAGATTTTAAATGATTTTTTTTCTAGTGGGAATCAACGGTACAAGTAACATGCAAGTACATTCAGTAACTTACTCAGCAAAGATAAATACTGAATATAGTAATGAGAATAACTTGGAGGTTAATGGTACCTTGGACTTATAGACTATATTGTCCGCACATAATTATACATATCAACTTTTTTGAAAGAAAAACAAATGCAAAAATGTTTCATTAGAATGCAGTAGGTTGCTCCTGAGAGTTTAAATCAGAAAACAAATTCAAAATTGAGGCTGACCCTTTCTTTGACTTAGCATTCTGCCTATAAGTATTGAAGTTAACTTGATTTCTTAGATCACCAGATGTTCCAAGACAACTTGAGACAAGTGTGGTATTACCTGGGCTTAAGGGGATAAGTTAGGAATGGAAAGTCTACCTTAACTCCGAGTTACTTGACTTCTGGGGGCGGGCAGGCAGGGATATTAAACAAAACTCAGATGTTACTAACAGTTATCTCTATTTAACTATTCCTCCACTAAAACATTACAATGTAAGTAGACCCACATCATTTATCTTTAATGGTATCTATAGTGGCCTTCACAGACTAAAAACTCCATTAATAAAAACAACAGACCACTAGCACAGTCTGTTCCCTTATGTTAGAGAAATTTCCTTTTCTCATGCAATGCATTACAGCAGATCAAAAGCTACCTCTGCTCCATCCTTTTCTACAAATGATTTGTTATTCATCACTCCCAACAGGATTTTTAGTATTCATTAGCTAAAGTTTTTATAAAAATATTCTTCAATAGGTGTGCTATATTTAAAATGTATACAGCACACAGCAATTAGTGTGTATGAGCCTGATCAGTATTATTACCCTTCAATAATCTACTCACACAGAATTCCCATGATCCAAAGCCCTATTCAATACAATTATTTTGGTTTGTGTATACAGCCTATGTTCCCCACAGATTTGAATAGCCATGAACGTTTTTTTGTTTTGCTATTCTAGTAGTAGTACAACATTGAGCCAGAGCTATACAGGACATTTCAGCAGATGTGCAATATTTCTTTGTAATATTTCAATACAAAGTTTTTCTTTTACATAGAAACCAGTGCATTCCTATGGCCCAATCCTGTAGTCCCTGTACTCCCCAAAACTACTGACTTCCAGCATTTGTTTTGACGGTTGGTGAGAAATCAAAATTAGGTCTCTGTAGTCCAGTCTGACAGACTCTCATGAGGAGTACTTATTTGAGCAAGTGGTCCCACTGGAAATCAGTAGCAGTTTCACTCAACAGAAGGTTGAGTAAAGACTTAAGGTGGTCGCCCTAAGGCCTCCAATCTTTCAAAAGGATACATGGGAGAAGACCCTTATGCTTACTTAGGAGTCACTGAAGGGACTCTATGTGGAAATAAAGGTATACAGTGGTACAAATCACTGGAAAGTTTGAAAAAGTGTCAAAACATTGATCTGATGGGAGAATTTCATGAATTTCTTTGAGGAAATGTCCCCCCATTTTTCAGCTAGTTGAACACGTCTCGGTGTTTGCATGATCAGGTCTTTATTGAGGCAATACAACCTGCTTAGAAGTAAGACAGTAATGTGGGTCTGCTCCTGCTCCCACTTCCACTAAAGTTAGTAGGAGTGGGACTGGTCCTGAACTCTTTATAGTACCTATCTGAGCTGTTGTGTTTAATACAGTCTAACAGTCACAAAAGAAATGAGGCAAAAGCCAGCATATTCCATGACCATATCAGACCCAGGATGAATAACTGGTCCCACACAATTTATACTTTGGCTATGAATATATTACTAATACTAAAATTATTTTATAAAGTTAGTGGAAAAATATGCTATTTTTGCTGTGATGTTGAATAAAGATTTTTAACAAATAGTTCATTGTATTTTTCCTAAATTTAAATTGTGGTGTGCAGTGAAGTTAATAATTTGACTAGGATTTTAACATAACTGTATGAGAAGCATTTTTTTTTTAAATAAAGGTTGTCAGTAGGGCATTAAGAAGGCACAATGAGCAGATCTGAAAGACTGAGAAAGTGGTTTACTTGTGGAGGACGGCTAGGCGGTGTGCTTATGAGAGGTGCTGGGCCCATGGCAGAGGCTGCATTCAAACTCCTTTCCCTTTCGTCTTGGTAAATTCGATCTCTTTCGGCTTCTGGCAGCTGCAAGAAGTTCTGCATAGCCCGAAGGTTTACCAGTAAAGACTGCGAGGCGGTCTTGGGGTCCTCTTCCTTTCGGAGGATTTCTGAGAGCAAGCCCTGTAGCAAAAAAGAACGCTGAAGAGTTCGCCTGTGCAATCTTTTGTAAAACGTGCTCTGCAAATCCTTTGCTAATCATTCCTTTTTCTTTTCCACTATGTTTAGAACACGAACAGTCAAAGGCATTCACACTGCATAGGAATATATTAATGACAATTTAGGTAGTGGAGAAGAGAGCCTCAATTGTATTCTTAATTTTATTAAGCATCTGCTTTACATACAACATAAACTGAATCTGCTTAATTGGTCTCCTTCCTTTTACTGACTTAACTCGCCATGAAATCTTTCACAGTGAGACAATCGCAAGAAGTTAAGAATAAATGAAATCCACATAGTACAGCAGCATTAGATTGTGTAGTTCTCATGCCGGGTAGACAAAGACAGCAATAAAGCATCAGTTCAATCTGTAGCAATGGAAAGCCATTTCTTGAAACTCAAGCAGCACTTTGAAAATAAGTGATATTTGAAAACTAATCTGAGTGGATTAACAGATAAAACTCCTAAAGTACTACTTAATTGATTAAGGCTCATATTTATTATGTGTCAGCATTCACACCACTCCCCCCAAATAACTAAAGGAATAATCATCAATACCAAATGGAACATGAAGGAAATTACACGGACAAAATGCACTGTTTGTATCAGCTGTTGCACTTATGAAGCCAAAACTCAGCACACCTAGCCTCTTTAGAATGGTATAGAAGGGTACACATCGGTAAATGTTTTGGCACCCAAAGAGTCCAGATGGGTGTGGGAGTATGTGGGGTTGTTAAGTAGTTGCTTAAGCTATTGTATTTCATAGTATATGTATTGGGGGTAAGAAGAAAAGAAACTGGTGATACTTGTTATATTTTAGCAGCTGTCTGGGATGAGGATGGTTTGGGACACACATCGCTCATTTGGGGAGAATGCCAATTTTACTTGAGAATAGGAGGAAAAAGAACAGGAACTATAGACAATAAAAAACACAGAAATCAGCCTAAAGTGAAGTTATCCATTCTTCTAAAACGAGGGTAGGAGGAGCTCTCTTGTCTTGGGTATCATGTTCCTATCAACGCTATGGAACATGCTGATTTCAGTAAAGCAAAGAAAGTAAAGAAGCCCTCTATGAAGAGGATAAGACCTTTAAAGATCCCAGGGTCAGCAGATGTGGATTGAGGAGTCCCATAACAGCACAGCAAGCAAGCTTCTGGCAAACTGGGCCAGGGGATGGGAGATGGTTGGGTGGGGTGAGGGGGAAGAGGAGGGTGTGTAGAACCACAGACGACCAGAGGTTGGAGCAGAGAATGGCTATGCGTCTCGATAATTGTGGGTTTCTCTGTTGCAGCTCCACAATCCATGGGAAATGGTGGCCAAACCCCCAGTTATCCAGGGGCAGGGAACAGGCAAATGCAAACCTTCATCTAGAGTCCCAACCACAAGGAATAATTTGGAGGACAAACCTCATGGAATTTTCTTCATTTGTGCCCCACCTCTCCCATGGGCTTTCTTGCAAGTGGGGATAATCTGGTGCATAATATGGCAGTCTCTACTCAGGAAGTGAACCAATCAACAATAGTTGAGTTACAAGCAGAAGTTTTATGGGGAGGGTAGGAAATTAGTCTTTTATGTTTGGAGCTGAAATATATTTACTTTTGGCAAGCGTGACAGTTGAAAATTCTTATCTACCAATTTACTAGATTTCTAGATGCTAGAAAAATGACCCAGTGTTAAGAACAGATGGCAAGGGGTCCCTCTAATTTTCCAATAATTGTTCAGAAAAGCTTAACTGCTATTTGTAGAGTAGACAAAACCATTTTCAGCAGAATTATAGAAAGTGTGAGAGATGGGCTGGAATTTGATCTCAAATGTGTTTCCTGTAGCAGTGTCAAAAGGAACACACACAGGATAAAAGGCAAAGTATTTATAACATCAGTTAATTAGCTGGGGGCAGGAAGTGCTTGCTGACAACCACTATCAACAAGGGGATATTTGACTGGAGAATCTGCAACTTATGAAGAGATATGGATGACAAAACAGCAAGTCTTAGGCCTAGTCTACAATAGGAAAGGTTTCTTGGTGTAGCTATAAAATCGGCAAACTCTCCCAGGATAGACCACTAAAAATGGCAAAAAAAAAAAAAAAGTGCTTTTGCTGATATAACTTATACCAGCTCCCTGAATGAAATAAACTATACTGGTAAAAAGACTTTTTTGCTGGTATAAACTACTCTAGAGCTTTTGCCAGTACAGAAATGTTATTAAAACACCACACCCCTAATCAACATTATTATATTTGCAGAAGTTTTAACTGTCCTTCAGCATGAGCTCTGAAAACACTAAGTTGACATGGGGTGGGGACGGGGGTGGGGTTTCCAATGACATGAGACTGAAAGTTCCAGTACATACATGAATACCGGTGACTAAACAAGGTGCATCAACAGAACTGGGGGAAGTACTGCAGCAGTACCTGTCCACAATACATTGCTTTAGCTGGTACTACTCTAGCCCTTCAGTTTTCTGAGCATTAAAATTCAGCTAAAAACTATGTGACAAAATGTAAACAGGTAAAGCCCAGGGAGCATGCTGTACATCAAACCTAGCACCCTGTCTGATAGTGACACTGACAGATTTACCATCCACTTATAACCAGATTTAAGGTGATTTGCCAAGATACCCTTTGTAATGTGCTCTCCTGATATTACACTTCAGGCTGCATAAAGACTAAATGCAGTTTTGCATGTTCAGTTGAAATCTGTCAGCCTGAAAGTCCCATATTTTCCCCCTACAGTGGAGATGGATTTTCTTAAGATACCACCAAGCCTCATTTAAAAAAAAAGTTTACAAGCCATCACAAGTATAATTCATTAGTAATTACACAAAAATGTTCAATAAATATTATCAGCGCTTTCAAAAGCTAATTATGAATTCTTTAAAATGGGAGATAAATGAAAGTGTCTGCCAATATGAACAAAAACATTGCCTGTCTGGCCCCCAGTTTGTCTCCTCTTTGAACATAATCACTGATTCAAATAGATTTTATCAGCATCACATAACTTCAAAGCTGCCAGAAGAAAAATGTGATTTGCTGCAACCTCCCCAAAATATGCAGAACATCCTTGAATGCTATCTGTCTCCATTACAGTATGCCTAAATCACATGTCCAGGTGGAGGATTATTTGCAAGCTCCACCCACAAGTTTGGATTCCTGCCAAGTAAGTTATAAGCAGACACATTTATCTGTGTCGCTTAGTAGCAAGAGGAGAACTGTCATGATAGTGTAATAGCACCTTTTTACCTTTTATTCAATAGTGATATGGATAGTGTGCTTTTTCTTAAATTACACTATGAAGAATTATATGAACACAGTGGCAATTTCTGTTATACTTAAGCAGGCAAATTTCCCTCCACCACATAATTTACAGAACTCAAATTCAATAAAACATTACATGATGGTCCATTACTGTTATCAATTTTGAATAATCCATCTTCATTCTTCATTTTACTGGAAAATAAAGTGTGCCAAAGACAAAATGAAAAAAGAAAAAAGCTTAGGAAGGTGATCAGTGTAAACTTGAGATTCTGTTTTAAAATGATAGTCTGCACTTTACTGCACCCAAATGTTCTTCCTTTAAAACAGTAATTGCCCAGAATTAGTATGTGCATAGTCTTAAACAGCCAGAAGCTTTCACATATTTTTGATTGTACTTTACTATTTAAAAATAAGAGGCATAAATGAATGAAAGATGTATATCAAAGCTGATATTTTAAACAATCTACATGGGTTAAATGGAAGGGAGGAAGAGAAGGTATCCGTCAAAAACATTCAGATATGTTCAGAAATCATGAAATTAAAAATAGTCACTTTCTGTTTGGAAAAAAGAAAATACCTACATTTAGACATGGCAAAAGCAGCAGAGCAAGCCTCTCTTTGTATAAGAAGAGTTTTGATAGGTGAGAACAATGTTCTTTTAGTCACCTTGGTACAACAAAACCTGAGTTTATGCCACATGTTATGTTGAAAGTGCATATAAATAAAACGGCAATCCAAAATTATGGTTTGAACCACAACCATGATTAATAAATAGCTCCTTGCTTGAAATACATGTAGTTTTGATTGCTGAACTATACACAATGTATGCCTTAAAGAAAAATGTGTCAGGCTTGTTTATGGGAACCAAACCTTTGACTTGACAACTTGTGTGTGTTTAGCACTGCAAACATATTGCATTTTTTTGTATGCAATATTTTTAAATAAGGCAATTGAAATAATTGGGCACTGACTCTTAGCATTTACTACATGTGTTTGGCCTTGGGTGGATGCACTTCTGAAAAGGAGAAAGCCTCCCATCCATATAGAGGTGGAGTAACGCCTGTGCAGCTACCGTGTGCCATTCTTTCTCCTAGCCCCCAGCATACAGGGTATGTCCGAAGCGCACTGCAATCCAGCAATCCCTAGCTAGTGTGTAGCCTCTCATCACTATTGTAAACTTAAGACTTCTCTAAACTATTCCACCCCTGCAAAGTTCATGGAACCACAAATGGCTGCTTCCTCTGCTGTGCTTAGTGAGGGATTGGACCCAGCCTATATAACTCAATGGGATGTTTCAAGAACTAAATAGATGTTATCTGCATGATGCACTGAATTTAGTTGGGGGGGGGGAGAAAACGTCTGAATATAAACAATCCATTCATTTACAGCTCGTGACTGAAACATAGCTTGGTTTATTTCTGTGTAGTTATCCATGTAAGCGTTCACACATGGGTGCCTACATCTGGATAGCCACACTCAGTGAAATTCACACAAATCTTGAGTAAATGAACTTAGCATGGGGCACTACAAACAGGGGCCAAGTGGACAGAATTTACCTCCTTCTCAGTCACTGAACTGGAATGACAACGGCTTCTTTTTCACATTCCCTTCACAGGGGAACTTAGCAACACAATCACTAGAACGTTAGACCTCCTGTGCACTGAAGCCCACCTTAGAAGATAACTGGGAATGTTCAACTACAGGTTTGGGGGAGGGGGGGTTCCACTTTCTAAGGCTACTTAGAATCAGTAAGGCAAATGATGCACTACATATGCAAGGTATGCTAATTTTCACTTACTTATAGCTTTCTCAACTATTATCTTTTTAAACTTGGTCAAAAATATGTATTCCTAACTGAGAACTACATATTTTTACCAACTTTGAAGTTTGAAAAAAGTTGTGTTTAATTATCCAAGAGAAAACTGAAAGCATCTTGTTAATTTCTGCATGTAAAAACACCCCAACACTATCATCCAAAAATAATGTTCAGATAGTAAAAACAAAACCAAAAACTAGCAGGTATAATTTTACCAAATTCCTCTCTCAGTGGACTAGGACTAAGCACAAGAAGTTTGAGTCTCAGAAGTATTTTTTCCTGAAAGAAAAATCCCATGAAAAATGGAGCCAAGTGTTGACCAACCAGTCAAGTACTTAGGAATTTCTTTTTCCCTAAAGCACATTTATATCAGTATCACATGTAATACTAACAGAGGTAATGGCTGTAAGATAAGAAATGCTGATACCTACAGCAGCAAGTTTAACCAAAGCTGAAGCCTATCTTGAATGCAGGACTGTTATGCTGCATTACTCTGTGTATAAATCATTTCCTTTTTGAATTTCTATACTGAAAATCAAGTCTCTTCCCTCATCTGATACCACATCATACTATCAGTTTTTATGAAGAACTCCTCACTGATTTCAGTGAAGTCTTCTGCTTAAAGACTGATAGCACGATATAGTCCCTGTACACTTTCAGAACAAGGCTCAAATATACCTGACGCTTTTTTAAAATGTTAGAATTAAGCCTGGGTTACTTTTTAATCTCAGAATATAGCATCTAAATTTAAATAAACATTTTCACTTTGCACTACTGAAAAATAATAATGAATATTTCATTTACATTGTATTATGTTGTATTGTACATACATTATATTCAGAAATAACTTCTAAAAGATGTAATACACCATTGTTAAAGTTCTTCCCCTAAGTCTAGGTAAAGGCAGTACATTTTGAATAAATTCATTACAAAAATAAATATGCTTATCTATAAAATTTGGCCTAATATACACACACTGTAGACATCAAATGCAGCAGCAACCCTTAAACTTGTCTTTTACCTAAGACAGCTAGCTATGGCCCCAGTCCTGGTCTACACTTACCTGGCAATTCAGTGGCAGTTACGCAAACTACTATGCATAGCTTGCGTAACTCCCGTTGACTGCTGTGCTTTCCTTCTGCGTGGTGTCTTTGCTGCACTACACAATGTTACGCCACTTAAGGAGATGGTTTACCAGCGTCGACTTCTGGATCGATTGAGTGGGTCTTCACTGACCACTCAATCAGTATAGACATACCCCCAGTCTTGCAAATGGATGTATGTATGCAGAGCACCACTGACTTCACAGGGGCTTCACAGGGGCACAAGATAAGGCTTGCATGTCTCTGAAAGACTGGAGCCTAAGGTTCCCTCAGTATCTGCACTATTTCTATCTTGTTCCCTACCTTTACTATATCAAATACCATGAATACTGCAAATACACAGGTAATGTAATCGCAAGTAATTAATTAGCTATGGCAATTTGGAAAATGTCAAGGGCAACTACCGTTTGTTCACTCAAGCAAAGATGGGTGAATGTTGGGAATGTCTTATTAAACAAGTTCATTTTGACTGTATTTTCTCCCATTTTGGGCTCATGTTCTGAGTACATCCTACTGCGTTCATTGACAACGTTCTGGAAACAGTGACTTTAAACAAACAAATTCCTAACTTGTGTGAATATTTGCACTGGAAACTGAATTCTAAGATTACACAAATCCAATCACAAACATAAATATCCTGTATTTTATAAGGTAGGCATTCAATCAAAATTAACCAATCCCAACTTGAATTTCAAAAATCAAATACTCAGAATGAACTGTTCATGTGCAAGCTACAAACCAAAAATTGTGCACAAAAATTAGCTAGCAAATTTTGCAACACAAATTATTTTTGAGTGGTGGAGGTCTCAAGCAGCTCATGCACGATTCAAACAGAAAGAGGCAAAAATCTACTAAATAAATTATTCTTGGAATTATTTGCTCAAATTTACATTTTAAGCAAAACGGCTGCTCCAGGCCATCATAACTGGAAGCTAGTGGAATATATCATAACTGGAAAAAGTGCCGATAATCAGATATGTTAAATATTGCAAGTGTGTTAAGCAAAAGAACAAAAACCAGGCATAGGTGTAATTATGCACACCTGAACTGATATATAGTCTGATCCTACTCACATACATTAGTTTCACTGAAATAATGTGTGAAGGACCCAATCTTAAACTCAACTACTGCTAAGGATTCATCTTTAAGAAAAACTACAACCTTATGCAGAAATTACAACATATAACATAGAAGCTATATTCTACCTCAGATAAAGGAGGGTTTTTTTCCTAATTCAGAATGATGGGAAACGGTGTTTTGATACACTTTACATTCACTAATGTTAGGTTTGTAATTTCTTTTTCCTTCTTAAATTATACAAGAAGGAAAGTTTAATAGAGAAGTTTCAAGAAATATACTTTACTTAGAATATGATTGTTCAACTCCACACTGGTCAGATACTTTCTCGCCAAGTTTTAAAAGTTCAGAATCCCAAGCCAGTTTACAGTTTTATCATACTTTGTATTAAAAACGTATTTCACCCTAAGTTAAAATTACTTTGATTTTTTTCTTATGCTTGATATAGACATTTCTTTCATAGCGTGTTTTCATTAAATTTCATGTGGCATGACACTGTTAAAATCCTGTATATGAAGTTGTAGCAGGATTAGCTTCTAAATCAAGTGTAAAAAGCAAACATTTTAGTATCATATCAGCTTTGCTGGCGTTAGGTTTTTACTGCATTTGACAGCTGCAGTATACACTTTGGTCTGGACACTGCTACTCAGAAGAATTAATGTTTTAATATTAAATTGAATTTAAAGAAGTAGATACATATATGGAAAGAGTGGGAGATCTAAAAATTGAACAGCCAAATAGATACATAAATGTATTTGGGTTTTAGTTGAGGTGTGTAACATTTCGTTAGACGTCACAGAACAAATCTTAAAAGGAAAAGAAAATAGTAACAGCCAGTTGGGTGCTGTGGAGGCTAAGTATAGCTAATGATAAAACAGAGTTTGAGAATACATTTGGGATATGGAACAGCACAGTCCACACTGTGTTGTGGTTAGTTTTTTCAGCATACACATATGCATGATGTGAGACAGAGACAGCGTTAATTGCACAGCTGCATCTTTACAACACAGAAAGGCTTCAGCTTGGCTCTGGGTAGAACTGCTATGTTTCTCTCCTCATGGAAATTACTACACATCCAAGAACAGCAGCTAGAATTAGAGAGCAACAATTAAAGCTGTTTAAAAATGGTGAGAATTTCTATAAACTGTGGCTAACTTAAGGTTTATCTACCATGTCAACTTAGACATACTAGCTCGAGCCAGCATAGATGGTGCCTTCATAGGAGGAAGGTAGGGAGGAGATAGAAAGAGTGGCAAGTACTGAAAAGAACAGAATCTTGCATTTAAAATAAAAGTCTGACCTGAGTTCTGTTAAAAGCCACACGTGCAAATACTGCCTGTGAGATTCCTGCTCGTTTCAATTCATCACGCACCCACTGGTAGATTTCGGAAGACACCTCTGTGTTGGTTGAGACCTGCTGCTCCAACGGCTTGTTCATGGATCTACTGACAGGAGGAGGGTGGTTCAAGTACTGTTGATTTAAGGACTGCTGGGCTAGAAGTCTGTTCACTGCATACTGCTGGTTCAGCAACTGGGCCATTACTAGCTGCTGATTTACCAACTGAGGGCTAATAGGAGTAGATACAAGTCCAGGGTGCAGGTTTGGAAGTGGGGTCCGAACTGATGGCTGACTGCTATGAGAAAGCTGAACAGGGGACGGAGGCTGTTCGGCTGTGTTCCCTGGGACTGGCTGCTGACCAAAGCTGATGTGGTTGGCACCTTGCTGGGATAGTTCAGAAAGACTGTCCATTTCAACTAGAATGGAAAAGAAATATTTCGTTAGACAAAACACCACTACAGATGCATTGAAAATTAGTATTTATGATGCTCTTCGTAAGACTTGCTAGAACAAGACTCTTTCTAGCTGAAGGCCACTTCATTTAGGTTCCAGCTTACTGAATTGTAAATCACATAATAAGTTTCGTAACACCATTTCTGTACATCTCTTGCCTTTCAAGGCTGATGCAGTGAATTAAAAAGAACAACGAATACACCCTCCCCACACCCCAGGATGAACTAGTTGGGATTCCATAAAACCCTGTCTCCTCTGGTCCAACTATGGCCAGGGAGGATCCTTTCCTGAAGGTACAGACAGAGGGAACATCACAGCCACCCAATTAAAAACAAAAAAGCCATGTTTACAGTGAAGATACACATTATATGGGTCTAAATTCTAAAGCATTGTCAATAAACAAGGGCCCAATGCCAGGAAGCAAGAACTAGGTAAAGAAAAGGACAGAAAAGGGAATGGGGAGCAGTGCTACCCAGCTCAACAGGAACCCAGAGAGGCCCCTCTCTAAGCATGTGTGTGCACGACTCTGGGTGCAGGCGTGCAAAGCCTAGGATGCCTGTTACTGGAGAGAAGCCTCAGTCTGGCACATGGACCCCACCAGCTGCTTGTGTTGCACTCGAACTCTCAAATTCCTGCAGAGTTTTCCCTGATATACCTACACTTCCCAGATGGGAACAAGGGCAAACAGTCTAGACAACCCTGTACCTGCTAATTCCTGGTTGCTGCATCAAACCTATGGCCTATTAGAAAATAGAATAATTTAAATTATACTGTGGGATTATATTGGCACAGAGCAGTATCAGGATTGGACAATGGCCACCTTTTTCTTCCTCACTCCTGAGCTGCTCTTCAGCCATGGCCAAGGATCTGGATGTGTGTGGGAGTGGGATAGGGAAGGGGAACAAGCTAATTTATCTTATAGCTTCCATGTGTCATTGTTTCAGTGGCTTGAAGCATCAACAATTTTTTTTTTTTTTAAACTGACACCTTCCCTCTCTCACTCACAGGCACTCCGTCTGTCTGGGCTGATCAAACCTTTTATTCTAACTTTCAGCTCCTCTGTGGGTTAGTTAGATTGCCTTGCAACTGAGTAGCATGCATACTTAGCTCTGGAGCAGTCCAGGTTCCAGTAAGACTCCTTTAGGCTTATTAACAGCCCTTCCTCCCAATCTTAGACTTTTGACCAACTTTGATAAGGCAAGGCTCCTTTAAGCCAGGTTTATTTAGAATAGATCTTTGTTCAAATGTGTTTCGTTTACCAGCAATATTCCCAAAATGGCAAAAAATAAAATTATCAGGGTAAGAAACAAATCCAAGTTTAGGAAAAGGGAGAAAACATATCTATAATAATTTTCACAATAATTAAAGTTCCTCATTAGCAATAATTCAGCAGATCACCCTCCTACCAGAGGAGGGGTCTATAGGAAGAAATCTGTACATGATTCCCTCACACAGATTCCCCTCATGCTGTCCTGTCAAAGGTGGAGTAAAGAAGGGGTTCTTCTACACAGGGGTCCCCTGCTTCCAAACTCTGGTGAGGACCCACAGCTTCATCATAATGATTCACTGGAGCCCCCCACTAGTTTCAGCAGCTCCTGGGATTCTTGGGGAGACGTAGTGCAGAGTTTGTGGCTGTGTGACCATTTCAGATAATGGGATTCTCATTACCCTGGCTTGCATGCTCTTCAATCCCTTTCCCTTTGCAGACCCAGCACTCACAGCAAGATCCTGTTGGGGGAAGATAAAGGAAGGAGTGGTGTGATGGAGATGGCCAAGCCCCCTTCTGTGTGGTGGGGAGATCAGAACAAGGATCAGGCCCATTGACATCAGTGCAAGTCTTTCCACAGATATCAGTGGGCCTTGGAACAAGCCTGAACACAAACCTTGGGAGGAGCAATACAGCTTCAGACTTTACACTTACAGAAAAACCTGACACTGCTGAAGTTAATGGTACACAGAAGCTACAAACAAGTTTAAGGAAAGCAGCCTTCTGTTTTCACTAACTGAAAGCAGAGATCAACCCAAGTGTGCCATTCACTTGGAACGGTAATTCAAGCAATTACCACAAAAGTGATGCATTGTCTTCATTACTGCCTTAAGCTATAAAAGGCAAGGAACCTGTTTTGGTAGATGAATGATTTTGCCTTAAATACAAAAAGCTAGAACATGCTCAAAATTCAGACCAAATTAGACTCCATTTCTTCATTCCTAAAAATGTTTGAAATTTATTATGTAACAGCTGATTATAAATTTGGGCATTTTATTTGATTTAAAAACACTGTGAAAGACATTTATAAGTACATTAAAAAATTAATATACCTCACCAACTAATTTATTATAATCCTATAATACACATGCACTCTATAGCCTTTCTATAATCAGCAAAAACTTGTCCTAACCGCTATAACAAGGACCTTGTCCTAATGAATTGAAGTTACTTCCCCAGAAGTTACAGCAAGATACAGTTCTTTTGATAATTCATAAGTTTCTTATAGGAGGAGAGTGGTGGAGACCAGACTAGAATTTGTTACAGTAACTACAGACTTGTTTCTTTAAATATAATTTAGCTATTATAGAAAAAAATTCAGTGTAAAGCCTTTTTTTTTGCACTTTTAAAAAAAGTTATTCTAGGCTGTGGTAAGTCTCAGATTTACAAAATGACAATTTTATATCTTATTCCATTTTCCCGCATGTCAGACAAACAAAATCAGTTTGGCTGGTTTAACAACAAAAGGTTTACTGAAATTAATTCTCTCATTATATATGTACCCCCCACGCCCTCATAAAAATCCATGCTACACTGGTCTTGAAGAGCTCTAGCTTCTTATAGGACTGTGAAAGACCTTGACATACATGTAATGCTATAAAGCCATCACCACTGCAACTTTTTTGCTTACCCATCATATCTTTTGCCTTCTTGAAATGTTTATACCACCTTCCAAATTCCTGACATTTTGCTGCTGAGACATTTGCATAGTAAGTGCTGTTCACAATGGAAGAAATCATACTCTGCATGAAAAGGGGGGGAAAAAGTCATCTGTAACACATAGCAGCACAAATTGAGAAACAGAAATTATTTCAACTGTTGAAACCATAATATTTTTAGAGTCTGAGCATCATATTGCATTTTAATCCTTTAGCCCAGAGCTTCAACATCTTGAAATCCATTAATCAAGCTTAAAATCATACCACATACATTGTGAACGAGAACAAAAAATAAATCCACTGGGAAAAGAATAAAGTTATCAATTCTAAGAATCTTAGACCACTAGTGATGAGGTGGTGTTTCAACAGATTAAGAATTAAAATTTTAAATCCAGAAAGTATTATTTATTAGAATTTGTACTGCTTTCAATTGCAATTGGCACATCCTAGGTCCATACCACACTGCTGAGGACATACCCATTCCTTTCATGTCACTTGTATGCGGCCCAGAACCCAGAGAATCATGGGGCCAAATTTAATCTAGAATGAGGTCTTCTACGTTGCAGAAGAGTGGATTATGGCAATGCTGCGAAAGACTGGACACTCTCATCTTAACCAAGCAAACTGTTTGCAGGGAACAACTTTGAGAAACAAACTCTCATTGTCAGCTTCATCTCTAGGTATAGTGCTATTAAAACCCTAATTCTAAAGTGGCAGATTATCATAAAATATACTAAAGATATCAGACATTTAAAAACTATTAAATTTAAAGATATCTTGAGAAATAAACTGGTTAGACTGAAAGAGGTGTGAAATTTTAAACAAATTTTAAAAAATTATAAAAACTTTCAACAACATGCTCACACAAATCTGTCAAGATTGTCTTCTACAATGATGCACTGTTTCAAGTTAAAAATTAACTCAATATAGGTAATATATTATTGCAATAGGATGTGTGATCATCAAAAATCAGTGAGTGCAATTCCAATAGACTGATGAATTTCAATAGCATTTAATGCGGAAAATTACTATTAGCTTAACTAAAGGAATTGTCCAACATATTTAGAACACAGTGACATGCTAGAAGACAAAGCCCTGATTATTAAGTTTCTTTTGCTAGCCTGCCTATAACATTTCATTATATTTGTGCTATGGTGAAATCAACGTACAGCATGGGGCTTTTGTTATACGAGTTGTAATAACCATTAGCAAAGACAGTTTGGGGACAAAGGTAGTAAATATTACTCTAAGTCTATTACAAACTATTCCTGATCTAACACTGAGTTACCTTGATTATTGATTCTACTGGAGTCCATTATAACCATTTGTTTTATAAAATGCTGGTCAGTAATATGCGAATATCCTGGATCCCACACCAGTTGTGCTGACAGGGTATACTATATTACTAAGGCAAAATATGGATACCCTGTTACAGAAGCTTTGTAACGATGGACAGTTACTGCTTTATAGCCATCTTTGTGTTTTTTCATAAACCACCAAAAATGTAGTCTAAGTGCTTACTATTCCTTTACATTAACCCAGTGTTTTTCAAATGAACTAGAAGTCTATTAAACAGCGTAAGAAGAAAGGAAATCTTGACAGATCACCAACTACAGCCTGAATCATCTGAACTAAGCTTATCTGAACCCAATTTCTATTTCCAGTACACGGACAATGTCACTGATGTCTCATACTAATAAAAATATGGTTTAGATTCCCATATGGACAGCCGGTGCACATCACCCCTCCCCCCACCCAAACCCCATGAGTTGCATCTGCAAAATATATGAATGAACAGGTTATTGTGCATACAAAACCTGCCTCTGTGCAAAATGGGTAACTACACAGCCCACGTTGTCCACAGTTAACGCTGTGTGCACACATGCGTGCGTGAACATATGCATATCTTGCTGGTGCAATTTAGATTTTAATTTTTGAAAATTTTGCCCATCTCTGATCTCTCATCTTTTTGCTAGAACGGGATAACTAAGTATGAAAGAGTCATTAGTAATATTTTCAGTGTGCCTCCTGCGATTATTAAATATGTTTACCTAAGATTTCCTGTCCTTGTCTCCACTCAAATATCATTCCCCTTCATCTCCCAATGAAGTTATAATCCTGTGTTTATGACATCGCAGTCAGTTACCAAAGAAATAAGATATCAGTTCAGCACTGACACTTCACTGTAGGGCCAAACAGGAGGAACAGATTGGCTGAGTGAAAACCCCTCTGTAAACAACATGGGTAAAACCCTGGCCCCTTTGAAGTCAATGGTAAAACTCCCACTAACTTCAATAGGACCATGATTTCACCCCACATATGTGAGAATTAGGAAGCCTTGCAATGGAAATAGTGAAAGACACATATAAAGTAATTGTATCTAAAAGTATTCCCAGTCTGAAAGTCCCTTTTTAACAGTGCACTCTTCAAGAACATTTCATACAAATATGCAAACTACTGCAGTTCATTTGCTAACTCACTTAAGGCAACAGTTTTACAAATCTAGTAAAATGTTAATGTCTCATTAACCCAGAAAGTACCTTCACCAAATCTTTACTTCACTGATTCTATTATTGATGTCTATATCACTGTTTTCAGAAGCTCATGGCGTGTATTTGTGTCTTGGAAAATATTCCCAACATTCTTGACGGAACCCCATTCTTGATCTTAAGCATAATGAGATTTCTCATTCTCAACCACAGGACACACTACATGCAAAAAGCACTCAAACTCTTTGTTGGTGCCTTGTACTCCTCCTCCATCAAGTTAGTCCACAGGTGTTATACTTTATTGTACCATAGTACATGACTGTATCATGTACGTTCCTTATCCAGATATACCTTATGTACGCTATTGCTGTAGATACTTCCCAAGAACAGGGATGATGAGCTAGCACAATGTGCAGCCTGAATAAATCTCAGACATTCAAATGCATCACAGTACTCACCCATGATCTGGCCACAGCTTTCACACTTTCTGTGAAAGAAAATTGATACTGTATAAGTTGGCCGTAGATCTCAAAATCTTAGAGTACCTCCCACAACCTTATCTTTCGGACCAAGTTGCTTTAGGATCCAAAATCTCTCTCACACACTTACACACTTCCTACAAGTACATGTACAGAACTTGCTGTTCTGTTTTGAGAATTTGATGAAGATCTGATCTGAAATGGTGCCACCTTGACAGAAACCCCACTACTTTTGAATGATACCATCTGCCACAGCCTGAGTTTTCTTTTTTTAGTCAGATACTCTATTTACAATTAGGTCTTCTGTAACTTTAGGGCTAGAATTTGTTCTCAAGTACAGCTTAGGTTTCCTTAGAAGGTAGTTTTCAAAAATGAATCTTGTCCCCACAAGAGGTTAAATATCATAGATTTGATAAATAGGCATGATCTTTTCTTCAAGAAGTTTCAAGCATTCTCTAAGAAGTATGTTGTTTTTTATATGTCCATTGCTTTAAAAAAAAATTGCCACTGTCATCAGCCACCTTTTACATTATGATGTTGGAGGCCAATATATGATGTGCTTTACTAGGCAATAGAGGAATTTTATCAATTTGATCCTGTCTTGTCATTTAAACAGCCACCACTTGTACTCTCTGGGAAGAATTCATTCACTGTTTCATTTAAGACTGCTCACCAACCAGGTAAAAAATTGGTCAGTTATGACTAAAAAGTATATTGTTGTCCTTTTCGCAAAACAACAAAAACAATGTTAATCAGGTTAATTCAATCATCCAAACCAAAACTGTTCATGCTTTCATGCCAAATCAACCAACCACAGCAAAATCTGTTATCAGTGATTGCTCAGCTTCCAGTCAAAAACACTTAAGCCCCACAGTTCCAAAACTTCCCCCAAAATAACCTTAAAACTACTCTTATATAGCAAGACTGAAACACAAAAAACAACCTCAAAGGGTTTTTGGGCTGCAGTATTTGCACAGAACAAATATATCCTAACAGACTTAGCAGAGAGTACCAGAGACAATAGCTCCCGACAGGACTGAGCTAGATAGTAAGATTTTTTGGTATGAAATTTTCCCCTCGAAGTGGTATCACATCCAAAACTTATTTAGGCCTTTCTGATTGTTTAACTGGGAAGGATGGGGGGAGGGGGCGGGGGGAAGAGAAGCATTTATGAATCTGGTTCACCAGTGTTTAAAGCTTTCAAGCTCTTTCTCTGTGGAGGGGGCAAGGGCTGCAACAACTTATTTACACAATTATCTAAATACGATTAAACAGCTGATGGACAAATATTAAACTGGAAAATGTATAGTCATTTCAGCTTAATGTAATCCTCTTTCTGTAAACACCCAAGATGATTTTTTTTTCAACCAGAACAGTCCTGACATCTCATAAGCCTAAGGGTGAATAGCAAGAGATTGTTTTTGATAGTTATAAATATTCAAAAGACATGCAGACCATCTGCTTTCATAATACAGGTAAGCAAGACTGAAATGGTGACTGCTGTATAAAAATGGTTCTTTTAACAAAGTCTTCCTCTCCTCACAAACTATAAAGACAGATGTCAAAAACTGTTTATACAGGGTAATCAGGAGCGTGCAAAATGTAATATTCCTTTTACACACAGTGCTTGCTAAAGAGATTTTTTTCCTCCCATCTGTGTGTTGCAACACATTTCTACAAGTTAAAAACATTTTTTCAAACAGAGATCTCATGAATACCCAAAAACATACTATCTGTTTTCTGAATGCTAATTAATTTCAACTACAAAATCTGAATTTTTTTGTAGGAAGGAATGTATGTTTTTAAAATGGAGTACCGCAGTGATAGCAGATATTGTAAACTGAACACTAAACAAGTTCAATTCTGCACTGTTTTGACAGTGGCTATTTTCACAATCTTGTCTTGCATGTAATCTACATCTGTTAAATTTGGTTTACCATAAATGGAGCAAGTATGATTCTCTCCCTTTTCAATGAGGTTTTATTTATGCTTTGCCATTTATCAAGCTCTTCCATATAAAGCCTTATAACAATTAATGATTTTGTCAAGTGATAAGTAAAAGGTACCTTATTTTCCAAGCAGAATATGAACAGTGCTGCCCATAGAACCCTACAGTTAATTTTCAGAATTGAAACACTAATCTTGACAGTAACCTTTTAATGTATTATATTAATGGCATAGTAGTGTTAAGCACCTTTTTTTAATAATTCTCAATAAAATGAACATTTATTGAACAATCTGTCAAAGTACAGGCTCCAATTTTTTTTAAACCAAACTTAAGAGTTCTGTCTATTTTCACTTCCATAAATTCTCCACCTTAGATCCCTAAATACTTGGCAGGACAGGATACTCTAACACCACCACTATAATCTGCCTAACAAACATCCAAACTGTGACTCTCTGCTCCAGTCCACAGATAAAGTTTAAATGTTGCTGAATTTACAGAACAGAGTAAAGCCCTGGATTGGGGTGTGTGGGGAGAGGGGGAAGCTTTATTAGAAGAGGAGGAACTGTGCATATCTCAAAGTACAATATATTTTTTACCCAAAGGAATTTTATCACAAACAAAAGCCACAAACAGTGGATAATAGTAAAGCAGCTGTTTGGATTAATGAAATAATAATGGTAGAAATCTCAAACAACATAGTCTGAGTTCAGACTAAGATATCAGAAGTTTCTTTAAGATCTTGTTTAAATATTATTTAATTAATACTACAGTTGTTCAGGTAGGCCCTAAACAGGTAAATGCATGGTAAGGGACAGTCCTAGCCCAACAGTTCACACATCATTTGAGATTATGCCATTCCACGCACTTGTAAGATGCAACCCGGTGCCTGATGTACTGATATACAGATGACAATTCTCTGACGCTAACTAAAACCAGAATTACAACTGCAAAATATCTGGAGTTGTTTTTAGGACAAGGAACATTAAAATGAGCTGATGTGCGCCCATACAGACACACACTTGTAAGATTCTTTATTACACTGCAATATGAGTGACATAAGAATTTGCTTTGTCATGCCCACTATAAATAAATTGGAGAAAAAAATTAGATGGACAGATAAGATTTCTGATGAGAAGCATGTGAGAGCCTTTGTCCATGCATATGGATGAAGATTTGACCCCTGTACTTTTGCCAAGGTCATGAGAACTATTGTGATCTGGAGGGCAAATGTTGGTCATATAAATTAAAATTGCCTAGTCTGTTTTAAAAATTAACAAATGAGGTTTCTCCAAAACAAAACACAATCCTTTCCCTCCGCACTTCTTCTACAATACAAGTAATTTACTTATTTAGACCAGCCCTTCCCCCCTTTCCACTGCTTCTAAAGATTTTGTCTCCATACAGAGAACTGAAAAATGCCTCCTTTATAATGGGAGCTACCACCACCTCTTATTTTGGTAAAAAGAATCAAATATTAAATGGAAAATTCAGTCTAAAAATGAACTACCAATCCTTGCACTTCTCTATCATCTTCTAATGTGAAGATTGGAAATTTACATGGCGGAGATGCAATATCCCACTCTCCTGATAGACCTAAGTAAAGCACATTAAAAAAGCTGCTTTCCAAGATACTGGTCTCATATCCACAAAGGCTAAAGGCTCAAAAGGAAAATAAAAAATAAAAAAATAAAAAGGTAGATGGGAAATGCTAATTCACATACACTAATGCACAATAAATGGGGAAACTGAAAATGGCAGAAATCCAAAGGACACCCAACCAACATTTTCAAAAGTGACTGATTTTTGTCGTCTTCGTTTTTGGGAGTCCAATTTGAGTCCTTTTAAAGATAGTTGATTTTCACAAAGTGCTGAACGCTCACTCTTTGAAAATCATTCCTTCCCTTTTAAAGCATCTCAAGATGGGCGCTCACAAATTGAGACACCAAAAGATCAGAAGTCAATCATGAAATTCTTTTCCACCATCTAAAGTCCATAGTAAGGGCTCCCAGTAGCAAAAGCTTGAAATTTAAGTGTGCTCATGACTAGACCCTTCCTGAAATCAAACTGGCTAAAATATAAAAATGACTAAAATAGTGGCAATATAATAGAGCTTCCTAGCTTTGTTTTACTGAATGAAAATGGCTTTGTGTTTTTAGGAGCAGAATCTACATTACTTCATCTGAGACTACTTTACTTCAGTGTTCATCTTCCAGTAATTGTAACTTGAACTTTTGAATCTCTGGGCTGGTTTACAGCAAGGAAACCCACAAAAAAGAATATATGGATAGGAAAAGGTACCTGAGCTATTCTCCATCTCAGATCAGCAAGCCTGGCTCTCAAAGACAACTCTGTAGTGATTAAGATCAAAGATCAGGTTTGCCTGCATCTTCTTCAGGAATGAGAAGAAAGGGAAGGAACATAAACAGGAAACTCCAATTGAAGGGCACTGAGAATGCATCTATTGCTAGGGCTAGCAGACACTTGTACAGACAGAAGACTTGGGGCACCTTATGTCAAAATCGGGAGCCTCCACAGACTGATCTGTTAAAAGACATTGAAACTGAGCATTCATTCCCTTGCCATATTCAATTCTCTTTTACATTCAGTCTTCTTGATAGGTGAGCTGCATTTACCTGTAACAGTTCTGCTGTTAGGAGGACAGGATCCTTCAGAGTTCCTTATTTGCTTTCAAATTGCTGGTTCCATTTTTCTTTTCCCTCCCCAAATATGACGTGCCAATGATTTGTTAAACAGGAGAATCCTTAGAACTATTAGTAAATTAGTGTCTGCTTTGAGCACCCCTTCCCAAAAATGTATATTCCTTTCTGCAGAAAGACATTTCCTTCTTCAGATTTTGATAACTTATGAGCCCCAACCATCTGCTGTGGCAATTCTCCAGTCTGGTTCCAGTAAAGGATCTCCTGAAAGTTGCACAATATTATCTACCAAGTTAAGGAAGATTTCCTTGCTAGGGAACATGACATGCTTTTTCAGCAAGTCCTTTCTCTGGTTCTTTTGTTCCACTGGCAAAACATTACTTTTCTGGCATGAAACTGAGCCCTAAGGCCAAACGTCCAGACAAGAAGTCATCAGATCCAGTATCACTAATGCTTGTCTTACTGAACTTCTTTTGGTGATTACGATCAAACCTCTCTTTGATTTATTCTCCTACATACATTTAATAGATTTTAAAGCCAAAAGGGGCTACTATGTTAATCTATTCTGGCTTCCAACAAAACTGTCCATCAAATTTCACCCAGCGATTTCTGAATCTATCCCCAACAACTTGTGGTTAAACTACAGCATATCTTTCAGAAAGACATCCAATCTTAACATTAAGACTTCAAGTGATGGAAAATTTACCACATCCCTTGATAATCAGTTCTACTGGTTAACTACCCTTACTGTTAAAAATCTGTCTTATTTCCTGTTTGAACTTTGCTGACTTCAACTTCCAGCCAGTGGATATTGTTCTGCCTTTGCTGGCTAGGGGGAAAAAAAAAAAAAAAAAGCCCTCTAGTATCATATCTTCTCCCCATGAAGTTACAGAGACTGTGACTAAGTCACCTCCTTGCCTTCCCTTCGAGAAACTAAATAGATGCAACAAGACTGAGAGCTCATCCAAGAACTGTTTACCAGACCACATATGCTTTTTTGAAGCTCTTCTCTGAGCTGTTAAAAGGATGCTGAAAAACTGGAGAAAGTATGCACACCAAAAGTGAGCACAAGATTTCAGTAGTGGTCTAACTGATACCATATGCAGAGGTGACATCACATCCCTATACCCGCTAAATACTTCATTGTTGATATGGCCAAGCATTCTAAGTAGGGACTGCTGCATGGGGGTGTGGGTGTGGGTGAGAGGGAGAGAGAAATGGGGCCACATTTCCCCTCAGCACCTCTTGGACCCAGAGCTGTGAAGAGCAAACCCTCCCCACTTCCCTGGGGACACCTGGATCCAGTTGATTGCTTCTTGCTGCCACATGGCCTTGCAGAAAAACTGCAGAGAGGAACCATCCAGGGATTCCAACTCGTACAAGCAGCTGCAGAAGCAGTCAAAGCAGGGACCTTTGGACATTCAACAAAGTTTTTACAGGACTTTTTCTACCCTGTCCTGATTGGGGAACACGGCCAATTTCCTCCTCCTTCATCTCAGCTTCACTCCTCATCTGCCCCTATACTCTCTTCCTCATTGCCTTGTCCCGTCCCCCCTTTCAAAAACCCTTCTCCCTCCAACTTCCTTTCCATTTAGCTTAGCTTAATTAAACCCACCTAGAAAAAAAAATTAATGGAACATGCCACTTGCTGTCATTACACAGTTCACTCTGCTTGTGGCTTACACCCCTTTCTTTCTCCACCCCATGTGTCTGTCTTGTCTATTTTGATTGTAAGCTCTGTGGGGGCAGAGATCAGCTGCTATTCTGTGTTGGTACAGTGCCTAGCACAATGGAGCCCCATTTGAGACTGTTCTTTTGCCACTACTCACAATAAACCTGATTATTAATAATCCTATTAGAGAGACAAGGGGGTTGAGGTAATATCTTTTATTGGACCAATTTCTGCTAGTGAGAAAGATGAGCTCTTGAGCTTACACACAGACCTCTTCCTCTGGTCTCTTTTCTGGGTAAGCTCAAAAGCTTGTCACTCTCACTAGCAGCACTTGGTCCAATAAAAGATATTACTTCATTTGCCTTGTCTCTCTAATCTCCTGGGACAAACACGGCTAGAACACCACTGCATACAGTAATCATGTTAGGTTTTTGCCACAGCACCACATTAGGAGACAGGGTTTAGTCTGTTATCTATATTGGCCCCAAGTCAGACAGTGCCCCATTCTGTAAGTATATTTAGCTTTATTAAGGAAGCATGGGATGAATGACTGTCTTTTCTGTCAAAGTGGATTCAAGTGCAGTAGGGTATGAACGGGAAGAATCAAACCCTTTTTGAAGTTCACAATGAATCCAAGACTAAAATGACTAAAGCTTCTTATCAACTACTAACTGATTTTGATGGATAAATGAAGATTTCATTGAACAGTTATCTAGTTTGGGCAAGTTACACATTGTGTCTCTCCCTCTGTGTTGCTGGCGTTAGCAATGAGAGTTTTCACAAAAAGTCTAGCCATCCCAGAAAGACACAAAACTGGATATGACATTGGAAACATTAAAACAAATCTCATTGATTTTTGATAACTGCTTGTCACAGGAATATGCACATTGCTGCAGCAGAGCCAGGGGATTTCTTGGACTCAATTATTTCCTGGAGAGGATCTACTATTTGAATTTCTTGTATACCATTAATGGCCGGTTTGAGTTTCATCACACGTGTGGCTCCTTTTCTTTTTGTTGAACAAAGAATAGGGAATACATCCCTGAAAACTTCTGGTTTTCCTGGTACTGGAAAAAACATTTGAATTTATTGTAAGGGACATTCAGAGAACATGCACAGGAACAGTTCTGTTTAGCCCATCCACTTTCAGAGGATATTTTGACACATGGGAAAAGTTTTGGAAGAAGGATATAGTATTTTGAAAAGTATATCCTAACAAAACATTTTTCCATGGTAAGCACTAGCCAAGTTGAGACAGTTTTATTCCTCCTCTCCCCTGAACAGATAATTAGTAGTGGGGGTCTTTGCAGAATTTTCACTGTCCTTTATCCTTGAGTTCATTTTTCCTATTAATAATCTCCTTCACACCCAGAAAAATCTTTTAAAGAGATTTTTAGTGAACTAGGCCATATCAAGATCACACTAAAGACCATTATCCCACTCTGAGAAATAACTCTTAGCAAACCTGTAAATATTTTGTGACTCTGGGTGTATTATGTTTAGAGTTAGGGAACTTGTCAGAATTAAGTATTCTCTAGACTTGCATATACGAGGAGAGTCTTTTATGTCTTCTCACCCTTGGGGAAGACAGATTTCTTTAGCTTGTTTATTCCAAGATTTGGAGGGAGACAGGTCTCGGGCTGCTGCCAGGTGTTTGAGGTTTACTTGCTGTGCTCAAGACTAAAAAACCTGTCCTCTGATAAATGCTGCAAGGCATCAGAGGAATATGATACTAGTATTTTCCATTGAGGAGTCATCTAAGGAAGTAGACAGAGACCTCACCCTTCCCCTACCATTTATTTTCAGGAGACAAGGTGGGAAGTAAAAAGGAAACTATACATTACTTTTTTTTTTTTAAATGAAGTTTTTCGAGTTTGCTTGTAGGTTTCAGAACCTTTAAAAAAAATTGTCTCAAATAATCCTCAGTGAGCATTCAAGCCAGAGCTGAGATCAATCTGACACAGAAGGAAGTATTTGGTATGTCAAAGCCAGAAGTTCTTATCTTTCTCTGTGTAGCCACTCAAGAAGCCAGTCTCACTGTGCTTTTATTCCTGTCAGGCGTAAAGGATTATTCTGAGTCCAATTCCTTTTCTTCAAACAAGACTGTCACAATGCAGATCAACAGCACAGCACTCTCCATCAAAAGCAGAACATACAGTTAGTACACATGGGCACCTTTCTTATATATGCTGGTGGCATTTTGTAGGGAAAAAAACCAGCCATGTCTACTTGTAGTCAGGGCAGAATGGACGTGATTAGTGCAAGATGAGAAAACACATCCGATGAGTCAGTCAGCTGTCCACTTGCCTTTTAAAGAGAATTTAAGTTGGTTATCCAGGTAAGAGTTCTTTAATGTACAGAAATAGGAATTAAAATGAATTTCAAACTGACACTTCACAATACACAAATTTACCATACCATTTGGAAAAGTTCTTTAATATTGGCAACTACTGAGGAAAAGCAACATAAGGACCACAATGGCATTAGTGTGGCAGGTGTAACTGACTTGCATTGGCAAAGCTGTAAGCTGGGATCTAGTAAGTCACACGGCTGCGCAATACTTGGCTCTAATTGGTGCTATAATGTTTTTTTATAAAAAAAATTCTAAGACATACACATTAAGTTAAGGTAGTAACTGTCGAGTGACATAACAATCAGAGAGAATATATTTCTTCATTGTTAATGAAATTCAGTTAAAAGTGGAGGAAGTGATAAAGAAAATACTGTTAGTAATGTGTTTTACATAAGAACACAATATAGAAAGGGAAGTGCAATTAAATCTTAATGTGGACATTTTTTATTTTTAGTTTATCATCTGGTTTACATTTTGAGCCCCTTTGCCGACAGTAAATTATGCTGGCATTTCTTAGGGAATAACTGCCATGTTATTTTAGTTTAATAAAATAACTGACACAGAAAAGGGGGAGAAGGGGGAAGGAAGAAAGCAAGAAGAGAATACCAACCCCCCACTCCTTATCTTTAGCTAAGTATTCAAATGCTTTCTACGTGAATTGTCCGTGGTCCAACTCCAGCACCATGTAGTAATACAATACATTACAACACAATACAATGCAATCTTGGATTTCTGTAGCGCCCTTCATGCAAGCATCCCAGGGTGCTCTACAATCATTATGAGTTAAAATTAAAACTGAAGCACATACAATTCCTAAAAGAATCATTTTAAGAATGCTAAACAGAACAAATAACTTTTAAGTCTAGATTTAAAAGTCCCAACTGTCAGAGCATTCCTTACTTCAATTGGCAATGAGTTCCAAAGCTAGAGAGCAAAGCGACTACAGGCTCTCTTATGTTATGTTAAAGGATCTCTTATGTTGTTTATACTTTTACAGTACTCTACAATCAACCAGTTTCCAATAAAAGAAAAATTGTACATGTTATTGGCAAATCTTGTTTTAAAGAAAGCTGGGGAGTAGCTGGGGAAGTTAGGAAAAAAAATCAGGGTTCACATTCAGACACATCTAGACACAAAATGCATAAGTGGTGCATTAAGAAATGATGTAAGAAAGCATTTATAATAAACATGCAATTCTTGAGCAGAGTATTATTTACTGGCACTAAATATGCTGCAAAGATATATAGATGAAGGATGCTTTAAACACTAGTTATTGTATATGGCTTCTGTCAAGACCATCACTGCAGTGAAAGTGAAATAAAACAGAGTTCAGTTTTATAGTGTATACAGGCATCTTTTTTTCTGAAATTAGCGCTATGTTCCTTGTTTTATTCCTGCCACTTCCTTAAAACTTCAAGGCCATATTACGCAGCCATCCTTCACGTGAGTATGGACTGAAAACCACACAAGTACAAACCAGAATTGCTCAGTACACGGAGAATGGAAAGGAGAAGCACAGAAACATCATCTGCCTGCAATCCACAGAACCTCCTCATCCGAGTTTGGGGCTCTGCAATGCTGTGGCTAGGACTGAATAAAAGACTGCTGCCTACAATATCATTTCTGCACAAGCGACTTGCAGAAAAACTTATCACAGAAGATAAATGTTAAGTATCATGCATTATCTTGCATGAAAACACCACTGCCCCAGCTAGAGGCAAATGCATGACAACTGATCCTGTCATAGCTGCACTAACAGCGCCTTCTGGGGTCAGAGTTTATATTGATTTGGTAAGGGACACGTACCATCCCCAATAAGTAAGTTAGCAAGCTCAGGAAAAGAAACAGATTTTTCTAGCCCATTTCATGAATCTCTCCTGAAAAGGATGATTTGGCTTTCATTTAAACCATTTCACATATTAATATGTCTCTACCTCTCCATAATAATTCTATTTTCCTTCTATTAAATATTCAGATCAGAGGAAATTGTTCTATATTAATATACAGAAACATCTATACGATTTAAATATTCAAAAACACTAATCAATGTTGAAAGTCTAACTTAAGATGAGAAAAAAAAATTAGACATTTCAATTAGAGGGGAGATTCCTTGTCCTCTACTCAAGTAAGTTGTGAAAGAGGCACCACCACCACAAAAGAATGAAAAATTAGCCTTAAACTTTGAATTTTCTGGCATTTGCTAGTGTGTGGCTGTGGGTTGTTTTAGGTCAATGCTCACAGAATGTGCCAGACTGAAAGTACCAGAGACTGAAGATCATTTCAACATACCCGCAAAAAAGGAAGTGTCTCAAGTCATGTCATATGGATGTACTTAGCTAATGACTTGTAAGGGTCACCTTAAGGAAAGTTTGGCCTTCATCCCTGACCAGTGACCCAGAGATGCCAACCTTGCTCTGAGGCTTTTTGTGATGTTTATGAAAAACATTAGAACCCTCCTGGCATGCTCTATGTACCTATACACATTAACATGGTTCAGCAGGTTCTACACAGGGCAACTAGAGCACAACTTGAAGCTTGTAGCTTGGGTGGTTAAGTCAGCAGTGCCCCTGACCATTCAAAATCATCATGGCACATCATCTGTGCACATGCCACATGCCGCACCCTCTCTCATCCCCCCCATGGCATTATTTGCCATGTTTGTTGGACCTGAGTGGTTATGAGTGACAGACACACAGAATATAAATATGTGCGTGTGCTTGGAAAATTAGTCGATTTAAGCCTGGATTATGGAAAAAAAATCAGGAGGATTATGAAAAATTAGGGATGGTCAGCATCTCTGCCAGTCCCTCACCTTTCTGTGGAGGTTGTCACAGGAGTGCCATTTGTGGTGATAGTTTGTCACACTGACACCTGTCCACTGAGAACTAGACTAAGAGCAGTAATCATTTTACTTAAGCTACTGTACATATATCCTGGTATTTGCAGTGCTGTTGCAGCTGTATTGATCCCAGGATATGAGAGAGAGAGAGAGACACAGCACAGGTGAGGTAATAGCTTTTATTGGACCAAGTTCTGTTGGTGAAAGAGACAACCTTTCAAGCTACACAGAGATGCTCTTCTAATTTTTAGCCATTACTGTTTTTGAAACAAAAGGCCTTGGTTCCCTTAAAAATAATAAAACAGTTAGCAGTGTTAACTTTCAAGGTAAAATGAAAAACACGCTTTAAACATTTAAATGATTTTTTTTTTAAATCAGTTACCAAGTCAACGTATATAAACGTAAGAAGTGTAAATACACTTAAATTGTTCTAAATGTCAGTTTTTCCTTCACTAACCTGAGTCCAGGTCCTCCAGGTTCTGTGATTCCCCTGCAATAATTGAGGACATCTTTAAAATCTAAAACAATGTAAAGAATGCAGCTCACTGTTCTGCTTGGTGATATTAACTGTTGCAAAAGAAACAAAAGTCTGAGGACTTGAGCACAGGTAAAATTAAAAGGGGGAACCCACCTTTTAGTTCATTATTAAAAATCATTTTAGTCTACACACAGTTGCATTCTGGTAAATCCAAATCCTGATCCCACTGAAGTCAAAAGCAGAACTTCCCAATGGTTCAGTGGACCAGAATATAGTAGTTAGTTTTAAAAAGCTGAAAACCTTTTAAAAACTGAGTGTTATCTGTTCACTTTTAGTTTAATAAAAAAGAGAACTTTTTAATATGACTATTTACTGAGATGGTCAGAATGTCTACCAGTTTAAAATACTCAATTCACCTGTCTTTACTGAACCTAAGATCTTTGTAGCTATCTAATAATCTGGCATTTAGGTAGTTGAATATTGTTGGGCAACGTTCTGCTACCAGATATCTGAGTAGGACAACTCTCAAGGAAGAGCTGCTTAGCTCTCTTGGTCTTCCTGTGAGCAGGAAGAAAAGAAACCACTTCCTTTCTTCCTCCACTCTGCAGCAGCTGGACTCCCTATCCCCCCTCTGAGGTGGCTGGGGCAATGAACCTTCATCTCTGACCCCTCTCTCCTTGTCTCTGCTGCAGAGACTCAAAGCTGGAGATAAAAGGGAGGGGATCAGTTAGCCACAACCTAAAGTTGCCAGGGGTTGCAATGGAGGATGAAATCAGGCAGGAAACTCTAAGAGAAGGAAGTTAAATCTTGTCCAGAAGAGCCAGAAACTCAAATTCTGATTCCAACTCAACCCAATCCTTTCTCCCCAAAAGTAACTAACTGCAAACAGTTTGCCATGCTGTGAATTTCGGCTGAGAACAACATGAATGAGGCAGCACTACAATACACTGGTATTTTGTCTAAAAATCAGAGTTCTCAAGTGAGCAAGATGTGAGGCGTTTGCTAATCGAAGCAAAGATTATTTAACGCTGGTGAGAGAAACATCTCCTAGTCATTGCGATCCCAGATCCTGCAAAATGATCTGTGCAGGCAGACCAAACATGAAGCTATAAAAACCCTTTATGCCATTCTGCATCTGTCACATATTTTACAAAAAAAACCCAAAACACCACACACACACACTTTGGAAATGCTTCTGAATTTTATTTTTTTAATTTTTTGTGTTTCCTATTACCTAAAAAGTCAGTCTCTCTCCTGTTCCAAGAGTAAAACTAGAATGTTTCCATGAAAGAGCAAAAACAAAACCTCACTGATATGTAAACAATACATGTCCTAAAAATTACTTAAAATATTACTATGCATAAAAATACCATGACAAAGTCTAAAAAGAGATAACAGAGGCTTCTAGAGCTAGAAGCAAGTGCTGCTTGTCCACTGCAAAACTGGGAATTCTCTTTTTCTAATGATATAAAGCTCCTTTTCTAAAACCCTGAAAGGTTGTGAGATATCAGTCCTTAAATTTGACACAGATACCAGAACTGGATATTGCCTGTCCTGAGGTATAGGCCAGTCTAGTCTGAAGGTCCTGGAAAAAGAAGAGAACTCCATGTTTGGAGAAAAGAAAAGCACTTTTTTTTCCTCAACTAGTTTTACAGCAAGCAGATATAACAACATAAATCAAAAGGGCAGCTGTTGGTGGCTGTTTGAATAATTTCAGGAGGTATGAAACGCTAGTAGTCGCTCAAGAGGAAATGGATTAATTTGCAGGGCCCAGGTGAGGCGGTCAGGGTGCATAAGAAATTTGGCTGTCACATGGCCATTGCTACCATGGATGGGTGTGTTTGTATGGAAACACATACATTTCAAAGTCATGTTCAAAAAGTAATCACTATAAACCCCTCTATGGGGCAGCAAATTAGTTATCCCCATCATACAAAAAGGGAAAAAACTGGGACAAAACATAAGTGACATGCCCAAAAGGCCCAACACCATGCAATGAGTGAGTTCAAGAACTATGAAAAGAACTCAGGCATGCCTGTTTCCCAGCCCTATGCTAAGGCCATTCTCCATGCCACCACTCTAATATCAGCTTATATGAAAAAGAGAACATGGGGTGTGGAGTAAAGAAACTACAAAAGCTTTTAAGCTTACAGAGAGCTCTTCTTCAAGCTTGTCTCTCTCACACTCACCCGTCTTGTCTCTCTAATGTCCTGGGACCAACACAGCTACAACTAACTCAGCATAGTCTATGGTAATGACATTCACAAACCTAGGGAAATGGCATGCAAATACCCTGTGGCTTCCACTTCACCATCTGAAATTAGTAGCTGTTCTTCTCTCTTGCCTGTTTGAGGCCAAAATTTGAGAACCACCTCTGAACTTTAAGTTTTTAACTGAATGGTAATTTAGGCTCTTGTAACAGTGCCAATCCATCCACAGAACGCTGATTTATGTCAATGAGAATTCCTTACAATCAAGGCCAGTATAGTAAGTGAAATTTGGCCTCAAGGGGAAAATGAAAAAAAAAAAACCCAGAAGTAAGTCACAACGTTCTCAAAGCAAGGCAGTTACAATAACCTTGGAAGAGATATGCATTCCACCCTTTTCCCCTAAACAGCAATGTCACAATTGCTACAAGAAATGCAGGAAGAAGGTATGAAGAAACAAGAGGCCAACGCTTCATACCTAGATGCCCTGAGATACCAACTGCAGCAAATGATCAAGAAAAATCTATGGCAAAACAGAAAAGATCGTAAAAGGGAGGAGGGAAAAAAAGAGTAAAGAGACAGAACCTAATAACTTATGGTCAAATTGCATCACAGATACAGTTCATATTTGCCTACAGATCTTCAACAGTCCACAACTGCATCAGTGCTGGCATTTTTGACAAAATATAGTTGGGTTGTTTTTGCAGCAAAAAACTGTTAGTATTCTGGATGAAATTATATGCCAATACTCAAGATCAACTGACCGAAGTAAACAACTTTTAGTTAAGATCATCACTCTTTGTAGCTTTCGCCTCTCAAATTTGTACATTGGCAAAGCTGCACATTACACTAAACCGGCATACATAATGTACGAAAAATGCTTCCATACCTATACAAAATGGGTACTGGTAAGGATAGTCAAATTTTGTCTGTCAAGCTATCAAGTTATTTTTTTGTTTTTAATAAACTAGATAATTGTATTAACAAGTTATAGTTGGTGTCTATGTGGTGGTTTGCTTTGGGGATGGAAAGTTTCACACATCTCCACCATGCCAGTGTAAGTGTATAGGAGAAAGTCACCTCTTCTATTCAAAGTGGAGCCCAATGCTTATATTTAGCTGATCCAAAGGGGAGAGGATGTGCCTAAGCTTTTTACGCACCCTTATTTCTTATCTCCAGACTGCAAATGCATCAATTTCAAAGCACTCCAAATATTAATTGTTTTAAGAAACACAGCTAGTATCCCAATGTCTCCTACATAAAAAAAAATACAATTAATTGTATTAGTTTGGAAGTTTAACCATTTTTAGATAATTTAAAGGGAGATGGTCAGGTCAATGTTGTGGTGGTTTTTTTTTTTAATAGGTACCATGAGCCTGATCCAAAGCTCACTCAAAAGGAATGGAAATATTCACAATGAAGTTAAAAGGCCTGATCCAAAGCCCATTAATTCATTTTTCAGATACAGTTTTACAAGACAAAGACTATTCTTTTAAACTTTATACTGGAATCAATGTCCTAAAACAAAACAAAAAAAAACCCCCAACTGCTTGTTTTCAATTTTTGCAACCCAAATATTGCAGCATTGGACTAACGCAAGAGGTAATGAAAGTAAAATTTACTATGAAACAAAAGTAAAATGAGACATCTCTTTCCCCAAGCTGAAAGAAATGCAAACTGTAAACCATGATCATAAGGAAAGTTAGAGTTTTGCGATTCTTTGTTTTAAGAATCATAATAGTTATTGTTGAGGACTTTTCTTTTACTTATCCCTTTAAATTACTGTTACTCAGTGGACACTGAATTTGCTATATTATTTAGTTGAAGGAAGTATTTATTTACAATCAAAATATTAACGTTGAATCTAAAAATATATTCATTTTTAAGTCTGCTTTATTTTACATTTTATCATTACATCATATTCACGTACGTGGACAAGTTGAAATGAGATAATATACCAAAATGTAAATTAAATATTCTGTCTCCAGACCATTTACTGGCTTTCCATCAGTATCAAATAAAAAATAAAACTGGTGGACCAAAGTGGAGCGAATCCTATATTATCTGCAGTCTCCATGAGCCAGCAATGTAAGAGCTCGCATGCTTGTACAGTAGGTACGTACAAGATCTCTGGTTGCAAACCGTTCTAGTAATATGTTTGCAAAGCTAAGATAATTTTGATTATTTCCACTCCAAAAATTCCTATATCAGAGCCACATCACTGAAGACAATCTAACTATAGTCAAAATAGTGATGGGAAAACAGTCTTTGCTAATATTATATATCTGCTAGATATAGGTATCCTGTCTAAATGAGCTAAGGGCCCTGCTTCTGAAAGACTCCAGTATTCTGAAAAAGGGAAGTAAATACTTTAAATAATAATAATACGACTTCCCTTCCCCTCCCCCCCCCCAACACCATGACCAGTATCACTGATTTATAACATAATTTCTGTCTGAAGTCTCAACTTCAGCACAGCAAAATACATTTTAAAAATTTAAAGCGAACAATAAATCTCTTGCTCCCATCTCAACATCATTGGACATAGTACAGCAAAGAAAAATAAATTCTCCTTTAAGATAATTTAAATTAATGACAAAAGAACAATGTAAAACAGCCTCAAGGAAAGCAGCAGTTCAGTGCTTAGCAATGGGTAATGTAATGTAAGATTTCTTTCTTGCTAGGTGTATTTTGATTAGTTCTAATAAATGACTGATTTTCTTTTGGTTGTTTGTAACGACAACACATCATCTAAGGAGCTTTATTCTTTTTATCCCCCCACTCATACAGTATGGCAAATAGACTGTCTAGTTTTATGAATTAGCATTTAAAACTAGTGTAGGTTATCTAACAAGCATTCATATTCAGCAGTACTTTTGACAGCAGTAAGTAAAAAGCCTTTTAATAACTTCAACACGTGCTTGAAAAAAGTAGTTACATCAAAGCAGTTCAAAAGACTGAAGACATAAACCAGTAAAAATCCAGTCTGGTATGAGATAATTCTAATGCATCTAATATAGTGTAAACAGTATTTCACATTTTCCCAAGGGAAAATACTGTAAGACTATATCCAAAATGAAATCAAGCATATTTAAAAAGATCACAAAGTGGTCAAATGAATTTGCATTTTTGGCAGATTCACTCTTCACTTACCACTTGCTACAGTCTATACGAAACCTCAAATCTCACATCAGTGTTGCCTATAGTGCTTCATTATTTACTACATGTTATGCTAAGTACCTGTGAAAGGGGACATTCCTTGGCCAATGAACTCTGGTTCATATCCTTCAGTAAGTCCTTCAGAGCATTTCTTACTGTTGTGTGAGACCACTGTTCAGGAGGCAAGTCTTCTAGTTTAGGGCAACTATTTGAGACATAGATTAGAAAAGGGATTATTACAAGATTGCATCCTGCTGCAGAACATTCCTTTAAGACAGACAGATTTCATTTTGCGCATCAAGCAGATGCATCTGGAGATTGCTCTCGGTCTCCTGATTGTTCCGATTAGTTAATTACTTTATACAACACATCTGCTGTATTGATGCATGAATTATACATCAGCTGCATGTGGCGACTATTTTTTCATGTTACTTCTACCTTCCTGCTCTGCTGCGCTTGGTAAAACAATTTAAGGTGTAATGCTTTCTCACAACTGATCATGAAAAGCATTAATATATTAACCAACCATTTTTTTCTTTTTTTGTTATTGTGAAATTTAAGAACCTAGACAGAAACAATAAGTGTGAGCAACCCATTCTTTTACAAAATGCACACAGATGGTACTGTTCATGATATGCAAAAATATTTTTCTCTTAAGTAAACTTTATGTAAAATGCCTTCTTGTAATGCATCATTTAATTGACTAAAATGCAATATACTTTTAATGAGATACATGATTTTTTTCTGGATATCAGACCCATATGCATAAAAGTTTTCTGTGACTGTACGTTGTAACTTAAAATTATAGTAACTAAAAAGGAATTTAGATGAACCTGTGAACTTTAAGCACATAGCACAGTGGGACTCAAATACAAGTGATATTACTAACCATAACTATGAACAAAGCAGTCCATGTCCTAGGACTGGTATGTGTGACTCACCTGTGTAACTGGATTTTCAGGGTGACCACATGATACACATCTTGCAGCATGTCTGCTACTGTAGCATCAGGGGCATCTGTCACATAGGAGAGTGGAACTGGATTCCACTTCCCAACTTGGATTAGCCCTGTGCCAGACAGAAATTATATTATTTAATAAATTAACCTTGCAAGGCTTTGAAAAATACCTGTGATTTTAAGCAGTATCACTGTCCTTGATTCCATGCTCATTTATTTGAAGACAAGCAAAAAAACCTGCAAGTTAGTTTTCCATGCTATGAAATGATGTAAATGAATTACAGTAAATGATTAAAAATACCAGCTGAATATAACCAATACATAGAATCACTTTTTAAGTTTGAGAGTTCAATAAGCTGTAACGTAATCATTCATACATGCCCTTCCAAATTACATAGGATTTTATAATGCGAATTCTCAGTACTGAAAAATTCTTTACAATCCACAAAATCATCAGTAACAGAGTAAAAGAAACAGAGCTAAATATTCAGTCATAAACGCAAGTTGACTCTCAACAGTCCATCTGCTCAAATATGCTTTACACTTCCTTATGGATCCTCAGTGGAGCAGATTATTAAGGTCAATAAGCATACTAATGATTCAGCTGAAGTCATTTTAAAAAAATTATAATCTACCTCAACATTCCACGTGAGCAAAACATATGCTAACTAAATAAAAATACATTAAGCAAAAATTTAAAAGGGACAATCTACAAGGAGTAAAACATAATTGCAATGCATTCCTGAAAATAAGTTATACATATTTTTTTCCTATAAAATAGGAAAAGTTCTTATGCAGGTTAGCAATCATATTTACCTTTTGCTTGGGCAGCAGAGCTATGAGAATATCCAAGTGATAGCAAAGCCATTTCAATCAGTTGGTTGAATAGCATGTCCTTCCTTACCAACACAAATTCTGCATGCTCCTCCTTACAGTCATACTCAATGGAATTTTCATAATGTTCCACTACACAAAAAACTGGAAGCATAGTTCCTATTAAAAAAGGTAAAATATACAGTATTAACGGTGTTATTGTAGGGGAAGGAAGAAATCTGCAGTTTTATGTGGCTAAAAGCCTTGCGAACTTGCAGATGAATGTCTAGGGGTATCCTGTATTTGGGAAAAACATCAATTCCTCCACCACCCCACATCCTCCAAAAATATTTATTGTAGAGAACTTATTTCCATAAAAGGTATTAATGCAAATATATCCCTACTACTATTTGATCTGCTACAGAAAAGAGAATTACCTGCCTGCAGAAATAAATAATAAGGCTGACTGGAGAGAAATAAGTTGGTTGTCTCTGTCCTCTCTGATTTGTTGTGAGTAGCATGCAGCGTAAGAACCTAAATACATACTGCAGATGTCTTCAGAGTAAGCCATTTTAATGCCATCTACATAATTTTGTTCATTAACGTTAAAACTTTCCTAATTGTGCCAAAATATTCAATTACCTTTGATTTAAAAATTTCACCTGTCTTTTGTTAAATGTCCATGCTAACGAACTGTACAAGAAAAAGCAAAAACTTACTGCTAACTGAGATGGCTTTCGTTTTCTGGGTGTAACCAGATCACTACCAAATTGCAATTCCAAGACTTGTGTGGTAAAGAAACAGTAATAATAATTTTAAATCCGGTTTTAAATTTACCTGCAGTTAACACATGGTTGCCATATATATTTTGCTACTTCACACCATATATTTCTAGTCTTATTATAGATATGATTTGTATGGTCCAAAGGCATTCTTTTCATTTTTTATTTCATTTTATTTAAATATTTGAAAACAAATGTTTTCCCACACCTTTTGCTTAATTCAGTACAATCTATTAGAACATGGCCAGAAAATTAACAGAGTGCCCAAGCATCACTTACTGCTGGGAAGAAGCATTCTTCTGGAAGTTATAACAGTGAATTCCTTTAAAACTGTATTTATTTAATACAAAATAACAGGCATCTACAAAGAGAGCTTGGAAGTGCAGCTCCAATCCTGTTCTTAGTGAAGTCAATAGCAAAACTCCCATTAGCTTCAAAGCCTGCAGGATCAGGCCCCTTAATGACGGGAAGCAAAAGGGTTAAAAACCAGATGCACGAGAACTGGCTTTTATGGCAGATTGCCAGAAGGGTATCATTTTTAGTATAAATGATGACAAGGGTTACTTTAACAGGGCACCCAGGATCTCCAATTAGTCCAGCAATATGAATGCCTATGTAAGCACTGCCCTCTACGCTTACAGGGTATGTCTACACTGCAATTAAACACCCATGGCTGGCCCGTGTCAGGTGGCCTTCTAACCTGCAAAGGTGCAAAAGATGAAAAAATGATTTATTGCTGATAATAGATCTGTGCTTTAAAACCCTTTTGTTCATTTGTACACCTGCATGTAACAAAAGATTATAATAAAAGATACCTTTTCAGCATATATATTTAAACTACATCTGCAATAAGCTGCTCACCAGAGAGTCAGTCTCTGGGAAACAAATCCCTTCAGGCTCATTTGGAAAAGCTCACAAACTCAGTCCGGTTTGCCCAATAGGCTCAGCATGAAAGACAAGACTAAATGCTTGCCAACATATATGTAGCTGGGGGGGCGGAGGGAGAGGGGGAAGGTTGCTGTTTCTGTTTTTAAAATTACGGAGTAAGACAATTCAGGAAGACCAGTGTTATTTTTACTCATGTAAACCGGCAACTTCTTCATTGGTTTTAATAGAGTTTTGGAGAGATTTCCAAAAAAAAAAAAAAAAAAAACAAAACCCCCCCAAAAAAAAAAAAAAAAAAAACAACCCCCCCCCCCCCACACACACACAGAGTCTTCTCTTGGGAGTGGGTTTTCCCCCCAAGATCTCACAGTTAAAGTTTGACCTATGACTAACTGACAGAAAGATGGAAATCAAAATCTGTTAGTAGTTTCACTGTTAAATATCTGAAGGCAAAATCTACATCAAGCTTTATTTTCATGTGAAATACATAACTCTGTTTCAAAAACAACAAATGCAGGGAGTGAAATACTGTATCTGGTTTCTTCATTTCCCCTCTCCGCCCCCAGCAATAAAATTAAAATATTACAATATACACACATGCAATGATATTTTATATATAAATGTTGTCCTATAAGTAACAGCACTCCTAAAAATGTATTACTTTAAACAAAATAGTAGGACCCCCTGAGCAGATTTTGATGGAAGCTGTAGATATCAAAGGTGTATCCTGGAAGTGTGACACAGGTATCATCTGACTACAAATCAAGCTGCTAAGCCTTCTAGCAACTGTCACTAGCGTCCTTGTGTTAATGTGAAAAACATTATGCAGGAGAGCACAATCTTGGCTGGCTGATCACTCTTGCTAGTATTTGGCAAGACCTCCAAGTGTAGCAACTTTATAACCTTCTAGTATTAAAGGGGAGAGCACTGGTCAGTGCTAAAAATACAACATGATTTAAACCTGAAGGCAGTGTTAGAGCTTTTGCTGAAGGTTTATGAGTCTATGTAAACAGCACGTCTGCCATAAGGAGCAGTGAAGTCTGTAGAATCCTTGTCTAAAACTGTCCTGGCATTAAAGTTTGCTGTGCAAATATCACATAATACCAGAGACAGCTGAAATCTCCTATTTAGGAATTTATGGAACTTATATGTTTGCAGGCGTCAGAAAGTCCTTTTTATATAGCCCCAGTGCTTCACAGTACACTATTAATGCACTCTGTTTGAAAAGCCATAATAAATTATATTTTTAATGCTCTTACCCTGGCTTTAAGATGCATACATTCTTGGCAAACAATCAATAAATAGGGTAATCATGAGCAGAGGCCAAAGAATTTGCTGAAGTGCTGTTTTTCCATTTTTAATAGATAAAGATCTAACAATACGGACTGCTGTGTCTGTTCATTTCAGGATCAATATATTCTTTGTTTTCGCCAAACCGAGGAAAAATAAATGATTGTATGATAAATGTCGTTATGCATCAGACAATGAAATTCCACTGCCTTCTAACTTTACATGTTTGATAGTCTTAGCTGCATTTTACATTTTGCTAAGCAAATGCATGAAAAATCTGAATTATAAACATATAGCAATTATACTGAGAAAAAGTACAGGTCATTTTAAAACAAATGCCAAATTACATACAGCATGTTTTGCTTTAAATTAGCAAGTCTGCAATATGCGGTCAAAAAAGATTTATATATTGTGGTTAAATTTGAAGTACTTTAATACAAACAAAAGCCCCCCCCCCTCCACACACACACACACACATACATACATACACACACACACACACACACACAAATCAATGATTCTAAATGTGCCTTTTCCTTGTGAGAATGTCTAATTACAGCAAACCAACCACTGAAAAATATGACACCCAAGATGTTCATTGTTCAATAATGAACTGTACTTAAGAAAATAAACTGCAAAGATTGACATCATAAATGACTTTTCCAATGTGATACGAAAGAATAAAACTCTTCTTTAAACAACTTGCAACTGTTCTGGAAATATTGTTGAACCTTCCAAGCTTGGGCTATCACTAATAGCAAAGGCAAGAATTAGATTTTTGGGATTCTGTGCATCTTTTTACATACTTTACTGCTGCATAGCAAAAACACACTCAGAGAGTGAGTTTATTGCGTTGGCTTTCAGTGGAAGAATTTGGTCTAATGAGGACAACTGAACTTGAGGCAGCCTTTACCTTAACAAAAATAAGACTCCACCCTGGAAAGCAAGATGCTCCACCCAAGCATGAAGCTTACATTTCCCAAACGTGATTTACATCAGAACTTGTAATAAAATATTTTTACAATGGTGATTCAGCACTGAAACATAAATGAAGTCTGTGAAAAGTATGTTCCCCGCGCCTAAATGGCACTTCATATTAATGTAATTCATATTTCTCTGATGCAGAATTATTAAAAGTGTTACCTTTTCTAATATTTGTTTTCATCAGGTGTCCAGAGTGTTTTAAAGGCACTCCTTGCATTTTAGTTCCTGTACTTCCAAGTCTTCCTCTTCCTAACGGGCTCCCATTCTGTTCCAAGCGCGCAATTTTGGCTGGTGGACCCTTCGGATCGCTTACATTGTTAGACATTTCTGAATGTTCTTTCCCCTGAGTTGCCTCGTTCAAATGATCCATACTCAGTCCCGCCTCTAAAGATCACCTGCCATGATTTAAAAAATATATATATGTTGTACACATGTGCGTATGTGTATGTAGACAGTTAACACATGTACAGAGATACATATGTACTGTAAGCTTATAAATAAAAGTAAATAAATTTTTGGAAATAAGAAGTCATAAGATGTCTTAAAGAAATAAATTTATCCTCAGAAAATGTTCCCATTCTCCAAAGATTGCATGATTTGGTGAAAAAAAAATTTAAAGCCACCTACAGAATACTAAAACAGCTATGCAGCCAAAATAGTCATATTCTCTCTTGAATTCTTTAGAATGAGAATTAAATAGGAGAGGGTGATTATCTAGATACCTACTCCAATCTATCCATTCCTATAAATCTCACAAGTGTTTGTTGTAAATCATGGATGCTTTTATTTTAAAAAAATACTCTCTCTTTACTTAGTAAATAAATGGAAGTACAATAATGAAGAGAACATTGAAACTTTAGGTAACCATGCAACAGATTTATTAGCAACATGAAATATAGTGTATGTACAACCTCAGTTTCCTTCTAATTTTTGATTAGATAGGGTTGTTTGTTTGTTTGTTTTTACATTCTTCTAAACTGTTATAAATTAAGTTTATCAACTTTTGAAAACTTAAGATATACAGATGAAAATTTTAAGATGTAATCAAATTTTAAGTGTTAGGTCAAATATGGGGTCTTTTAAAAGTCAGAACAAACAGAAAAGTGGAAACAGGAACTTTAGAAATGCTCACACAGAGAAACCCCTGCCAATTCAAAACTGTGTGTTGGTACAGGTATCTGAAATAAAAATATGGAAGTAATTTCACAATATCAAATTAAGAAAGTGTATTTGTGCACATTTGTATTTCCCTTCCAAAAACCTTTTTTTTAAATATAAAACCCCCCAAAAAACCACTTTCCAGTTAAATGACTGGATCATTAAAATCCCTAGTCTAAAACACAGAATAAGTTTTAGTGATTTAGTCTCTCTCTCTCTCTCTCACACGCACACACAAACACACAAAATCAGAATCTGTTTTATCAATTACAAAACAATCAGTTACTGAAAACAGATACTTATCTGGTAGTGATTTTATTCTGGATTAATATTGTAGTTATATTAAGGTCTTCTACCTTTTTCTGTCTGAGAAAGGTATGGCCACACTGTCAATTACCTTACGTATAGAATATAATCTCTAAGAACAGGTGACTAGACATTCATTTTATGAACAAGTATTTACATTACTGAATACAAACACTAATGCTAGGGGAATCATATTTAGAAAGACTTGCATGAATCTGGTAATTGCTACTTTCTTTCAGTTGCCTAGTAATTCAACACATTTTGTACATTTTTCATTGCAAAACTATTTAGGTCTGGATTTCTTGGGAGACACCATATATTCCAATGATAATTCTGTAAACAATTTTATCCTGTTTGACACAGGCTGCTTTGTCCTACACAGCCAAGAAAATGAATCTGTGTTAATCTGGACATTTACTAGCAACCTTAAGAATGCTGACTGAATAACTGTAAAGTTTAGAAAATAATGGTTATTTATCCTTACACTGTAGGGTGGCAAGCTGAGAACCAAAGGTTTACCATTGATCGTGGTCCCATCTGTTTTTGGTTATGAGTCTCATTAACAAAAAATGTGCCTATTTTAACCACTTTTTGATCAAAATTACTATCATTACATTACCTGCAGTCTAACCAAAAACTAGACTCAAATCACTGACATCTACCAATGTTTCCGTACAATGCTGCTTTACTCAAAGGCTGCTGTTTTGAAACTAGACTTCCCTGGGGGCGGGAGGGGGGGGAGCCTTACAGAAGAAAATCCCTGTCACTTTTGGCAACTTAAAAAAAAAACACTACTGCTCCAAAGTTCTTGCTACAAAAAGTATCTAGTCATCATGAGCAGAACAGTATTTACTACATCATGTACAGTAAATAAAAATGATAAAATTGTAATTTAGTTAATGGATTGACTGCTACCAAAACACCATTAGGTCATTCTAATTTGGCCTTAGAATACCCACCCATAAGCATCCTTTAAATACTTAGTCATCTTGTAAAAAGCCTTACATTATAGAGCAAAATTAAATACAAATAAAACACCTCATTTACTCATTTAAACTCCATGCCCAAGGCTAAAGTTCACTGAAACCTTAGTTTGGAATAGTGATGAGCAACAATCAGCATGGCCTGGCCAGAAGGACAGCACTCTCCAGTAACTATTATCTCTACAGATGGCAGGCAGAGAGTTTATTCAGGTTTCATATTTAGACATCCTTTATACTAGCTACAAGTTTCCATCCTAGACATTTGTACAAGGTCACAATTTCAGAATAGGTTTAACAAGATCACATACAAACACACATCGACTGATTTCTGAATGAACTCATTGTAATAGTCCCTATTCCTGAAATATAAGAAGTCAATATTATTTTATTTCTTTAACTCCTCATGAATTAGCTCCCTCCCCTTCTCATCTCCCCTCCTCTTCCCTCCCCCAATAAAACCCATAATCACATTTAAAAACAGGCTCTGCTCTTATCCATTCCATATGGCTGTCACAATCCAGGCCAAGCTTTCACTGTGACCTTTTAAAGAGACAAAGAAGCAAAGTACTATCTAGAAACAGAAACACTGCAGTTTTCTGAGTGAAATTAGCAAAACCAACCCGAAACTCACCACTTCAAAACTTGGCAGCATATAAGTAACAAAAACAAAGGAGGTTTCCTTTGCAGCCCGAGCTCTTGAAGAGGAAGAAGTTCAAGACTGATGTTGTCTAGGTCCTTTAAAAAATAAAAAAAACACCAAAAAAAAAAAACCCCAAAAACAAAAAACCAGCAGCCCTAAAGGCTACTTCCCCTGAAATTCTATTATTTTTGTGTTTTGTTATTTTCCTCTATGCAGGGGAGGGGCAAAAATAAATGGCGAGAAACGGAGTAGCCATGAGCAAAATGGCAATGGACAAAAAATATTAAATATCTTTTAGGAGAATACAGTTTTCAAGATTTGGAAAGGAAAGAAGGAAGTCAAGCTCAAAACTGGATAGATACTGGATAGATAATGCTGAAAATGAATTTAAAAAAAATAAAAGTAGTAGATTTAATGGGGGGGTGACTTGAGGCTACCTCGCCTTTCAAAAATAATATCAATGCGGACAAGGGGGGGGAAGGAGCTTTTCTATCCGGTGTGCAGAGCAGAAAGTCTACTTCTAGGCTGTCACACTATTATTCTCGAACAAGCACACAGCACAACAGCGCGCACACAAAAAAAATCAGGCTGTTCCTCCCCCCCCCAAACCACCAACAGCCCCCAAACTTTCTGCATGGATCTCAGCCCCTCGGATCTGTAGGGGAGGCGGGGGAAGTGTTGAGAAAGCAGCAGGAAAAGACACCCCAAACGCCACTTTTAATTTCGCCGTCCCCGTCCGTAACAACCAAACAAAACACAAGACCAAAATCGAGAGGACCTGTCTCGTCTCATTTACCCGGGGCTGTTGTCAGAGGGCGAGAGAAAGCGAGGAGGAGGAGGAAGGAAACACACACACACACAACAACAAGGCACAGCACCACCACTGCCACCAAAAGTGGAGAGCTCTCGCTCCCCACCGGGTCCACCCAGGGGTGGGTGCGCGTGTGATGCTTTAAGAATAAAAGGGGGGGGAGGAGAAGCGTGTTAAGCCTCCCCCCCCCACAACAACTCCACGGAGAGTTACAGCCGATGGCCGAGGGCGAGCCGAAAGGCTGCAAAGGACAAGGTTACACAGCCCGGGCTTGGATGCTTGTTTCCCCCTGGCTGGCTACTAGTTTAGGCCGGGCGGGCGGCTGCACGGTACAGGGATGTATTTGTGTGCGTGTGTCCCCGGACGGAGCTGCTTCGCCGTGCTCCCCCCGCCCCCCCGCCTTTCTGTCCCCATTAAATTATTAGTTGACTCATCACTCCTCCTCCTCCTGCCGCCGCCGCCGTCCCCTGCTCACAGCCTCCTCTCCTCCTCCTCGCCGCTCGCTGCCGCGGCGGCGGCTTCTTCCTCCGCCTCATTTTAATACACCGCCGCCGCCGAGGCCAGCCGGCTTTTTTTGCAGCCCGAGACAGGAGGAGGGACGCAGCCGCCCCGCTGCCGCTGCGGCCCGCAGCCCTTCCCCGGCGGGCCCGGATCCTCCGACGCGTCCTGGGAGAGAGAGAGAGAAAGTGGCCGGGGGGGAGGGGACCCGGAGTGAGACGCGGGATGGAGGGGGAGGGGGTTGGAAACCAGAGACCCGCGGAGGTGAGTGTGGGAGAGGAATGGGGGGGAGGGGTGCGATTTCCGGCCCAGGGCGCGCAGGAATTTGCAATCAGCTTGATTAGGGTGAGGCGGCTCTGCATTGATTACACACAATAGCCGGAATGGGGGGGGGCGGCGCAGGCGGAGCGGAGCGGGGCGGGGGCCGCCGCAGCCCCCTTGGTTACGCAGCAGGAAGGGGAGCGGCGCGCGGAGCCCAACCAGACGGGCCCGCAGGGGTGGGGCGGGACAATATCCTGACAACCTGTCCGCCGCGCCGCGCCGCGGGACGGGACCCCAGGGGAGCGCGCGCCGGAGCCGCGGGAGAGGGGCCAGGGTGGCGCCGGCGACGCTGCCAGGCTGGACAGCCCCGGCGCTGCCCGCCCGCCCGCAGAGACCTGGGCGGCCAACCAGAGGCCGCCTGGGCAGCAGGTGCACGGAAAGCAGGAGCGCGGGGCAGGCCGCTCGCAGAGCCGGCTGGGGAGTCCGGCGTGAGCGTAGCCGACCCTTCCCCGGCGCGGACACCGACCAGCCCCGGCTCCGTCCCCCCCGCCCCCGCGAGCGCTTTTGTTCCCGAACCGGGGGCAAGGGACACACGTGTCAACCATCAGCCAAAGTTCCTGGCCCTGCCGAGAGCGACCGGTGCGCTCCGTTTAGCGAAGAGAGGAAAGGGGGATGGATGCTCTGTCTCGGATTTGTAACGTTGCTTCACTTTCTTCAAGGCTCGTCCAGCCCCCTGGAAAGTGAACAAGAAGTAGGCTCCTCCCAGAAGTCGCAGTTGGAAGCACACCCCAGAAGAAAGGGAACTCACCTAAGCAAGAGCCCGAACAATGCAAATGGGAAGAAAGATGCTGTTATGTTGTGCCAGCTGAAAGAGAGGGACCAGGCACACTTTAAAAGGCCACAGTACAGAGGGCAGGAGGTGGAACTCAATAGTATATCCAAGTTGTACATGGAAGGATAGTCACTTGCCCATTGATCTACTGTAAAGTGTTCCAGCAGGGATGATGATGATGGACATATATGTAACAAAATAAGAACCAGCCATAAACAACCCTGTATCACAGATAACATTATTAAATCACGGTACATTGGACATAATATAACCCTGACCAAAACACAGTGCATTACAGTTGTAGCTATCTACAGTCTATATGTAACATAGGGTCCAAACCACCCAATGAAATGCAAAGAATAGCAAACTATTGAAGGTGCTAAAGTATTCAAAAATAAATGGGTAGAAGTAAAGAGAGACAACTTTTTTCCCATGATGGATTGAGAGAAAGAGCAAACTAACTAGATAGACTTGAAAGCAACAAGTCTGTACAAGCTAAGAGATAACAGGAAAATTAAACTCCTTGATAAAGTACACAAGTTTAGCCATACTGTATATGAAAGGAAAGCTATGTAAGAAGCAGAAGAAAGAGTTTAATTGATGCATGAAAGTATGGATCCAGTTGAAGAAACAGTACTTTAGGGTAACAACATGAAGAAAAATTAGAAGAGGCACAGAAGCTGTAATAAACTTAGAAGCGGCATTTTTAAAAGTAGGCAACAGTGAGCCAGTATTAATCATATGATATACAAAATGAAAAATGCAATTTCTGAACAAAAAATATACATCAATAAATGCTGTAAAGAGCAAAAATATTACCACTTATCCATTACTATAAGGCAAAAGTAAGCAAAGAAACACAAGCTGACATCTAGTGAAATAAGCACAAGCAACATACAGGGCATGCAGGAAAAGAAAATGGTAATAGGGTGAAATACATAAAATATTTATCATTCAGCAATGCACAAAATAGATTATAATCACAGAAGCAAAGATGCAATGCTTGAAAATGAATATAATGTTCAAAGATGTAAAAGTGGAATACATGTGAAACATTTAAAAGTTGTACACGTATGTGCTGCATAAGGTTATTGTTACTGAAAGTGCATGCAGAAAAAGGGGAAACAAGAAGAATCATGCTTTACAACAAAAAATGAGAAAATGTAGATGACACTTTCTATAACAGAAGATCAAGGGATAACTATCCAGCAGGTTGTTTATTTAGAAACTGATCTTTTTCCATCATAGAGTTTGAATTTTATTTACTCCTTCAGAGATGGAATATTTACCGAAAACATTCTAACACTTGAAAAACCTGATTTAAATAGTTGAACCTACACATTGTAGAAGTAGTCTACACTGGATCAGTTCTCACCTTGTCAGAGGAGCCTTTGTGGCACTAAAGTTTAGGAGATAAAAGACTAGACACGAGTACACTAAAGGAAAGAGGAAGATGCTGAAAAATGAGGGAACTTCAAATGACAGTCCATGTATCTGTTGTTTGCAATATGATCAAGAATAAGGAAAGTGCAAAAATTGGGGGAAAGATAGGTGTATTTTGATAAAAAATAGCTATTAAAAAAAATCCCTGGAACAAGGATTATGGTTATAAAACCTTGTAAATTGATCACCAGATAAGATTAAAACAAAAATTAAAACAATATTAAAATCTGTATTTTAAAAATACATTTGTCTCAGTATCGATACACTCATGTCAGAAAGACCTTAAATGCACAAGTTAAAACAGAAAATGATTAATCTTAAAAGCAGAGCAATTCAATTAAAAGTGGGTGGAGATAAAACTCTGATGATAATATTTGAGTACAGAAGGCCTAATGATATTAACACTGACAAAGACTCTTAATGCATGTGTGTCCTGTGCTTGAGATAAATGGTTATGAAAAATAACTGGTGTGAAATTGCATATATGTACATATACCCTATAATAATTTAATTTAACCTCCATACTGCACTACAACTTAATTACTATATATCATCTACCCCTGTTAATGCACTCATTACAGACACTGAACACTGACTAGTGTAAAACTTTGCTTAAAATGGAAGGCAAAAACTAATTGAGACCATTATTACTACCTTTTGCATATATGAATAATTAAATTTCTCTTATCAATAATTGCAAACTCCATTAATTTATTTCACTGGTTTGATACTGATACCAGATTTTTGTACTGAAAAGCAAAAATCACTAGCAGTTTGTAAAAATGTATGATTGTAGACTGACCGTGATGCCAATACTTGCTCAAGTATATGAACTTTCTAATATTATAAATGTCCCACTAGAAAAAAAGATACTTATTTAAAGGAAAGAGATATATGGGTAAAGAAACAAAAGATATATAAATACCATGGACCGTATGCAGTCAGTAGTTTAAATAGATTATGATGATGATGACTGCTCTTTTCAAATTAGTTGCACGTTAAGTGAAGAAACCAAATATTTATATTAAGCTGCTGCGTTATAGTAATGAGAAATATTAGGCATTAGAATACAGCTGTGGGAAAATATATATGGGCACAAAGAAAGTTTGTGAACTCGGGGATGAGGTGACTCATTAGATCAGTCAGTGCCTCTGTCAGTACCTGTGTAACAGAATAAATGCCTTTAGGGAGGAGTGGTTGCCACAGTGCTTTCTAAGGACTCTATTCTGATCTTTTTTCCAAAACATGTTGATATATATATGGGCACTGCGGGTCAAATTCCTGGAGTCAGTAGAATGGTTTGTGTATAAAGCAAGCAGAACATGACCTAGAAGCATCACAAAACTGGCACTAAAGACTGCTCATTTAGTTTCATCAAATTTCTGTCTGCAGATCTGGCTGTGGTTGTGTTTTCCACATTTGCATTTCTGACAAATAAGAGACCACTAGTGAGATTCTTAAGTAATGGCCTGTGTTGGAGATGGTGCAAAGAGGCTGGGCTGCAGCAGGCATCTCTAGGGAAATTCTGGCTTGTTCCCAGAGTGTTACATCAGAATGGCAGCTCCTTCTTTGTTTCAAGGGGTGAAGTGTGCATTCTTCCATGCTTAGCCAGTTCTGTTCAGTGTGGGAAAAGAGAATACTAAGTCCTGGCTTTCAGGAAGCTAATGTTCGTGGACACTAAAAGGAAGAAGTGGCTCCCCTCTCACAGGAGCTTGTATTTAATTCTGATTAGGAGCAAAGGAAGGGAAGGGCCTTGCACTTCACTTCATGGTAACCCTTGTGCTCTTGTGCAGAGCTGAACACAGTCAAGTCTATGATGTTTAATGCATACCTATGATCATGCATACTTTATATCTTTATTTAACATGTGCCCATGTTTGGCTGTTCAATGCAGACTTTCTAGCTACTTCACTGAATGTAATCATGAGTTGCATATTAGAAATGAACAATCATTGTCTGAAACTACAGACCAAACAGCTTACCTAACCTGCCTGCCACAAGCACAAATTACATATCCTACGTGTGGCCAACAATTTGGAGTTAGAATTACAGCATTCTGTGACATCTCTCTCAATGAAGTTAAAAGTATACATGTACTAAGCTTGCATTTTGATCAAAACCTGTCCTAGTCTGGGTGATATGTCTGCCAAAAAGTAAGAGTGCTATGGATTTCATTTAACTGAAAAGCACAGCACAAAAAGCTGCTGTCCCTTCTCACATTCATCTGTGTTCCTTTGCATATGGTATTCTGAAACAATTTACGTAAAATGAATATTTAACTTACAAGTTACTGTATCAAAATGAATATTTAACTTACAAGTTATTGTATCAAACAGTACTTAATTGCTTCTTAATTGAAGTAAATTATCTTTACCATATCTGTCGGAGGTGAAAAACCTACATATATGACAACATGTAATACCCTCGTTAGTTTATGGACTCAGAATCCCCTAGAAAATATCAGATTCTACCCGATGTCCCACAGTGCTGAATTTTACATTTGGATGTCTCAGTTAGCTAACAGATGTGTAAAATCACATACAGGCAGACATCTTCCTATTGACTACATATCTAAGGAGGCTCATGTTTATTCCTGCAAATGTTTTCTGAAATATATTTCAATCAAGAAATGTTCTTTTGATAAAATAGATAAGATTATGGAAATACATTTGAGGGCTAAAACAAGTTACTTTGAGTCATACCACCATGAGCCTTTGCATACTGTGATGATTGTATGATTGTGTGTTTTCTCTACTTTAGCTGATGTGACCTGGCTGGTCATTTAGGTTTGCCTCTAGTTGCCACAAGTCACACTGGCAAATTACTGGAAAATCTTATGGAGTAAGTACAACATTACGAGTGGGGATTGAATGGCTAAGGAGATCGATAATGATAAGGTGGAGTTTTTCACCTTTAGGTTGCCAATGCAAATCCACGTTGATTGCAATGCTAATCAACAATCAGCACTCACTGGCACTCTTTCGGCAGTCTCCACAGAGAAGTCTTAGACTGAATGAGCATGGAAACTTAAACGTCTTAGAGATGGTCCCACTAGGATGAGATGAGGCTCTTCGCTGGAGCAGTGTGGGAAAGCTTATCTTGCTACTCCCCAGTCTGTACCCATTGTGTAGACAAATAGAGCTCATTCCCTAAGGAAGTCAGTATAGTTACTTTCACAAGCACTAAACATATATAAGAATGTTTTTTCTGACGTGGGGCTAGCAAAGGGTGTGTCACATTTTAAAGGAGTGAGCCTCACAGATTATCTTCTCTCATTCATGATTGTACACCCCCCCTTCCCACCAACTCACACTCATAACTTCCCTGTGGCAACTACGGTAATCGCTTACATGGAAATTTGTAATAAGAAATTATTTAATGTAATTTAGCAGCTGGAAGCAAGGAGGAAAGCCAGCATCATAGGATCTGCCATATCTATGTCACAAGCAAGTGTTCACAGGTCACCAGGCCTTCAGGTCATAGTTTGAGAGGCTCTGGTTTAAAGCTAGCATTTTCAACATATATCTGTGGAAAGATACTTAATTTTGAGGGCTGCTCTCTGTTAAATTTCTGATTTTCCCAGGCACTAGATAATTAGCAGGCAAGAGATGGGGGTGGAGGGTTGGAATTGCAAACACTTATGCCAAAGGATTTGGCTAATAAGTCGTGTTATTTTAAGGATATGGTCAAGCCACACCTGTATTCATTTTGGGGGCTTGTTGGGATGCTGAAAATGTTGTACTGAATATTATAGAAGAGCTTAATATCAGAGAGGTAAGCAATTAACAACAAACAAAACATTTCTCAGATCTTTTTATTTACTAAAGTCAGAGTTAAACTATTTTGCAACACAGTCGAGTGTTATTTTTTCAGACAAACTACTGAACTTCTTTCTTGATCTTAAATAAACATTGGTCTAATAAAGAAAGGCTTCTAAGCAACACAGAAGTTTAATCTAACACTTTTTAGTAAGAACGAGATTTTCACACAGTCCAAGCAAAGCTGCATATTACAATGCAAAACAGCCCCTGCCATTTCAGCTATCCCTACACAAGGACCATTCAAGTACTATTAGCAAGACTTTAGATGCTTGCTCTGATGAGTTCCAACAGCAGAAATTTGTTATGCAGTAGCCTGCTTCATCAACAGGACAAAACAGTCATTCTTTTTTCTGAAGTTATAGTACTAATAATTCACTTCCTCAAAAATCTACTGATAATTCTTGTGGGCTGGAAACAGGGAAGAGCTTAAGTCTTAGAAAATGGTTAGAACTGATTGATGACTTGAACTATGTCAAACTTTCATTATGAAACCCAAAACCACATGCAATGTCCTGGTTTCAAGTTTCATTAACTCAAAACTATGCCCAGGTTCTGCTAGACTTTTTCTAAGGTTCAAAAAACTTAAGTGAAACTATACCTAAATATGACCAAACTTGGACAGGGGTCAATACTGGGTTGAATGTAAAAAACATGCAAAATATGTGGTTTTGGTGCAAAGAAGGTGAAGCTTGTTGGTTTGGCCTGAATTTGCTTTGAATTTTGGGGTTTTTCACAATCCAAAGCTGAGAAGACCTCACAAAAACAAAATTTTAAGAAAAAAAGTTTACACAAAATGAAATAGCTTTGCAAAACTCCATTGGCAAACAATGACTACACATCAGACCTAGCAATATGGAGGTGGTAAAATAAAGGGTGTTCTAGCATATCCAGTGCCACTATAATAAATGTCATTTATAGAAGCACACAGGAACATAATACAAAAGCAATCAAGCAACCTAACACTAACGCAAGATACATCAAAATGTTACTTCCAGTCCCTGTAAACTTCTAGTGCCCTCTGGAATCCTAGTCGTAGCTGATGATTAAAAACCAGAAAGAATAACTGTACTAATGGAATCAGAATAGTAGGTCAATATTCAAAGAAACAAGGTATTACAATACTTTTAATGTTTTTCCTCACCAATACAGTGCTTTCTAGGTCCTGGTAACAATTACAGCATAGCCTTTGTTGGGTAATTAATTCAGGTAATGAATCCCTGACATGAATAGAAATTCATCTGAATGAGTAATTAGATATGGGATTCCCACCAAAAATAGGTAATTTTTAGGGTCCTTGGTTAGAAATTGGGTAGTAGATGTGACAGTTCATAAGTACTAAGGCCTCCGCATAAGAAAAGAAATAAATAAAACATATCCCCCCCAAGTGTGGTACAATATAATACAATATTATAGTGAATACAATATTTTTGGAGAAAGCAGTTTATATTTTAGTTGATATCTTTACAATTCCTTGAAGAAATATGGGAGGCAAATTGTTCCTGTGCATGAACTTTCACCATCAAGCAGCAGTTGTTATAAAATTAATCTTATTTTATTAATTATTTCTTTTCACAGTGTCAGTGTTCAATTCCTTCTATAGTACACAGTGATATACAGCATTTGTTTTCTGTTCAATTTTTAAAAAATCTTCCGCTATGATTTTTCCCCACTTAAAAAGATAGTATCACCTTTGTAATAAATTTTGAAATATGTTACTCAAGAAAAATACAGAGAGTACTTTTTGTATTATCTTCCAGTTGATTATAATTTTATAGGGGTATAGATGTGGAATTTCCCTGTGCCATACCTGAGGGATGTGCAGTTTCAAATGTTGATGGAAGCAAGTTAGGAAAGATGCTTTTTCATTTGGACCTAATCTTTCAAACAACTTATGATTGGTGTCAGTCACTGCAGTCACAGAGAAATAACTTCAGACCCTAGTTACCCGTTTTACATAGCTATTTCACTATTTATTAGGATATTTGGGAGGAATATGACTTCTGTGTTGCCCAGTACATCACTAGAACACAGAACATTTCTGTTTCTGAAATAGAGAGCATCTTCATATACAAGTACACCCCGATCTACTACCATCAGCAAATTGTGCTTTAAAACAATCACATCACTCAACAACAAAATTAATGTCTCCTTTTATATCATTTTTTGTTAAACAAATAGCTTTTAGGAGGAATAGCACATGATATTTATCTGTTCTTTCAATTCCTACCAGTTTGTTGCCATTGTCAAAATGCAGTAAACGGTTATTGTCTTTTCTGGTTTTTTTAGATGTGGGTAAATCTTTCCACGCACTACCTCCAGTCCATACTGGACTTTTGAACATAAAGAATAAACGCAATCTGCTGTACTGTCAAGTGACTGAAGAAATTTTATTAATACCTCTGAAGTGTATGCTTATTTAAGTATCATAACAGTGTGTGTGTTTGTATGTATATAAATACACAAACATGGCCAGATTCAGTCCTGTTGAACCTATGTCTCCTTGCTGAAGGCCATGGGTATAGCTGAAGGCAGAATTTGGCTCGTTCAAGTTAACGTATCATGTTGACACACACTTTTAAGATTAAATGATATTGTGTAATTTATTACAATTTAAAATACCAGTTTCATGAGAGGATAATTTAACCCCAGAGTCAGTGCAGAAACCCCTGCAGTCAAACAAATTAAGAACAATAAGTTAAGAACAGGAAAAAAAGAGTTTATGCTAAGAAAAAATTCAAAGATGCATGAAAAGCAGTATGGTATGTTAGATGTTTAACTATACATGAGACAGATAAAAAAAATTCATGAAGTTAAAGAGAAACTTTAACTCACTAGTTTCCATCTGTTAAATTTGAATTTATGCATAATTTATTATCCATGACTGTGAAGTTCTTTTTTTCACCAACCTAACACCAAAGAAAAAGTTTTTGAAAAAAATAAGGACAGAATAAAGATTTTTTAAATGAAAACTTACATGTCAGTTAATAATACAGCTGACCTGTGTTTAAGATAATTTTAATCATGTGAATATTAAATATTAATAACCTATTCTGTTATTGTTACAGTATGGTTAAAAGCTTCTCCATGCTTAAGGAAAAAGTAGGAACATGTAGCAGTGGGGGAAAAATACAGAAAGATGAGAAGCAGAGTCATAAGGAAAATCTGTCAACAATAAACAAGAGGAAATGAGAAAGAAGGAAAAGATGAAGGTGGAAACTAATCTCTATGTGTCATTATGACTGCCAGAGTACTGGCAGAGCAGCAGCATCCTTTTATTTCAATTTTAATCATTTCTGAATTTTAATACCCGGCTCCTTTTGTAATTCTCCTGGCATTCCCCACATGCATCCATCCCAGCCACAACACCAGTGAAAATTAAATGGCACACAACCACACTACTGATGTAGCTTTCCCAAAAGAAACAATAGGGTGACCAAAAGCAGAAAAGGTATGTCTAACTTGTCTCCCTGTAGATGCTAAGCAATTAACTGACTTAATGTTCCCCACTTCCTTTAATTTTGAAAAAGGGCAGTGATTAGGTAACCTAGTGATACAGAATCATTTAAAAATAAATAAATAAATAAATAAAGCAAGCCAGTAGTAATACAATAATCAGTGACCATCAGGGCCTGGAAAAATGAGTTTGCTCTCACTGGCACTAAGGAGCATCACATGATTATTTAATTACAGCTCTAATTTTTGTCTCGTGGATGGCAACATATCAACAATTAATAGGGCAAATAGAGGAGACTGCATTTTTAAAGAGACAGAAGCTATATGAAATACTGCTTGGAAATACAATAGTCAAACAGTAAAATGCTGCTTAAGGAATATCTCTGTGCCACACAAATAGCTCTGTTTAACTATGCAACAAATACATTAAAAATATTAACTTTGCTGGTATAACTTTATTAGGTGGTATCTGAAAGCACTTTTCAGACTAGTAAAAAATAAGCACTTTTATGACTATCCTACTACTTTAACTGACACTGTAAGACTTAAAAGAGAAAAATCTGTTTCTCACAGGATAAATCACCCAAATACAACATTTAATGGGAGCACAAGTCCAATAAATGAAAATGGTGTTATAAAATGACCATATCCTTTATTTTTAAAAAAGTACTACAGTATTATGTAGTAATGGCCCAAAGGATTATAACCTTCAATAAGCCAATTTAAGTATTACGTCTACAATGGGACAGAATGACTTCAAACGAGAGATTTTCTTACACAGTACTGAATTGGGTTCAGTAGCAATACTGCCATGATTAGATCTATTCCTGCAAAATACTGGAGTGGTGTTGTTTGTTTTGTTTTTAATCATAGAAAACATATATGATCTAAGCACCCACTTTTGCCCTCAAATATACATGTGCAGTTGCTATTATGCCTGACCCTGTCAGGAATCTCAGTGCAAACAAACATTGACAATTCTGCATGGAACACTTACATTATTGGGATCACAGTACTCAGTGTAATCTGGGGACACGCTGAAGGGGAAAAACTGGCGCCAGGTTAGATATATTATCTTGCTTATGATGGTGGTCATTTTCTATAAAGACCAGTCCAAATCACTGGTCACAAATATTTATTATGTAGAATGTATTTCAGACAATAATAATATTCAAGAGCTAATGGTAGAAAAGAAGATTCCAAAAGTCATGTCATGTATGTGAAAAACACACACACAAAAAACCCACCCACCATGCTATAATCAGATTATTTTTAAAATTTGTCTACTCAACATGCAACCAAAATAATGTTTTTAAAAGTTCTAAAAAGTGCCTGTATGGATATTTGATTTCAGTGCAAAGAAATATAGAATTTGTTTCTGTGTCTCATAGTGGGAAAGGAAATAAAGCTGGTAGACAACATTTTTAAGAATTACTTAAAAAAGAGAAAGTAATCATAAAAAGAAATACCCTTTAAAAGAAATGACCTGTTCCTACTGAAAAATTTTTGAAGCTGAGTTGTTTTAACTGAAGATGTGAGAATTTTGGATTGAAGATCTGACTCTATAATTTTTAAAAAGAAGGTTGGCAAGCAAGAGCTTGCATGTAAGAATATATCATTCTTTTTATGTGATAGTTAATATACAGATAATATACCGTCTAACAAAGACAATAATTAAATGTCTAGTGCACTAGTAATGCTAATAAGCATACAGTATGTATATTACAATGAATCCTTAGAAACTAAAACTATCATTTAAAAACTTTTAAGATGTTTTTAATTGTTCTTGGGACCTTTTATACCTATCAAGAAAACCCGCCTCTGAACAAAAACATAGTTAAAATAAACTTTCCAACATTGTTCTTCATATAAAACTTTCACTGAATGTTAATTATAACCCTTTTTACACTCAAGTTGAAATTTTACTTATTGTTGCTGTTGCTATTTGCTATACACACCCTAGAACTACAGGTGATACTATATTAGAATTTGTATTAGAATTTGAAACATTGAAATGTATTCTGTACAGAACTTTTATTTTTCATTACAGAGGTTTCATTTATCTGGTGCTCAAGAACAGACAATCTCAACATACACTAGTTATTGATAGGCATAAGAAAGATACTTTTAAGTTTTAAGTAAAATCTTTTAGTTTGGGTCCTGGAACAACATCACTGCTCTGCACTTACACAGCATAGTGTTTTTCATCCAGGGACATCAGAGTGCTATGCAAACAGAAAACAAAAGTATCTAAGTCTTACAACACCCACCAGACAGATCTAATAATGTCTATCAGTTTTACGGATAGGGAAAATAAGACAGATATGCAGTAAGAGCCTTATTTGCAGAGATGCTCAGCACCTGCCGTTTCCATTGATTTTAGCTGGAGTTGTGAGCGCTCAGTACTTCAGAAAATCAGGCCCTAATAATGGGATTTTCAGAAGCACCTAAGTACCTAACTCCCATTGTTCAGGCACTGTAAGTGACTTGTCCAAGATCACATTTTGAATCAGTAGCAAAGCTGTGAATAGAATCCAGGAATCTTGACAGCCAGTCTGCCACGCTGTCCACCAGGAAAGGATTAAGGGGTGATCCTTAAGATATGGCCCCTATAGTCAGATATGGCCCCAATGCTGCAGTGACACAATATACACGATTGCTGCTGGCCAGCTACTTGCTTCAGAACAAGAGCCTGGGTTTATATCCCCTCCCTGAACACCTCAGAACATGTCATAATATAAGCAAAGGGAAAGGTCCAACTTAGCTGACATGTGGTACACACTGCTGTCTGTCTGAGAAGAACAGTTTTGGTGGGTCCAGATCCATATAGTCTTAATCCACCCATGAAGTTCATGAAAGAATCATTGACACAGGTGAAGAGGTCTTACTTCAGGAAACTGTGTTATTAAAGCAGAGAAGCTGCAAAACAACTAAAAGGGTATAAATAAGCCAATATAAAAAAGAAATGTTATAATATCAGATCTCACTCTGATATTTATATATAGACAGACACAATCTGTATCTATTTACTCTGAAAGAGAATAACTCATCTCAGAAAAAGTATTTTTAAAATAAACAGCGAAAAGTACAGTTGGCATACATTCTATAATACTAAACGACGTGTGTTAATGTTTTGCTCACAATATATATGAGACCTAACACTGACCTCCCACCAGTTATACACACATGTAGCACCATTGACTTCAGTGGCATTGCTCTTGATTTTCATCAACGTGAGTGGGAAAAGAATTAGGCCCATCAAGTTTAAAAAAAGATATTTACTATTCAGAACAGCACTTTAGAATGAGAGGTGTATTATCATCCTAGACTAATTTTAAGAGGAATAATTTGTGTAACTGATCTGATTCATATGCTTTATTTGGGCCATAATCTACCCTTCATCTTTGTTCTGAACTAGTGCTATGGAGATCTGTACACACTGATGGAGGGCTTGTAGAAGCCATTAAATAGTCAGCATTTGCCAACCGGTAAATGGATATTACTTATACATTGTATTTTAAGTAGTGGGGAAACTGTGATAGACTCCGATACCACAGGAAGGTAAACTGTTGGTAAACACCTATATTTTAAAAATGGCCACTGCATATCCTTTTTGTTGCAATAATTACCAACTGCAGTACATTGTTGGTGAGAATTAGTGTTGTTAGTATCATACATATGGAAGTGGACGTATATCTTTAATTTAATGCTAATGTTATAACTTGTTTTGAACAAAAGGGGACCTCAGTGGCAAAGATTATATGCGGAACACCCAGATGGAGAATTTAATGGTATTCTCTTCAAAGTGCAAGCTGTTTTCACTAGTATTATCTCCAGGTTAGCAGCCAGGGAATGAAACAAAGATTAAAAGTAATGTAATGGGATTTTTGGAGGAATGAAATAGACTTTTTAAAATGTTGCAAAATTTAAGTAGAAGTACTACAAGCTATTATTTAACAATCAAACTGGAACATAAGTTGTTTTGTTTTTAAAATAATGTATGGCCACTTTATAACAACTAAAATTTAAAAAGACTGTACTAGGTTGCATAGTGAAAGAGTTGTAAAACATTTTTCATCATACACACATCTGTGCGTTTAGTTATTAACAAAATGCTTCTGCTCATAACTGCAGTGGCCTGAATATACAATCTAAGTGGCTCGGTAGGCATATATGCTTAAGCAGTTCTGTTTTCACTGTTTGAAACACAACTCAAGTACACTAGATAAAACTGAACACTATTTCTTTAAAATCGGCTTCTGCATGTCATATTTCTTTAAAGTTCCCATTGGTGTGGAATAATAACAAAAGTTTTCGTTTTCAAACAAGGAAGAGTCAGCATGGATAACATCACAGGTAGATATTAAAATGGAGACAGAACCATTATTTAGTGGCTACAGGAATATAAATACATTCACTAACCAATAAATTGGTATTTACTTCAGGAAAGTAAGTAATATTTTTCCTCTGATTGCTGTGCTGTCAGTTTAATGCAGCGTAAATAAACAGTAGGTGCATGATAGCTTTAAGTAGAAAGTGTTCACTGTTCAAGAGGAGCAGATTACTAAAGCCTGATGCCCATAATGGCAAAAACAGAACTTCCATTTTACCGGAAAAATATGTCCTCCCATACTAAATGATTTGTAGCTTTTCTATAAATCAATTTGTCAAAATTCTATGAAAAATGCTACACAATCAAACAACTTTACCAAAAAACATTCATTTTAACAACCCTAAATTTGAATAATTAAAAAAGTAAAAACAAACACTTTTCTGTAATTTTACCATCCTGCTCTAAACAACAACTTCATATCATCATCCTAGCATAACCACACACACATACACATGATATAGATCTGCTTATACTTGGCGTTTTATTTTCTCTTTGTATTCCCTGATTGAAAATAAGAGTTTCCTCTTTGGAAAAAACAATGACTTCTAAGGAGATTATATATACATGCTACATCAATTAACATAAATTAAAAGAAAGAAAAATGTTCCACTTATGTTTAAAACTATTCTAAAAGTAAAGTTAGTAGTTTCATTAGATATTTAATGAATATATTTAGAGAAAGCAATGGCAGGTATGCATAAGAGGCTGATACAACTCTGAAGTAGTATCTATGCTAAAATAGCATAGTCCTTAGAAACATGACTGAAATATTTTTTTAAAAAATAAATCACATTTTCCCCTTTTTTAATAGAGAGATCTAAGTAGCCCGGAATGTTGTGTTATCTTCAATAACAATTTCTCTGTAGTCCAGATGCAAAATGCTAAAATATTTAGCAATCTATTAAATTAATAAAATTTAATAATCTGTTTGTCTCTTTCCCCTAATTCAACTAGAAAGCATAACAAGGATTTCAAATTCATCGTATGGTATTCAGTTAAAAAAATCTGGCAAAAGTTGTAGTTCAAGAAATGTATTCCCTGGCTGAAAATAAAAATTTCCCCTCATTTAAAAGATCAAATTAGATTTTTTTAAATAATGATGAACTTTAACTGACGATTCTAAAAACTGAAGTCATATTAATATTGAAATCATTTATCCCTTCTTCAACCAAAAATATTAATCTAATATAAATTGTGGTTATCCAGGGCTTGACTACGTACATGAAAGAATGACACGTCTGTGGTTTCAAAGGGCACACCTGTCTACATCCCTTTGGGATTTTTTATTACAGAATTACTATGGTGCTTTGAAGCCAGTATGTTGTATTTAGCTTAGTGCTATTTGTAACCAAAGAATCTCAGTAAAAATAAGGGACAGGTGCTTGTCAGCTGACTTGATGGGCCTACACTGCAAACCATAACCTGTTAAGATAAAAATGATTCCTGTATCACCTTCAGATATCAGCTTTGGCTAATCTGGGAGATTCCGTCTCCCTATTCTGCAAACCAACATGTACCATTAATGAACCACAGGTTGACTTAACCTGCTTTATATTTATGTCTCAGAAATAAGCAGTATCTAAGAACCTGTCATTTTTAAACAGACAAGTTTAAAAGTTGGTTAAGTCTTGTTAAAAGAACAGGAGAAGAGAAGGAGGAACTCTTTTGGTAATTACTTTGTTATTTAAAGGTTGAAGAACAAAAAATATAAAAAAGAAACTAACATTTTAAAAATGCATGAACAAAAAGCATTCCACTTAAATATTTTTGTCATAGTAAACTCATTTTGCGTACAAAGAACTATTATTTATTACATATTTGCACTTGTGGGAAAAAGGAGGAATGCATTGATTCCAGAAATAACTACACAGGCTTTTTGGAGACTTCCCTCTACATTCTTGTTTTACTTAGATTACTGTTTTTCTAGGGAAAAGAGGAATTTCTTGGAGTCAGTTGTTTCTTTTTCATTAGCTGTTTGTATTCAAGAATGGGTACAACTGTAGACAATGATTTAATTTTTTTTATAGAACCTTATAATGAATGTGGCTATCCACTTATATGTATACACACATATATATGTATGCATATATATGCTGTCTTTTTATGTTCACTTTTTGTTATAATACATGATTACACATTTTTGTGTATAAAATATTATTTCCACTTAAGTGAGGTAATATTAAAAAAATCTGAAATAGAAAATGAGTGTATATGCAAAGTGTATAAATAATATTAACACTGCAAGTATATGATACAAATTACAGACATTATATTCAAGCCTTTACACAATATGCATATAGTTTCAAGTTTCTTTTTAAAATAATGCACCAGTTTATGTCTTTATATCTGGTGATTTTTTTAAACACTTGAAGAGAGAGAGAAATATCCAATTCAATCTTTGTATTAACTAACGTTGCAATTTTACACTTATTGTAACCTTTTCTAACAATGTGAGAAAAACAGAGTAAATATATTAAATTTGTTTCACAACAGATGCTTAGGTTGTTAATATTTAAGATGCTTATTCGTGCTATTCCTGTCTGCACATTTGTCAAAAATGTAAGCTTGAATGCTAATGTTTGCCAGCAGACTGGAGTAGATAAATATATGAATGTACTATACCAAAATGATACAAAGTAGAAATAAAGGACTGCTGCTAAATTATATTCCTTGGAAAGGTCTGTTACTAGATCATGTGTCTTAACCTTAAAGTTTTTGAATCTGAAACTCTGAATTATTTTCAGAGGAACATTACACTCAGTTTGACTGAATAAAACGGTTAGCTTTTGCCATTTTTGGTACTTATTTAAGGAGAAAAGCTGGTATAAAATATTTTAGCCAAGTTTTCAGTGGGATAACATGTCAGTAACATAGGCACTTTAGATTTCTGGGACTGGTAAAGCAAAACTTGGAAACTTGTTAGGTGTCCGTCATTAGTTCTTCACCCTAGCACTAATCAAAGATTTCACCAAAAACATGATAGAGGAAATTTTCTGTTAGTCTTTGAAAAAAAGTTCGAAGGCACAAAATATTTATATTTGAATTATTTTCCTTTAAATTAACGCACCTTGTATATATATTATTGTAAAATGACGTTTGAAAAGAGGCTCGGAGGAGGAGGGGGAGTTAAGCAGTGGCACTATCTCGTGGGACGCTTTGGGTAATATACTTAAAACTCTCAACTTCTGAGAATTCTCCAAGTGCACGTTTGGGTCGCTGGTTGGACATAAATGGTCTGTGTTTCCTTTTGGATCCTCCGCTGCTGCTGCTGCAAGAACCCAATGGCTTCTAAAGTGGAAAACGCCATGGGGAGGGACCTCCAGCGGAGAGGAGAGAGCGTACCTGTGCTCACAGAGTCTCCTCGCCCCTCAGGTCACTGGCACGTCAGTTGCCACCATGCGCGCTGCGAGAAACGCTCCCCTCTCCGAGATCACTGCCAGAGCGGATCTCCTTCGCCCGTCCCTTCCTTTTTTGACATATTTTCTCCCCCCCCCCAACGCAGCCTCGCAAGACGAGCCTCAGCAACTCCGTCGCTCCGCGCTTCAGCTTAACCCCGTCGGTCGGCCAAGCGCCCCCTGGCCAGCCCAGCCCCCGCGTTTGGACGAACGCATCTCCGCCGCGCCCGGCCGGCCGGCTCCTCGCCCCGAAGCCCGGCGCGCCGCTGGGGCGGGGAGAAGTTTCCCAAACTTTAGGGGCACTCGCCTGTTCCAAGCGGCCGCTGTCCGGGACAGGGGGGCTGCAGGGGCCGCGCGCTCCGGCTCCGCCCGTGGGCACGGACCGCGGGACAACCCTCCCCCCCGCCGGGGTCCCGGCATCCAGCCTGCCCAGGCGGCAGGTGCGTGGCGCCCCGGCATTGCCCCCCACCCCCGGTTACTTTCCCGATCCCGCGGGCGGGGGAAGAGGGCGACTCACTCATCAGAGCGCAGCGGGCGACACCTCCAGCTTCCCGGGCGCCGGCGAAGTTAATTGCGCTGAAGTTCAAGTTGCCCGGTCCCCCATCAGGAGCCGGCGTCTGGAGGCGGGAGAGGCGGGGGGGGAGCCACGCCCGCCCGAGCAGGCTGGAGCCCGGCGGGCTGACAGGGGCAGCCAGGTGCCGAGCAACGCGGGGCCGGCGTGCGCCCGGCTCCCCGTGCGGCCGAGCCCGCGGGCGGGAGCAGGCTTCGGCTCGGCCGGTGGCTCCGCCGCACCCGTGCGCCGCGCCTCGCTGCCTCTCCCCCTGGCGGACGCTGCTCGCGCCCGTGCCGGAGCCGAGCCGCCGCCGCCGCCGCTTCTGCTGCTGTCGCCGCTCGCTGCCGCTGCCCTCCCCGGGTGCGCGGCGGCAGCTAGAGCCGGGCTAGGGACGGGGGAGGCTGGCGCGCAGCGGAGCCCGCAGGAGCCGCCGCCGCCGCGGAAGCCGGTTTTGTGTCTGGCGCTCGCTCTTTCCCTCCCCTCCGCCTGGCCCTTGTTTTTGGGGCTGAGTTGGTGGTGCGAGAGGGCTGGTGTGTGCGCGCGTCTCTGCCTCCCTCTCCCCCTCGCGGTGGAGGAGGAAGTCAGGTGAGAGACACACACAGACACACAATCCCCTCCCAGCCCCTGTGCGAGGGGCCGGAGCTGCCGATCACGGTGGTTTGAATGCTCTTACCTTGCCTCGCCTCACCCCCCTTCCCTCTTCTTCTTCTTCCCTCCCCTCCGCTCCCGGAGAGCAGCGTCCCTCGGAGAAGCTCCGGACCGATCACTCCTCCACTTCTCTCCCCCCCGCCCCGCCACTTTCTCCCTCCCGGAGTCCCTCCGGCTGGTTGATTTCAATATTTATACCCCACACGCTTGGCTGTCGGCCGCTGCTCGCTTCAAGCGAGTGACAGGATGAGCGAGCAGGGCAGTTTCCGAAAGGGATCTACCAAAGGTGATCAATATTTTAAAGCGCCAAGATCATCATGTGGGACCGGAGAAGAGGGAAAGACACAGGACTCCCTCGTCCTTCCAGATGGGCCGTGTGTGCGCGCCTGCCTGTGCCCCGGCCGCTGGGACCCGGCGTGGGGAGAGGACGAGCTGGAGCAGATAAAGTTAATGGAAACTGTGCATGGGGAAGTGGGTCTGCAATCTGTCCCGAGTCTGACAGCAGACAGCCCGTATTTACTTTAGATGGGGGGGATGTGTTGGATTTGTTTTGTTTTTGTTTGTTTTTTTGCGAGCATTCCGCTTGTCGGGCTCGTGCTGTGAACTGCACAGTGTCAGTTTGGAGCTAAGCACGCTGGAGTTGCTCTCCCTGTGTATTTTTGTTTAGAGGCTGCCCTTAATTCTGCGGTCCTTTCATACGATGTTTTATCTTGCACAAAGTGCCCTTAAATGATTACATTTCTGGATTTTCTTCATTAGTGTTACTGCCGCTTTTGGCGAGACTTTTTCGATCTTCAGTACTTCCTTAACTGATGCACAGTTTGTAAGTAAAGTTCCTGGAAAGTGAACCTGGCAGTGAATTCGGTTTTTCCTGAAAGCCGAGACTGTTCTTTTTCCTCTAGAAGCATGTGAAGAGAGTACACTGGGGATTCTGAATGTCCAGTCGTAATCTGTATTTTCAGTCTATGGCAGATTTGAGCTCTAGCTCTTTGAACAAATAAACAAAAATCCTCTAAACAACTTTACATGTTTTTGAAATAAGGAAGAGACCTTGACATTGTTAAGATGTTACACCTTTCCTTAATAAATCTAGTGCCATACGGTGTATTGGCATAAAAAGATGCCACTTTGTAACATAATTTTTGAATAATCATTAATCCACAGAGAATCCATGAAGCCCAAAGGTTGCATTATAGCAATAATATAATAATTAATAATATTGACCTTGCCAGCAGAGTGAACTCTTTTAGGTAGTTCCTGCCAGACACTCCCATGCATACAAGACATATTGGGCCAAATTCATCCCTGGAGTAACCTCATTTGACTTCAGCTGAGTTACTACCGGGATGACTTTGCCCTAATATCTCAACCTTGGTGTAATGTCCTTTCTTTTACTGAGAGTATCAAACTCTGGCTTTTGCTAAATAGAAATGCTGAAGTCTCTGACCAGTTCTGGCCTTTCCATCTGAGCATAATATCTACCTTTGTTAGGCAAATTAAAACGTCGCTGCCTGCTACCCCTACACAGTTTTGGACCTGTTAACAATTTCTTGGAGTGGCAGTTGATTTTCTGATCTTTAGGCATTACACAATAATATAAAAAGCGTCAAAGCAAAAAACACTTCACACAGGCCCATTCAAACACTTCTTGGAGCCACCTGCCAGATGAGCTCCTAGCACTCGGTGTATGGCATGTTTCCTCTTGTCAAATATCTCCTTTGCTTATATCAACAACTTTTGACTCGGTGGTCAATAGATCCTAATAATATAGCATTTCACATCTTCAAAGAAGTGATAAATAATTAATCCTCAACTCCCCAGTGAGCTATTTCAGTAAGTGATATTATCCCCAATTTACAGGTGGGAAAACCAAATAAGAAAGATGAAGTGATCTGTTTGAGGTCACACATTGAGTCAGATGTAGAGACAGGTTTAGAACTCTGGAGTTAGTGGTTCCTAATCTTCTATTTAGGCAACACCACTGCCTCCTATAGATGGACCCAAAGATGCATCATGGAAAACATTGCTCTAAGAGAGAGTTCTAGAATTATATATATATTATCTTTTTGTGGTTTTAGAAATACAGGTATTTGCATAAAAACAAAAGGATTTTTTAAGAGCTCATCTCTTTTTAAGAGCTCATCCTAGCTTTTGTAATAAAGATGGTGATATCTAATTTATGCAACAGGCCACAAATTCCATAACCAGATAGTTCATTCTGGAAACAAGACAACGTTTGATAACAAAATTACAGAAATGTGGGATTATAGGGGACAGCATTACTCCCAGAGCCTCCACTTTTGTGAACGTGGATCTCAAAATTCAGTTTGGCCATATGTGGCTGTGAAAAGGACTTGCAGATCAGTACTTCAGAAGCTCATGCTCAGTGGTTAACAAACAGGCTGCTCTTTGTGTGGGACTGTATATATTTTTTTTGGTTCAACATGGCTTCAAAATACAGAAAGGATAACAGTGATCCTGTTACCTGAAAAGAGAAAACCCAACTGGGAGAAAAACATGATCTGAAGCACACTTGATTTGGTTCTGAAATAAAGGGTTGAAATGCAATGAAAGATTGCTCCATGTTACCTTAAACAACATAATGGCTGTTGGCTGCAGTACAATATTATGGATATCATGATGTAGCTAACTTGTGGGCCATAAGGGCCATGTACTGACTTAGCTATATAAATAGGTTAGTGCTCCTTCAATGTTTTCAACACCAGATGATAAGGATGTTTCAAAACACTGAAAAACATAGAAGTCAGCATTATAACATACTTGAATTTTATGCTTTGCAACATTATGCAGTGAAAACAATGAGAGTCCTGTAGCACCTTAAAGACTAATACATTTCTGCAGGCATAAGCTTTCATGGGCTGCAACCCACTTGCATCTGGTGCAGTGGGTTGCAGCCCACGAAAGCTTATGCCTGCAGAAATTTGTTAGTCTTTAAGGTGCTATAGGACTCTCGCTATTTTTGCTGTATACAGACTAACACAGCTACCCCTCTGGAACTTTTCATTATGTAGTGAGTTTCACAGAGCCTTCATTCATGTCAATGAAACAAGAACATATCACATGCTCTTTGGCTATGCCATATCACCGAGACTGTGCCATCACGCTGCTATCTTACGGTGCAATAGAGCACAGATGGCGTGCCTGAAAAGCCGGTGACCGATATAACTTCCATTTCACTGACAAACTAAAATTTCCTCTCACAGCATGTATAAGCTATGTCCATTCTCTGTTTGCTTGCCCTTACGATACAGGGACAAACAAAGTTCTACTCATCTTGCTCATCGCTGAAATCTGGAGTTTCAAAAGACACTGCAAATGAGTGTTCATATGTATTTATCAGTTTATTAATGTTGAGAGCTACTTTTTATCTTTTGAAATGTCAGAGATGATTTGAGGGAAACGGGTGCAGTTATGTTTTAAGTAACACAAATGGTATTGGAAAAAGATTATCTGTCACAGATAAAAATGGCACATGAATCATAGTAATCCATTCATAAGTTTATGGATTCAGATTCTTCCAAGGAGTGTCACAAATTCATATGATACCCAAGTGTTAGATTTTTTTTTCTTACAGATCTGAAAGATGTGTAAAAATACATGTATTCAGAGAGCTTCCTATTGACCAGCCATCTGAAGGGAATTTTGAATATAAATGATTCAAGCTAACATTGGCATTAGCTTAACAAAAAATATTGCTGCCTAGATCTTCCTGTTTCAGACAGTGTAATGGAAAGCACTGTTTTTGCCAGCTCCTCCCATTTTTGCTCAAACCATGCCCCTTTTTGTGTGCTACTATGACAAATCTGGAGGACATACTAATCTAGAGATGTCTTTTTGTGTAAGAAAAAGCTCCAGATCCCCAATGAAGAGGCTGTTCAGGTGTTTAAAGGCACATATAAATAAAACCAATGTCGATCTGAGAGTAGTATCTGGTAATAATCATCCACATAGGCTTTGGGAGCAGTAAAATGTTTTTTCACTGATAGGATCCTGAAATGAGACAATCAAAAGGCAGAAGAAATATTTCACTAATTTGTAAGTCTACTCAATATACATGCTGAACTCTGGATAATAAAGAAGGCCAAATTGTGCCCAGCATTACAGATGTTCAACATGTGTAACTCAGGGCCAAGTACCGTACTACAGTATTGCTAAGCAAATATCTCTCAACTACAAAACCTCTCAGTAAAGTACCAGCTGATCTTGAATCTGCTGAATTACTTGAATCATACCCAAGCAATTTGTGCCTAATACAAATATGGTTCTTTTCCCAGCTCCTAGCATATGAGTAAGGCCACAGCAGTGAAACACTTGCTCAAGATATCTAATTTTTTTCCTGATTCCTTGCTTTTGCTGTGATTTGGTCTAAACTTGGCACACCAGAAACTGAAATTAACATATTTAAGCTTTTCCCCTGGCATCTAAAAATAAATGGCTGCTCTTGTTGTTATGGCCATGTTTTAGGGCTGCCAAAAGAATACAAAAATACTATTCAATATCAAGGCTTATCCATAGCTGTTCTGGTAGCTCAATGAAGTGGTAAGACCATAACCACTCCCAGTAGCTGAGAGTATTGAACAAATACACAGCGCACTGGAATTGACCCTATAGGTACAGTTCAAATGACCATTCTCTATTTTAGCATAACCTTCTTTGACAGGTCTACCTGATCTTCTAAATATTAGAATTTTTTCCGCTTTGCCAATGTTTGCCAATTTCTTTCTTGCCACTAGTGCATCAGTGGAAGTAACTTCAGGTGACTTCTCCTGAATCAGATTACAGCTTTCACTGTTGCCCTCTCCTGGACTGATCACATTTGACCTAGTATTCTCTGAACTGAGGACGATGGATACAAACCTCAGCTGGAAGTATGATCTTTCTGGAAAGTTCATTCAGTGAGATCTGTAATAATTTCAAGTAAGAAGGTCAGTTATCCTCCTGCCAGATGGACTCCATTTCCACTAATCATTCTGTTCTGGGAAAATCACGTTTCCTTTCCTTGATTCTCTGCATCACCTTGGTCCATTCAACAGACCTATACAATAACTTCCTTCTGGTCAACATCTCCACTACAGAATATGCTTCTGATTTTCTTAGAACATCAGTCACATCCTGTCGACTGTCTTCTAAATCTTCTGCTGAATAGAAAAGGGGATAGATCCAGCTGCTGCAGATGTGTAACAAAGAGCATAGAACTTTTCATTTTTCCTGACTGCCTTCTCAGCCTGCGGGCAGTTTGAATCTTTTGTGAAAAGTACGGGTTAAGAAGTTGTGCTGATGTGTTTGTGTAATCTGCCTTCCTTCTGTCCTCTTGGTGTCTGATCTCTTTTAGCTGCTCTTGTTAAGATGTTCTATCACCTCTCATGATAGACTGCCAGATTAAAGCAGTAAAGGAGAAACCAAATGACTGGCCTCTCTTTACAAATTTAGGTCATGTAGAATAAATGCAGGTTTTACATTTATGCAAATTAAATAAATCATGTAGTTCTACTAAGCCTTTTTGTGGAAATATTTATATATTTCTGAACTGATACATAACTCATCTAGCTAATGCTAGTCTGAATATATAACTAAAAGGCACAAGGTGTGTCACTAGAATTTCATAACTGAGTTTGGAAGAGACGAAATACTGGAAAATCAGCTTCTTTCTCACTTACATGCCAAATCCTGAGCACATGAATGGCTCTCCACGCCATAGGTGGTGACATCTTAAACACTATAGCAGTGCTGGGAGTTGGCTAGGGATTTAGGAAGTCTGTCTTTTGATAAAGAAGAATTGGTGTAAAATATATATTCCCCATTAGAAGTTTTAAAGCAAACATGTCTTTGAGCCTGAGCCTAGAAAATACACTAAGAAAGACCCTTCTGTAGTTTTACAGTGAGGCAGTGGGAAGAAATGAATCAGAATGTCAAAATAAACATTTTACTCAGCAATGTTGTGAAGTGAAAATAGGGGATTTAATATAATTTTTCATATAATGGCATACATTAGTTGTCAGGGAATTTTAATGTAGGGCCCTTAGCACTGCAACTTGCTTCCCAGCCATTGGTCCATCACAGTTTGAGTTTACTGACCCATAAAATGAACTGGGCATATAATTATGGTATGGTACATAGTGTAATGATAAATGAGCCTTTCAATGTTGACACTGATCAAGTTATGTATATGCATTTTAAATACTGTTCAGCATGCAGAGACTATATGATGAGTACTTTCCTAAATTAATAAAAATGAGAGATTTTGATGAATACAAAGATGCTTCAGTCAATATTTACATCTGTCAATAAATCTTCAAAGTCAGCATCTGTTTATTCACATAAGAGTTACAGACTAAAATTTATTTAATATCTGCTCGTAAGAGTTCTCTGTTTTCTGTAGAGTTTCTGAAACTTAACAATATCATTTACATAAGCTTTCCAAAGCCATCTTTGAGTTGTCTACCCACCTTCCAACTAGTTTCTTTCAGTGCCAAGAGTTGGGCTTCATGAGTCCTGAATTCTTTGAACTGATCATTAATCAGTAGGTATCACTCCAGATTTCCAGTAAAACGTGTGTGTGTGTGTGTGTGTGTGTGAACTGTCTGCTCTTTAACCTCAGTTATGCTATCTCGGTTATGCCATCATTTTAAAAATTTTATTTGGGGTATCCCAAGAACTGCAGCAGGGAGGGCATCCAACTGTGAAATATTTAAAATGAACATTCTTGATTTGCTGACATTCTATATTGTGATGGGCTAGCAAGGCAAGATCCTCATCTTGATTTGGGTGCAGGTAGATGACATGCCTAGAATTATAGTGCAATAAAAAACAAAGTTAATGATATACATTTTAATTTTTTTCTTCAAGAAAAAAAACAGAACCAAAAACCTATGAACTGCAAAGTTCATTAGACTTGCTTGAAATTTAAAATTTGTTTGTAAGATTCCCAAACTAGAGGGGAAATATAGCAGTCCTTTCAAAATGGAACTACCCCATCCTATGGGTAGAGATTTGCCCTGTCCACCACGCACCTGGTCAGTTCTGCTGCAAGTGGGTAAGGACCACAGAATACATAGATCCTGTCCAGTGTCTACAGTGCTCTGCAGCAGCTCTTTACACCATATCAGAGAGAGAAAGTGCGAGCTGGGGGAAGAGTAGGGTTGCTTTTTTATGGACTCATCTTATTTCCACCCCAACCCCAAGGGATGGGACATGAGAGGAGGCTATTGTAGCCACTCCCTTTCTGCTCTGCATCCTGGGAATATTAGGGAATATTCTAAATCCCATGGAGTCTCACCAGCAAACTAGCTGGTTACTCTGGCTGTGCACTGTAATACAGATTTTGTCCCTAATTAGCACCTATCGTTTAATCAAACAATTCCATATGATTCTGGGAAATCTGAACTGCAGATTTTCTGGTTTCTCTACTGACAGCTACTATAAACAAAGGAGATGAAAATAAGAGTTTAGACTAGATTCTTTCTAAGCCTTGTTCATGGCAGCTGAACACTTTTGCAGATCAACTGGGAAGTCCTACAGCTCAGATTTCTCAGGATTTTAAAAGTTTTAATCTAACAAGTTTTAAAACAAGAGAGAGATGAGTAAACTTTTGAGCTCTTTGGTCTGCTTCACAGATGGAAATATAGTAGCACAAAAGAACAAAGTTCCAATGGATGTATTTCTTGCAATGCTTATTTTAAACTGAAGTTTCTGTCTTATGATCATTGCCATGTCTTATGATCATTGCCATGATTATACTAATCAGAGGCTTTATCTGTGTGTTGCACTGTCAGTACCATTCACACTTTTATATTAATTAAAATGGTACAATTACAATGTTGAGTTTTGTTTGCTTTAAAAAATAAGGTTAAGCAATATTTGTTTTGTTGCAGTAAATTCTCTGACTCAGGAAAGTACTATTATGAAATAATTAAGATATTTTTCTTAGGTGCATTTGCAGTGATCATGTCATGCGTTAAACTAACATAATTATGAGCTCCAAAGGAGTAATGTTAAGAAAAACAGTGCTCAATAATTGTTTCTCCAACCATGTGGTGCAAAGCTTTGCCCATTGTTACTGTATGTGTAGGATCATTGGAAGTTCAGCAGAGACAAGCTTATTGGGTATGAACTTTTTTAAATATAATTTGACCTCTGGTGAGGTAAACTCAGTTGTCAATATTTCTGCATGTTCTAGACTGGTGAGCTAGTTCTCTATGAAGAGACTGGCCGTTGTAATAGTTGCATCAAAGACATCAGATGGTTTGGAGCAAACCATAAAGTGACTCATGATGTAATTGAAACCTGAGATTTACACATTTATATTTTAGTTTTATCAGATACTCGCTGGATCTGTAGAACTAAACAGTCAGGGTTATTTCATACTTCAGAACAAAATTTAGCGCTCATTGCTTCTCAAAGCATGTTTGATTTCTAGATTTCTGCAGTGGCATCTAGGGCTTTCACAATACAAGTCAGATAAGAGTCAGATAAATTTCTAAAATAATTAAAATCTTCTGCAGCATTTCATTCTTTTAAAAATATTTAATTATTTTTCTTTAAAATCTAGGGTTTTTTGTAAATGTTGGATTGCCCTCCGAGAAGACTGATGTCTTCAATTTATCTACAGGAAAGGTACTGCAGTGCAAGCTTCCCTGTACTAACTTGCCTTTAAACCCTACTATAGAGGAACCAGTCCTAAAGGGTTAGGGCTTTCAATCTCTTTGCTCGACTTTGAACAAGAATCCCAGTTGTTTCTAAAAGTGGCATTGGATTTATATATGAATATTAATCCAATAGTAACTGGACTATGACCACCAACTCACTTCCTATCTGCCTCTGAATTGTCATCTTATGTTAATGACTATCAATCACCAATGATTTCTGCTTTTTTTGAACTGGTGACTTAAGTGTGAAGTATTCCATACTCTATTACCAACCTTCATGAGCCACTGAGTCCCACACAAAGCCTTAGCTTTAGTTTTGACTATTAGCCAAGAGTATCAAAAGCCAACAGATGTTCAATGATTTTAGAGTTGACATAATTAGATCCTTCAGCCTTCCAATGCACTAGATTACCAAAAAGAAGTCAGCATAACTGCTGACTAGACTAATCCAATACCAGCAGTTTATCTGATAACCAAAAATGAAGTAGCAAATGTGTCTATTGAAATGGTAGAAATGTTGAAAACTAGATAGTTATACCAATGCACGGGTAATCATATAATCATAGAAATATGACAAGTTTATCCTGCTGGGAGACTTCAACATTAGAGTTGGTAGAGATATCAGTAACTGGAGAGGTGTGATAGGATGACATGGAGTGGGAAAGATGAATAGTAGTGGACTCCTGCTCTTAGGTAAATGTGCAGAACATAGCCTGATCATCAGGAACACCATCGTTAGGTAAAATGATAAATATAAAACATGGATGCACCCACGGTCCAAAAAATGGCACCTAATTGACTATGTTATCGCCCGCCAACGAGACATCCGCGATGTCAGAATTACCAGAGCCATGCATGGTGCAAAATTCTGGACAGACCACAGATTGGTAAGAACAGTGCTCAACCTGCATATAATCCTCCCACAGTGCAGGCATCCCAAACTTAACAGAATAACATTCAAAATAGCAAAGCTCAAGCACATCGACTGTTAGGTGCAGTTACGGCAGTCACTTGATGACAAGCTTTTTTTGTGTCCACCGGTCACTGGCAACCAATAAAAAAATGGATCCAGTTCAAAGATCTGATTATTGACCAGCTAAATCAGTGCTGGGACCAAAGAAAAGGGTAGACCCGGACTGGCTTGATAATAGAATCATAGAATATTAGAGTTGGAAGGGACCTCAGGAAGTCATCTAGTCCAACCCCCTGCTTAAAGCAGGGCTAACCTCAGCTACATCATCCCAGCCAGGGCTTTGTCAAGTCATACCTTAAAAACCTCTAAAGATGGAGATTCCACCACCTCCCTAGGTAACTCATTCCTGTGCTTCACCACCCTCCTAGAGAAAAATGTTTTCCTAGTATCCAACCTAGACCTCCCCCACTGCAACTTGATTCCATTGTTCCTTGTTCTATCATCTACCACCATTGAGAACAGCCTAACTTCATCCTCTCTGGAACCCCTTTCAGGTAGTTAAAGGCTGCTATCAAATCCCCCCCTCATTCTTCTCTTCTGCAGGCTAAACAAGCCCAGTTCCTTCAGCCTCTCCTCATAAGCCTTGTGCTCCATCTCTCTAATCATGCCTGTTGCCTTCTGCTGGAATTTCTCCAACTTGTCCACATACTTTTTGTAGTGGGGGCCCCAAAAGTGGACACAATACTCCAAATGCAGCCTCACCAATTCTGAATAGAGGGGAATAATCACTTCCCTCAATCTGCTGTCAGTGCTCCTACTAATGCAGCCCAATATGCTATAGCCTTCTTGGCAACCAGGGCACACTGCTGACTCATATCCAGCTTCTTATCCACTGTAACCCCCAGGTCCTTTTCTGCAGAACTGCTGCCTAGCTTGTCGTCTGATGAGAATGACAAGGACATTTACAAACTCCTACGTGACAAGCAGAAAGTGTTTGTTGAATGGCAGAAGGAGCTCACTTCCATCTCAAAGAAATCTAGGTTTAAGTGCTTATAGAACAAGACCCAGTTTGAACTGAGGAAAATGCAGGATGAGTGGTAGAAGAGAAAAGCTGCAGAAGTTCAGCATTATGTGGATATGAACAATGCAAAGATGTTCTTTGACTCTCTCAAAGCAGTCTATGAACCATCTAAATCTGGCACAGCTCCCCTGAAGTGGGCAGGTGGCATAACCCTCATCAAAGATAAGGAGGGAATCATACAGAGATGGACTGAACACTTCAGTAGTTTACTCAATAGACCATCTGCAGTTGATTGGTGTGTCCTTGATCAATTACCCGAGAAACCCATCAAAGAGGATCTCAATCTCCCTCCATCAGTTGAAGAGGTCATGAAAGCCATCAAACAATTGAACTCTGGCAAAGCATCCAGAGAGGATGGTATTCTAGCATTTTGTACAAAGTAGCAAGCCGAAATGCTATAAAGGTATATCACAACATCCTGAGTAGCATTTGGTAGAAGGAAGAAATGCCAGAAGATTTCAAAGATGTTATTACTGTATCACTGTTAAAAGACAAAGGCAGAAAAGCTGACGGAGGAAAGTACAGAGGCATTTCTCCCCTCTGTACAGCAGGGAAAATACTAGCTCGCATTCTATTGAACAGACTCATTACAAACGTATCTGAGGAGAATCTGCCAGAAGCACAGTGTGGTTTCATATCAGGTCATAGTACTATGGACATGATTTTTGTCGTAAGGCAGGTCCAAGAAAAATGTTTAGAGCAGAACATGGACCTGCAGTCTTCATTGACCAAAGCTTTTGATATGGTTAAGAGAGACTTCTATGAGCTATTCTACATAAACTGGGCTGCCCAAGAAGGTTCATATTAATCATTTCTTTGTTCCATGACCACATGACAGTGCAAGTGCTCTCCAATGGTGACTCTTCTGACTCATTCGAAATCTTGAATGGAGTGAAGCAAGGCCGTGTACTTGCTCTAATGCTGTTCAGTTTCTTCTTTGCCTGTATCCTCAGCCATTCCACAAGGGACTTGGATCGGGGAAATACATCTGCTACCAACTCCATGGCTCCCTCTTTGATATTCTCGTCCAGGAATGTTTTTCAGATGACTGCACCTTCATGGCCAATAGACATTATGACTTCATGTCATCGTTGACAGATTTTCTGAAGCATCCCAGCTCTTTTACTGAGACTGATGGTAAAGTCAGACAGAGATTTTGTTCCAACCAGCACCTCCTTCCAATGCCCTAGCACCAGCCATCTTCATCCAAGGCATGCACCTAAAAAATGTGGATCAGTTCAAGTATTTGGACAGCACCATCTTGAGTGACAGTTCCCTCAATAAATCACCTCCAGAACCATTAAAGCTAGTCAGACCCTTGGCCAACTCTGAACAAAAGTCCTTAACCAACACAACATTCATCTCTCCATCAAATTGAAGATCTACAGTGCAGTGGTTCTAACATCTCTCCTGTGTGGATCTGAGATGTGCATTCTTTATAGACGGCATATTAAACAGTTTGAGCAATTGAATTCGCTCCCTCCATTCAATAATGAGCATTTGCTGGAAAGAGAGTGACCAATACATAATCAGCATTGAGGAAATGTTATTGAGAAAACAACTTAGGTGGACTGGACATGTTATCAGAATGGAAGACCACTGTCTCCCAAAACAGATCTTGTATGGAGAGCTGAGGCAGGGCAAAATAAAGAGAGATCATCTGTATAAGCCATTCAAAGATAATCTGAAAAGTAGTGTTCAGTGGGCTGGTCAGAACAGGACTCACTGGTGGTCTCTGACAAGATCAGCATGTAACAGGTTTGAGCAGGATCAATGAAATCATCTCCAGGCTGCATGTGAAAGGCATCACAGAGCTGCATCATCAAACATCATAGATACAGACTTCCCATGCCCTCAGTGTGGCTGACTCTGTGCATCAGGGTTTGGAATTCAGAGTCATATGCGTAGCTATAGATGAGAATGGCAACAATATCATCATCAGCGCAGCAGTGATGGACTACCAATCAATCAACCAGCCAAGAAATGTAGGGCTGGAAGGGACCTTGAAAAGTCATCAAGTCCAGCCCCTTGGGCTGAGACAGGACCAAGTAAATCTAGAGCATCCCTAACAGGTCCAATCTGTTCTTAAAAACTTCCAGTAATGGGGATTCCACAGCATTCCTTGGAAATGTATTCCAGAGTTTAACTATCCTTATTATTAGAAAGTTTTTTTCAAATCTCTAACCTAAATATCCCTTGTTCCAGATTAAGCCAGTTGCTTCTTGTCCTACTTTCAGTAGACATGAAGAACAATTGACCACCGTCCTTTTTATAACAGACCTTAACGTATTTGAAGATTGTTATCAGAACTCATCTTAGTCTTCTTTTCTTCAGACTAACCATGCTCAGTTTTTGTTGTTGCTTTTTTTTTTTTTTTATAAACTTTCCTCACAGGTCAGGTTTTCTGAACCTTTTATCATTTTTGTTGCTCTTCTCTTGGACTCGCTCCAACTTGTCCACATCTTTCCTAAAATATGGAGCCCAGAACTGGACGCAGTACTCCAGCTCAAGCCTCATCAATGCTGAGTAGAGTGGGGCAAATATCTCCCATGTCTTATAAACAACACTCCTATTAATACAGTGCAGATAGATATTAGCCTTTTTCACAATTGCATCACATTGTTAACCCATATTCAATTTGTGATCCACTATAACCCCCAGATCTCTTTCAGTAGTAATACCGCCTAGACAGTTACTCCCCATTTTGTAGTTTTGTATTTGATTTTTTCCTTCTTAAATTAACTACTTTGCTCTTATCTTTATTGAATTGTATCTTGTTGAATTCAGACCAATTCTCCAATTTGTCAAGGTCATTTTGAATTATAATCCTGTCCTGCAAAGTGTTTGCCACCCCTCCCATTTTAGTTTCATCTGCAGATTTTATAAGCATGCTGTCCACTTCCTTTTCCAAGTCATTAATTAAAATATTGGATAGTACCAAACTCAGGATTGACCCCTGCAAGACCGCACCAGATATGCCCTCCTAGTTTGACAGCGAACTGTTGATAACTACTGTTTGAGTACAGTCTTTCAGCCAATTGTGCACCCACTTTATAGTAATTTAATCTAGACCACATTTCCCTAGTTTTTTTATGAGAATGTCATGTAGGATGTGTAATGTCCTTATTAAAATCAAGATATATCATGTCCACTGCTTCCCCCATCCACTAGGCCAATAACCCTGTCAAAGAAGGATAGGTTGGCTTGGCATGATTTGTTCTTCACAAATCCATGCTGGCTATTCTTTATAATCCTATCATCATCCAGGTGATTACAAACTGATTGTTTAATAATTTGTTCCAGTATGTTTCCAGGTATCAAAAGTTAGGCTGAGTGGTCTATAATTCTCTGGGTCCTCTCTGTTCTCCTTTTTAAAGGTAGTGTGGTAAATCAAGTCCCCTCTGGGTCTCACCAGCTGGCCACAGTCTCTTCTGGCCAGGTGTCTGAAGTGATTCCACCCTTGGCACCTCTCTCACAGAACGGTGTGGTGCAGGCCTTACCTCAGGCCTGAGGGCCACCCTTCAACCCCACAAGGGAGGGCGGGTAGTCCCAGTCCATGTATCTGACCCTGGGCCCAGGGAGGTACCTCTCTGTGGGCCCCTCCAGGGGCTGCAGGGTACATGGTGGAGCCTTGGAGGCTCAGAGGGTCACCAGTCCTTCCTACAGGCTGGGGTCCGAGTCTCTCCTGGTCCACTTCTCCAGCTGTAGGGGAAACACTACTACCAGTCCCAGGTGATCCTCCTCTAGCTGCCACAGCCTTCTAACTGCTCCTTCCTCTCCTTCTCCTATGCTCCTCCCAGTCTTTAGGGGGAGACAGGGTTTAAATACACCTGGGTTAGGCTCTTAATTGGGTCCAGGTGCCTCTAATTGACCTGGAGTAACCTATCCTCTGTCTGCAGGGAAAAGGGCTTTTAGCATCTTGGGGCTCACATATCGGCCCTGGCATACCCTTTTGTAGCCATCTGACTTTACCACAATTGGTACTATGTTTTCTCTTCACCCGTCTTCTGGAATCTCACCTATCTTCCAGTAATTCTCAGAGATAATCACTAATGGTTCCAAGATTGCTTCAGCTAGCTCCTTCAGTACCCTAGAATGAATTACATTAGGTCCTGCTGACTTGAATATGTCTAACTTATCTAAATATTATTTATCCTATCCTTTCCCTGTTTTAACTTACATTCCTTCTCACTTGCTGTTAATATTAATTGCGTTGAGTATCTGGTCATCATTAACCTTTTTAGTGAAGACTGAAGCAAAATAAACACCTCAGCTTTCTTGATGTCATCAGTTGTTAGCTCTTATTCTCACTAAGTAGTGGACCTACACGTTCCTTTGTCTTTCCCTTACTGATTATATATTTAAAGAATGTCTTCTTGTTGCCTTTTATGTCCCTTGCTAGTGTAACTCATTTTGTGCCTTAACCTTTCTGATTTTGTTCCTACATGCTTATGCTGTTCTTTTGTACCCCGCTTTAGCAATCTGCTCATGTTTCTACTTTTTGTAGGATTCCTTTTATATTTTCAGAGGGGTAGCCATGTTAGTCTGTATACAGCAAAAACAACAAGAGTCCTGTAGCACTTTAAAGACTAACAAATTTCTGCAGGCATAAGCTTTCGTGGGCTGCAACCCGGTTGGTCAGATGAATGAAATAGAAATCACAGATAGGGAGGTATATATATACATCCAGGGGTAAGAAACAACAATGTGGAGGGTAGGTGTTAACAAAGTCATTTCAGTTAGAGTAGATGAGGCCTATTCACAACCATTGATTAGAAGGTGAGAATGTGTGAACAGTGACAATTACTTCTTATAATGAGAGAACCATTCGAAGTCCCAGTTCAGATCCAGTCTGATTGTGTCAAGTTTGCATATGAGTTCCAGCTCTGCAGTTTCTCACTGAAGTCTGTTTTTGAAGTTTTTTTGCAGAAGTATGGCAACTTTCAAGTCAGCTATAGAGGGTCCTGGGAGATTGAAGTGCTCTCCTACCTCTGCCATGTACATTGGCCAAACCGGACTGTCACTACACAAAAGAATAAATGGACGCAAATTAGACATAAAAATGGTAGCATCCATAAACCAGTAGGTCAGACCTGGTTGTATCATTAGTGTCCACAGGGATGAGCATCATGGAGTAGAGATCATAGGGGTGGATGAGCCTTGGAAACCTTTCCATAACATCTCAGACACAGGCTCCAGGAACCCTACAACTCCTCCTCTGAAATGCAGTTGCCGTGAGCCTCCCAGCCTTGGGGGGGTGAATGGCTCCTCTTCCTCAGCCATTAGCATCTGCTCCTCACCTCCTGTTGTCAGTATGGCATACCAGTTTTCACCTCAGTGGGAAACCTGGCTGGGGTGTGGAGCATTTTCTACTGCCTGAGGTAGCCAGGAGTCAAAATCTACTCCTTGCAGAGAAGTCACTTATCCTTCCTCTTCTGATGCACCTGTAGCCATCTGTAGTTGGCTAACATCCAGATGTTTGCATGTGTGCCCTGTCAATGAAATCATAGAATCGTAGAACCATAGGAATAGAAGGGACTGCACTGTCATCTAATCTAAACCCCTGCCAAGATGCAGGATTTATTGAGTCTAAACCATCCAAGACAGATGGCTAACCAGCCTTCTTTTGGAAACCTCCTGGAAAGGAGCTTCCACAACCTCCCTAGGCAGTCTGTTGCATTGTCCTACTGTTCTTACAGTTAGTACATTTTTCCTGAGATTTAATGTGAATTTGCTGTGCTATAGTTTGAACCCATTGCCCCTTGTCCTGCCCTCTGTGGCAAGAGAGAACAATTTTTCTCCATCTTTTTTATGGCAGTCTTTCAAGTGTTTGAAGACTGCTATCATGTCCCACCTTAATCTCCTCTTTTCCAAACTAAATTTACCAGTTCCTTCAGCCTTTGTTCACATGGCTTGCATTTCATCCTTTTGATCACCTTTGTCACATGCCTCTGGATCATTTTCAGTTTCTCTACATCCTTTCTATACATTGGTGACAAAAACTGGACACAGTACTCCAGCTGAGGCCTATCAAGCACCAAATAGAGCGGTACTATCACCTCCTGTGACTTGCATTCTATGCCTCTGTTAATGCAACCTAAAATTGCATTTGCTTTTTTTGCAACAGCATCACGCTGTTGACTCATGTTGAGGTTGTGATCCACCACAACTCCCAGGTCCTTCTCAGTAGTGCTGCTGCCAAGCCAATTATCCCCTATTCTCTGTGCATTTGGTTTATCTTCCCTAAGTGTAGCACCTAACGATTGTCTTTGTTGAATTTCATTTTGTTGTCTATAGCCCAGTTTTCCAATTTATCAAGATCCCTTTGAATTTTAGCTCTATCCTCCAAAGTATTAGCAGCTCCCACAGCTCATGCTCCCAGTTGCTCTGCAGATGAGCCATGTCCTCCTGCAGCTCTCTTGCCTGTTTCCTGAGGCAGTCCATCAACACACACCTTTCACATCTAGTAGTCCCTCCCGCATGGCTTTCATCAATGGGGATATATGCAGGGCACATTCCCAGCAAGTCAAGATCCAGGATCAGGAGACCTACTACCTGGCAAAGGCTCCCATAGGTGCTGGCAGAGGAAGAGCTAGCAGTGGTTTTAGTAACACACCATTTTCCTCCCATAGTGGGCTCTTCCCTGCAGAGTACCTGCAAATTAAGGAAACAAAAAAACAACACACGACCATACTTCCGTACCTCCCTCCACTGGCAAACTTAACTGGCTAACTCACTTAGTGTTCCAGATGCCTTTTTCTCACCAGCCACATCATTTACCAGCCGCAATATCGTCAATCTTGTCGAAAACGTAGTAGAAAAACTTGGTTCATTGTATAAGGGGTCTCACAGACTATGGAACTAAAATCATAATGGAAAATCTGTAGGTCTCTTCTCTTTTTTTATGCAGAAAGAAATCACTATACTTTGTAACAGTTATTAATTGTATTTATCTTTGCTGAACCACACATGTACAAGTGATACTGTTACATACAAGAAAAAAAACCACTTGTTCACTGTTGCCTGAAAAGATTTTATGTCATGAGACAGGACAACAATACTGAGGTTGAGAACAATACAAACCAGTTGGATTTCATATGCAAATGATACATCCTGGTTGAACCCTCAACAGTTCAGAGTTTTCCCTGAAATATTGCAAAATCCATTCTGATTGCATCTGCTAATCTTTGATTCTTGATTGTGTAGAGATAATAGAATGTTATTTTAAGTAATTAAAATATAGGATGGGCTCAAGGGTGATTTTTAATTATTTCACCTTTTTCCTCTATATAAGGTACTTTTGTTTTTGTTGAAGTTTTCAGGGAAATATTGCATTGGTTTATTCTTTATAAATTTGTTAAAAGATTAAGTAAGCAGTTATAGAACAAATATGAGTTTAAGCAAAATGTTACTAGCTAATTTAATGTATAGTTTTCCTAACCTAATTTAAAATAACACAATGCAATGGTCAAATCAAAGATATAATTGAAATATAATCAATAAGTCAACAGTTCAGTGTATCTGGTTCACCAATTACTACAATAAGTAATTAAATCAAATTATAATGAACAAGTTAAGGAAAACAATTCTCTTAAGGTTAAAGGAAGGTTAAGAGGAGAAGCCGTTCCCTTTGATTTAAGACATTTAGCTAAGAGTCTGTTAAAGGCAGAGGCTAGTTCTTGAATGGTTTTAAGGAAGTACAGCTCTTAAAATGACTTTGTGGTAACTTTCTTCTCTGGCTGCCTTCTCTCATTAAGCTTTACTGTTCACAGAATTCACCCAGCTTTCATTTATCTAGTCTATTTCCCCCTTTTTTAATACAATGGCTGCATCTTTCTGACAATCTTGCATAGATACAGAATGATTTCTAGAATCTCACACCGATAGCAGCTTTAGGATGATGCTCATTTTTTAGGTAATAGATTTAGGGATTTAGTGTTTATTTTGGGGAACTGTTAGACACACACAAATGTGTGTTGGAGCTATTTTAGCATCCTCGGATTACTCTACACAAGGCTTTTCATAACTTCTTCTCAAAATCTTTAAGTTATATATTAGTCTTAGTTTGGAATTAAGTTAATGATAGGATGGACTTAAAGCTTTTCACATGCAGGGGAGAGTCTGGTCTTTTGTCTCCCAGTTGTAAACTTCAGGCTTGGCTTAGCCAATGGTTAATCTTTCACCTCTCTTTCTTTGGCTGGCCAATCCAGAGAAGAGAGCAGGGTACAAATTCATGTGTCGTCATTGATGTAAGAGAGCCCCCCTTCTCCATTTCCTTCTGCATGGTTAGGATGTTTTTGTAGGGATCAGCGTGCCTATACTCTGCCTCAAGAGAAACCCCGATATCTTTAAAGGCCAATAAGGTGTTACAGGCTGGGAGCTGTAATTTGACACGAACGAATGGTCTGGCATCTTAATCTTGGCATTTTAATCTTGAAGTTGCATAGAAGATTCCAAGTTAGTGCCTATGTATCTTGTAACAATCAGTTGATAACCAGAGAAATGTCTCTTGAAAACAGGACACAAAAAGGTGCCAGGGCTGACAGGCAAACTTCTGCATAGGCCAAGACATAAATGCCTTAATTATTTAAATATAATTAATGACTCATCAGCATTCCTATGTCCACACATTCTCAAACATCCTTGTGACAATGGGTTAATTATGACACTGTAAAAGCAATCTGAGAGGTGGGAGCAGAGTTTGGATGAGTGAATGACCTTATTCTAAAAATCTTTCACTTGCAAGCCAGAAAGTGGCTTTGGATATTTTCAGGTAATGCTAATTTTCATTAAACATTTAGCCAACTACATTTACTCAGGCCTAAATTCAAATGTGGCCTTTGTTCCCTGCAACTGATTCATAGGAGATACATTCTAGTTTTATCTGAATTTCCACATTCCTCTCCTCTTCAATATAAGTTTTTTTTTTAAATTACACTGAAGTCCTCCATAAGACAGATTTCTGTTGAAGATACTCAGAACCCAAATTCTGCTCTTATTCTTGCCTGTGCAAATATGGGATAATTCTACTGAAGTTGATGGCCATGATTCTTATGTACATGAAGGCCTCTTTACATGGTCAAAGTGGTGTAAAGGGGACTGAGTGTGAATGAAAATCAAGACATAGAACTTGTTCTGTTTTATACTGGTGTAACTGAGAGAAGAAACTGGTGTTCAGACTGTATTGAATTCAACAATAAACATTTTAGGTCACGTATTCCAATGAATACGTCCAACGAATGAAAGTCCAATGAATACGTGACCTAAAAGAATGAATAAATGCTAAAGAAATGACTGTGCACCCAATGTATGCTCCACTGCTTCTGCTGCAGAAGGTCCTTCACAGCACTGGAGAAGAGGACTGGATTTAGTCCTTATGAAACAAAGATTTTGAGACAAGGCCCTGGCGTATTGCACAGGTTATGACTGAAGGCAAAACCTGGTTCTTATTAGCTCTTCTGCTAAATATTGATCTTGTTCCTATTCAATAAACATTTATGATTCTACTAAATCTGTTATATTATAAATAAATCTAGATAAGAATATTATAAATAGCAGAATAAAAATGCTATTTCTTTTTACGTTTTAGTCCCCCCCTCAGATTGTAGTATTAGTAATAGTATTTTTTTTTTTGGCAAAGGTTCCTCATAATTAAAACTTTAAATTGGATTTTGCTTTTTACCCACACCATACTATGGGTTTTGTAAGGTATGCTAACCCAATCAGGATCTTCCTACCATTGCAGTTTTCACCATCCATAACCTTGTTTTATGATCAAAGCAGAGGTAAAGGGAAAGCAGCAATGTTAATAGACTTTCCCATGCAGTCTCTCTGGGAATAGTCTTTTTATAATGTCTTGAACTTGACCTCTTTGAAAGGCACAAAGGTCCAACACACATTTTTAAAGTTATATTTAATTTTTTTTTCAGTTCTGTGAAGACATTTGAAACCTGGCCCTCAAAACACAAAGCATAAATCTTTCAGGATAGTCATACAGTAAAAGTGATGTGTGAAGCAGTTAATTTTAGGGAAATCCCTAAAACAGCTCTGTTACTTTGCTTTTCATGCTGTTGTATAGTTACCTTCTCTGCAGCACTATCAAATAATCAAACAAAATCCAACGACTACTGTTATGATTTCATCATCTTGGCATTTGAACTTGCAAATAAAGTGTAATAATGAATTAGGGGAGAGAAAGGTTTTACCTGCCACACCCTAATTATAAAAATGTTCTTGGGAGACAAGCATTCAGGGCATTAGAAAGGTTTTCAATAACAGTATAAGTAGCTACAATGAACCTGGGAGCAAGAGTGTTTTAACAGAGATTTTCACTAAGAATTAGGTTTTATAAGTCATTTTATCGAGACATAAGAAATATTTGGAGGTGTAGTTTTCCCTCACTGAACCTGTACACTAACTAATAATAAAGTTCATCGGAATTATGTTGAGATGGGAATATACATACCCCTTAGTCCTTACATCTTTCTGATTTGGATGCGTTCTCATTCACAGTTCTGGGTGCTGAAGGCCTCTGCCCACAAAAATAGGGAGAGCCCTGCCAGCAGCAGTGCAAGCCTCCTATGCTGCCCCTCATCTCAGATCCATAGGGCTGTAGTTGTCTGGATCCATTCAGTTCTTAGCCTCTTTTTCTGAGACAGCCAACAACAGTGTATGTGGTAGTGAGATGTTGTAATGAGGATGTCAACTTTGAATTGAACAGTTTGGTAATAATAACTTCCAGTCACTTAGAGCTACTAATTTGGGCAGAACTTGAACCAGTGACCTAGAGGTGAGGGGTGCTGTATAGACCATCATCAATACAATGTCTTGCTGTCTGATGTGCTTTAAACCAGGTGTAGTAACACACAAGATTTATACATATTTTTTCTCAACGTTCATTTTTCTAACTGTATTCAACCAGGCAACTGTTCCTACATCCAGAACCTGAGACATATTGGAGCTCTGCTCTGTGTAGATGAGGATGGGAGAAGGCACGGGGCAGGGAAGATTGGCTGGGGATTGCTAAAGTGCCATGTTGCCTTCCTCTCCTAACAGGTAGGGCTCCTCTGTGCTGGGGAAACTGGGAAATGGGACATAGTAGCAGGGAATCCTCAATTGCACAATTAAGGCCAGATCTAAATCCCTTTGAAATCAATGGAAAACCCTACACTGAGTCAGTGAGGTTTTGGCCAGGCCCTTGAGGCAGCTACTGGAGCAGCCCGTAGAGGCTAGTGTTGAAGCAGGATCTGGCCACTAGCGAGAAGTGTTCCTGAGCATGCTACTAGAAACTGAACCGAGGAGAATGTGTGCTCAGACATACAAAGAGTCGCATTCTCACCTCCATTACACCGGTTCCAAACGCCTGACTCAGGCAAGTAGAATCTCTAGGACTAGTTCTGAAGACTTTAAGACATAAATTCACAAAAGTCCCCGGGGGGACATGAAAGAAGGGTGGAGGTATGAAGCTGCTGGAACATTTTAAGGGACAGACCTGGCAGCAGCTGGCTGAGACACACCTGTCATTCTGCTTTATCAGTGTTCTCTGTAACTGAGCTCAGAAGGTGCTCGACACAATCCACTGCCCTAAGCAAAACTTCAGAGTGCTGTCCTATTCCTACCCCCACAACAGAGGTTCTCAACCAGGGAGAGCATGTCGGATTTTCAGGTGGAGGAGGGGAGAGGAGGTGGTACAGTGACCCTTCTGATGGGTTGGCGGTTATGAGAGAAGTGGGGGGGGCAAGCTCCAGGTCGCAGCATCACTCAGATTTGGCAGGCCAAATTGCCGCCCCAGGCAGCTGCCTAGTTTGCCTATAGCTAGAGCAGCCCCTGACTAAGCGTAAATACAGACTTCGCTATGCTTTAGTCTAACTGTGTTAGGGTTTTATAGAATACTTAATGTGTTCTACCCTGTACCAAATAAACGTCACTTTCATTTACTTGTAGATAAACAGCAGGAGTGTGACTCTTGTTGAGCACCCCACGGCGATGGAAAGTTGACTGCTTTGTGACCGTCCAGAAGGTAGAATCAGGAGGGAAGAAGATCTGAGCTTCTGGCCCAAGGCAAGGGAACTGTGATTCTTCTCCCGAAACAGTGCTGTATGATAGCTGGCAGGGGCCAGTGTGGGTGGAAGGAAAGGTGAATAACCTGAGGGGTGCTAGCTACGGTTACCCTATTTATTTCTTTTTCCGAACACACTTCCTTGTGTCTGCATACCGTAGTGGAGAAGACAGAACCATGATCACTTTCACAGACTGAGAATCAGGCAGCAACTTTAGCTTGACTGAAGTGTGATACTGTGACAGGAAAATCAGTCTGCTTCCCATCTAGTTTATTCAACACACACACTTTGAAATATCAATAGAATAAAGATCCCTAGCTTGGGCATGAGCCTGTAGTACTTATGCAGGTGTGTAAAGACTAAAAAATGCCACTGAAGTCACAGTCAAGAGGAATTTTTCTGGGTTGAGACTGGCCCCTTCCAGAGTTTTATCGCTTGTTGCCCATTCAAGACTATGTTCATTGTTTGCTGCTCATTGACTTGGTGTTGCCAAATTAACTCTTCTTTTTTTGGTAATGACTATGAGGAGTTTAGAGAAGGCTTTTAATTTTAACAGATTAAAAGCAAATCTCATTTCTTAATAAGCTATTTTGGTGTTGCACATTTCAATTTACAGTGTAATAGAATAAAACAAAAGAAATAAGAATCTGGGTTTCTCTCTTTTCTAAGTTTTGAACAAGTTAAAACAAATCTAAACTGTATTCACAGTAAATGATACTATTTAAAATGTTGAGGCTGCATTTAAAAAGAAATGAAAAGGATTATTTAGAGCCTTATCTTTTGCAATTTGAATGTTTTATCATAGTCAGCTTTATGTGTGTGTGGAAGTAACATGCCTTGTACTGTTTCCCCTGGTAAATGCTGTCACTTTAGCATTTTATGGGGTGTGGTTTAATCTTGGGAGTCTGGCTGGTGAGTCTTGCCCACATGCTCAGGGTATATTTGGGGTCAGGAAGGAATTTTCCCCCAGGGCAGATTGGCAAAGACTCTGGGTTTTTTTTGCCTTTCTCTGTAGCATGGCTCACTTGCTGGTGGATTCTCTGTACCTTGAAGTGCTTAACCCATGATTTGAGGACTTTAATAACTCAGTCATAGGTTAGAGGTTTATTACAGGAGTGAGGGGGTGAGGTTCTGTGGCCTGCATTGTGATGATATTGGTCCCTTCTGACCTTCGAGTCTATGAGTCTATGAACAAATGGAGTTGATAAATTCATAAAAGATGATATAGAATGTTTAAAAATCACCAAAAATGCTGCATAATGGAGTTGGCTAAATTAAACAAGTCAAGGTTCTCATAATGCACAAGTGTCTCCACTCCAAATTAACCACTGTTCATACAAAAGACACATTGTGTGTCTAAAACAATATTTGCAACCAGGTTCCTTTCAAAAGTGTTAAAGGGCAGGGGAATTGGGGGGGGAATAAAAGTGCAGATGATGGAATGGGTGGAGAACATGAGGACTGCATGAAGTTAATAACCAAGCTGAGTTAACCTCCTTTAAACAGCAAAAGGGGACCAGGCTTCCCACTGTACTGGCCAGTGGAGCTAGCCCTGTTCGGGTGAAGGTATGCACCCTTTAAAATGTATCTTCTTTGTGCCAGTGCTGAACCTGTTGCGGAAATCAAGCGGGAACAGAGACAGAGTAAGGCAGCCGCAGGTCCCTCGGCACAGCTCAACATGGGGTAGGAGGTGCACAGCCCACCTTCTCACTTGGCAAAGCAGTGGCAGGGGAACTTCCGGCAGTGGCATAAGGTCACTGCTCTGTCTCCTCTTCTGCTTGCCAGAGATGCAGGGCTGGCAGCACAGTGGGAGCCTGGTACTTGCCCTAGAAGCCAGGGTGTATCTGCTTTGCTTTGGGAAAATGCACAAAAAAGCAGTGTTTGGGGATTGTTTTTGGTGAGTTTCCCAGTTCTTTCACACTTTATCATATTGTAGCTGTGCTCACTTCCATGGTATTGTGATTAGGAAAAGAGGAATTTAAAATACACAAGTGAAAACTTGTCTGAATTATTTTCTTTCTTGACTTTTCCCCCTATATGGTCTCTCCTCTAGTCTTTGGAAATCCATGTGGCCTGTGAGTGTAGAGTACAAAGTTTTTTTTGTCACTTGTTATTTATAGTCTGCTATGGACAGAGGGATGCCTATCATTTGGATCCCTTAGATGACTGGACAAGGCTTCTGAAACTTGATGTGGCTTCAACCGGCATGGGTGTCCCTCCTTCAATTCTACGTCCAGCTCAGTTCCTGGATGCAATTTTGAGTCACTATGCAGACTACGTTCATTTCTCTACCACACTTTCAGAGATGTTGGATACAGAATCGGTCTCTGACATCTCCCTATTGCATTGATTATGGATGATATACACGGAATGATCATAGCCCATTGGGGGATTGCAAGGATCACAACTGAGGTATCCTGCTGTGAAGACATGTGATGTTAATTCACAGAAGTTATCGAGACTCAAAGGTAGGAATCCTTTCCCCACATCCGATCTGACTGCCTCTATTGATTGAAGTTACTTGGAAAGCCCAGCCACCTCATTTTTTAAGGTAAGACTTCAGTCTGAAGAAATATGAACGACAAGTGTAGTAAATCATCTTTTACTGGACCACACAGCTGCCTCAGTTCTTCAGATCCACTAACTCCCTTTGTTTTACTAAACCCTAACTATTTTTTAATGTTTTCCCCATCCAAAATATTTACCTAAATCTTCTGGCCCAAAGTCTACACTCAGGCCCGGTCTACACTTACCTTTGCGATTCAGCGGCAGTCGACGGGAGATACGCAAGTGACATAAATCACTTGTGTATCTCCCGTCGACTTTGCAACGTCTCCTCTGCATGGCGTCCATACTGCGCTGCGTCAAAGGGAACAGCGCTCCCTTCGATGCAGCGCTACTCCACTTACCGAGGTGGTTTTCCTGCGTCGCTTCCTGGATCGACTGAGAGCGTCTACACAGACCGCTCAGTTGATCCAGAGCAATTGATGTGATGGCGGCAAATTTGCTGCCGTCAGTGTAGACCCAGCCTCACTTATACAGGCTTTGAATTTGGAGTAACTCCATGAAGTCAATAAAGCTGCTGTGGATTATCAACCATGTAACTGAAAGTGGAATTGGCCTGGCATAGTGCCCGGTGATTGTAATTTACAAAATTGTATCTCACTTGATGGAATATACATAACTCCTTTTATTCCTAATGATGCCTTATGTTTCACCTCTGTTACTGAGGTGTGTCAGAGTATAAAAATAAGCCACCTTTGTGCATAAGGTATAAACAGAATCTATTTAAATATGTCACTTTGCTCTTCCAGTCCCATCAAAAAGTCCCTTAAGGTTTAGTTTTCTCAAGTCTGTGAATTTTATGCAAGACTCAAGGTGCTGTTATCCCTGTATGATTCATAAAGAAACAATTTCTGTTTATACATGTACTTAAACCGCAATAAGTGGAGTCTACAAATAATTTGAAAGGTGATAAAAGAATCAAATGTAATAATGAAAAGCATTTGGTTTTCCCATAAAAGTACTAGTTACAAAGTCAGCATCTGAAACCGATGTGCACATTATTAGTAATATCATTGCTTCAACAGGGCTCCTAATACAGAACTCCTTATGAAGAAGTTTGTAATTTAGCTGTCCAAACTTGCTGTGGCTGGAACTTGATGCAAAAGATCTCAGCCAAAATGTGAGGCTTTTTTGTTTGTTTGTAAACTAAATTAGGAATAAAGAATACAAGAAGGTCAAATGCTATTAGCAACATACAATAAATGGATCAGTCCTGCAAACATTTACTCATGTGCTGAACTTTACACATATGAGTAGTCCCATTACACATGTGTAAAGTTAAGCATTTGCTTTTTTGCTTTTTTTTTTTGCAGGCTTGGGGTTAACAATAGCTAAAGCCAACAACCACTTCACCATGTCCATTGCAACACAGCTACGCAGAAATTTAGATATAACCTGATGCTGGAGGGCCAGTTTGGACAAATATTCCGAGGGCAGAACTTTCAGAAGCACCTCAGTGACTTCTCACCCAGGGTTGTAATAACAGTCACACACTTGATTCTTTTTTTTTTACAGTAAATTTTGAATGATTGCATGGGGACTTACACCGGAAAGCATGGCTTACTTTGAACCTCCTACCCTTTCCTCATCTATGGCTTAAAATAAGTAAGTCAGACTCTTGTCAGGACTTGTAACTTGTCTGCAATAACAAAGTTAACCAGCAACAGCAGTCAGTGCTCAGTGGCTGAACGTGAGTAACACTGACAAATTGAAAACTGCAATGAGAATGAATGCATTATGAATAGGTCCAGCACCTTGACACTTTTACATTAGAAACTGCAGTTATTTTAAGTAGCCTTGTCTTAACCACCCCTTGTCCCTTGAAATAGGGGCCCATTTTAAACCTATTGTGTGCTGTAAAATCATAAAATCATAAATTGTGCTGTAACCCTGGAGTTCTTAGGACATGATTTGATGTGGTTTTTGCTGCTTGGTGTATTCCAACTTACCATGTATTACTTACCAGTAAATAAAATTGAAAGTTAATAACAAGAGTATTTCATAAATAAAAACATAAGCTGTTAAGAGATTGAATAGTTTTAATTTGTTGGCACTCATGTCTTCAAACAATGGTTGTTCTGCTATTTTTATTTGTTTTGTTTTAACTTTTACAGTGTGTTCAGACAATTGTTTGCTAATAAAATGTTTGAAAACCATTCTCCAGCTATGAATTCTCCTAAAGTAAGCTGTGTGATATTAAATCACGCCTGGGTTCCATGAACAGAAGTGTATACCTTCACATGTTTTTTATTAAATATTTTCAAGAATAGTAAGGGGTAAAACAGCAGATTAATGTGCTAGCCTTTCACCTGTGAAGATATAGGTCTAAATCTGGCAATTTATATTTAAAAGTGAAGTGAACTTGGTATTTTTATTTCACTCCACAGTGTATTTTAGTTCAGAATAAATAATAATACAACATCAGATATTTGGTATAATGGGCAGCCTCTGGGAAACCAAAGCACATCTCTTAACAAGCAGGTGTGTCACAGTCAGGAGTGTTTAGATGCAGTCAGTGCTATCCTTCTCACTTTTAAGAATTATTAAGAAGTATTTTATTTTCACCATCCTTCTGCCAAAACCCAAACCAAACCAACCTTGTGAAATTCAGCTCTGCATCACTGGGAGATACAGCACACACAGGCACAGCTCAGGTGTAGGAAGGCAAATGTGGCTTTAAGCCACCTTGGTGGCCTCAGGATTTTGAGCTTGGTTTGAAGCTGAAATGGCCCCTGGTGTAATTTAGGCAGTCCAAGAAACTGCTTTAGGCCATAGCAAGCCTGCTTGAGCCATCTGTGGACAGCTCTGCAACCCAGAGCTGCCCCAGAATCTCCATGCCACTTTGTGTTATGGAGATCCTACCCTCAGCCCTGCCCCTGGAATTCACCCTACCCCAGGGCTTGTGAGAAAGCCTGCGTAGGTCAGCCCTATGCAGTACCTGAGCCAGGGGAATTCTCCCCTGCAGACTTCAGAGCTTTTTGTTGTCCTTCGCATCAGTATACAGGGGCCATAGGGGAAAGGAGAACCCCTCCCAAAAGAAAAACAATTTACCACATGGAATACAAAAGCAAGGCTACCATATGTCTGGCAGTTACAGCTGTTAAAGCCAAGTCCATGTGGAACGGGGATCACACAGTGGGGCCAGTTTGTGAGAGGCCCTTGCATGTTCAGGCAGGAGGGGGAAGTAGTGCAAGAAGCACACAGGTCTCCCCCAAATGGCAGTGCCTGCATCCACTGTGCTGTGGGGAGCAAGGAGTAGGGAGAAGACTGGGCCTTAGGCATATCATCCTTCCTCATCAGCCTGCGAAGCTGGGCCTGGATACAGAGGGAACAATCTGGAGCAGATTGCTCACCAGCCGTGATGCGACTGCCTTGTAACTAAGTTTTGGCTTCTAAAGCAGGAGTGGCTGGAAGAAGAGCGGTGCCCAAGGTTAACATCGTAAGCATATGAGGAAAACATTTCCAAATGAGTTTTCTAGGCCTACTTCATTACAAACATTTAAAAAAAAATCAGCTCGTTCAAGGAGAAGAGCCCTTATTTTAGACAAGTTGAAACAAAATCTCTATATTTTTTTCCTGTAAAGTGCTGAGCTTTCTCACCTAATGGGAACCGAAGGTTATCAGAACCTACCGAAAATGGGTCCTAACTTTTCAGCAATTCTGCAAATAAATTTATTTGCAATCCAGTGTAAGGCAATCTGGAGCCCTACGCATAGCATCACGTGTCCCCCTTCCATTGCTCCAGCACATGCCATGCCCCCTATTTGGAGTGGTGGTAGCAGGGAGCCTCCAATTCTCTTCCAGTCAGGCAGTAACAGTGACACGGGGTTCCTATCACCAGTGAATAACAGCTGACCCCCATGTCTCTCAGGAACAGCAGCAGAACAATCTCCCAATCTCAGAGGCAGGGTGGGCAGCAGAGAGATATTTATCCCAACAGGCAGCATGTATGTGTGTATCAGAAGTTACAAACTGTAGAAAATGGATAAGGAAGCAAAGGGAGACAAGGAGAAATCTATGGTCAGCAGAGTTAAGGACAATAAGAAGGCATTTTTAAAAATATATTAGGAACAAAAAAGAATCCGGACAATGGTATTGGTCCACTACTAGATGGAAATGATAGAATTATCAATAATAATGCAGAAAAGGTAGAAAAGTTCAATAAATATGCCTATTCTGTATTTGGGGAGAAAACAGGTAATATAGTATCATCATATGGTGATGATAACATTCTTTCCATTCCACTACTATCTCTGGAGGTCGTTAGAAGCTACTAAAGCTAGACATTTTTAAATCAGCAGGTTCAGGTAACTCGACTACAGGAATTTTAAAAAAGCTGGCTGAGGAGCTCGTTGGCCATTAACATTATTTTTTCTGTAAGTCTTGGAACATCGGGGAAGTTCCAGAAGACTGGAAGATAGCTAGCGTTGTGCCAGTTTTTAAAAAGGGCAAATGAGATGATCCAGTCAATTATAGGTCTGTCAGTGGCCCCAGGCAAAATAATGGAGCAGCTGATATGAGACTTGATTAATAAAGAATTAAAGGAGGGTAATGTAAGTAAAGCAAATCAATCTGGATTTATGGAAAATAGATTCTGTTGAACTAATTTGATATTTTTTATGAGATTACAAGTTTGGTTGATAATGGTAATGCTGTTGAAGTAATATATTTAGACTTCTGTAAGGCATTTGACTTGGTACCACGTGACATTTTGATAAAAAAACTAGAACGATATAAAATTAACATGGCACACATTAAAAATTGGCTAACTGATATCAGTGACCTGGAAGAAAAGAAAATCATCACTGGTAAAGTTTGAAGAGGACACAAAAATTGGAGTAATGGTAAATAATGAAGAGGACACGTCACTGATTCGGAGCTGCTATATCGCTTGGTAAACTGGACACAAGCAAACAATGTGTTTTAATATGGCTAAATGTATACATCTAGAAACACAGATCACAGGCCATATTTGCAGGATGGGGACTCTATCCGAAAAGGATTTAGGGGTTGTGGTGGATAATCAGCTGAACATGAGCTCCCAATGTGCCGGTGTGCTCAAAAGAGCTAATGAGATCCTGGGTTACATCAACAGGGGAATCTCAAGTAGGAGTAGAGAGGTTATGTTACCTCTGTATCTGTCACTACTGTGACTGCTGCTGGAATACTGTGTCCCGCTCTGGTGCCCAAAATTCAAGAAGGATATTGACAAATTGGAGAGGGTTCAGCGAAGAGCCACGAGAATGATTAAAGATTTAGAAGACATGCCTTCTAGTGATGGACTCAAACAGCTCAATCCATTTAGCTTAGCAAAGGAAACATTAAGGGATGACTTGACTATAGGCTGTAAGCATCTACACAGGTGTAAGCCAGGACTGAATGAGCTCCCCCCAGCCCATCATTTAGTGGTGAGCTGGGGGGACAGACTTCAGGAACAGACCATATTAGCATAAAAACACCTGTTCTGCCCAGGAATTCAGCAGAGGGAACTGCTTTTCCAAAGTGATCGGTTTTGACTGGTGTGGGGTTACAAATCATTTTAGGATTGAGTGCAGGGATAACGAAGTGCTTTTCTGATGGTATGAGCAAAACGCAGCAGAACTGTGCTTAGCCTGCCCTCAGTTGAACCTCACTCACTAAACAGGTGGTGGAGATGCCTATTCCTAATGAAAGAGAGTGAGGGTGGGAACAGGTGTTCCTCTTGTTGTTGTGTGCTCTGCCTAAGGAGACCTAGACTCCATTTGATCCTCACCCTCTCCACTGTTTAAAGACAGAGCTGATTCAACTCCCTTGAGAGTCCTTGTTTTGTTTAGTGATCATTAGAGCTGAAATCACTGATAGCCAGATGTAGGTGCTAAGCCTTAGACCTGTTTCAATGAAAGAGATTGAACCGGCTGCACTAGCTGTGAGGTTCCTCACTAACTCCTGGAATCACTGAAAGCAGATTTAAGCCCTGGGACCTCAAGATGTGGCATTGCCGAGGATGCAATAGAGAGGCAGGTGATAGCAGAGAAGTGACAGGGCAGCGGAGCATCCGATGGCATAGCAGCCAATGGTGGTAGCGGGCAGCAATGCAGAGTGAACAGCAGCAACTGTGAGCTAGTTGCAGTGGCGGCTGCAGGAGTGGTATTGCTTGAGGCCTCCTTCCCACCCCAGGTGGTAGGTGAACTCACGTGAACACCCCTCTGAACTCTGGGTCTTTGCTGACCAAGGACAGCAGCTGTGAATGGGGTACAATGGAGGGAGAAAGGACTGGAGTGTTAAAGGAATATTTGTTTGTTAGACTTTCACATTGCAAGGTGAGAAACTGAGGCAAAGGACCCCAACGTACTCTGGGGTGGGTGTTTTCTTCATGGTTATATGCTTTCGAATCATGGTTGTGGTGTTTTCCCAAATTAACACTGGGTTCCTTTTCTCTTTTTATTTATACTTGTCTTTGCTATACATAGACTCAGCACTTGCAAGAGAGAGGTAGTATTGCCTCTTCGAGGTGCCCAAGGTGGGTGTTTAATTTTCCCAGACTCCTGGGTAGAGGTTTGAGCTGCTTCTGTTTTGTACTGTTAAGAGGAACTTCTCAATATCGAACCCAGTCCTTGTTGTTGCCAACTCCATCTGGCAGAACAATTAGAGAGGGAACAAATATTTAATAATGGGCTTTTCAGTCTAGCAGAGAAATGTATTACGTGGTCTAGGGTTGAAAGCTAGAGAACTTCAGCTTGGAAATAAGGTGTAACTTTTTGACAGTGAAAGTAATTAACTATTGGAACAATTGACCAAGAATCATGGTGACTCCTTCATCATTGACAATTTTAAATCCAGATTGGATGTTTTTCTAAAAGATCTACTCTAGGAATTATTTTGGGGAAGTTCTATGGCCTGTGTTATACAGGAGGTCAGACTAGATGACCACAATTATCCCGTCTGGCCTTGGAATCTATGAAATGGGTTTCTTGTGCTTGGATACACCTGAGGTTATATCTAATAAGTCAGTTCAATAATGCAACTCTGAATCTCTCCACCAGAGGCCCTGATTCTGCAACCTGATCCATGGGGGCAGGCCATAAACCTGCAGTTAGTGGGCGTCCACATCAGCAGATGGCTCTGCCAGCACAGACCAGACTGCAGGACTGGAGCCAATCTCTCACTTTCTTATTTCATTCTCTACTCTGTCCATTGGGAATGAACATCTTCCATGCTTCTTGGCTCATGTTTATGTTAATGCAATTGCCTGGATTGCCCTCAAATTGTACTTCTTGAATAGAAATGATACCTTTGCTTCTCTCTCACTCATCAGACTTAATTCCTTCCTTTTCAGTAATTAAAGAAGTTGGTAGCTTTGGCTTGGCCCTGGAAAAATGGTGAATAATACTGATGGAGGGGCTGAAGTATTAATTTACTCCTATCTCCTTCAAAAGGTATTAAATACAGAAGCTGTGATCAAGAATAATTTTCTCTTTAAAGAGCTAAGAGTGCTAGGTAAGCATTTCACACAGGAATAACTTTATTAAGAAGAATGAACTTTATTAAACGTTGTAACTACCTTCTCTGTCAGGTTACTTGCTATAATGACAAGTTCAGTACATATTTCTCTTATGCTTCCCCTCATGCTTGGGATAAGTTTCCAGCTTCTGCAAAACTAACTCCTTATTCTCCTTTAAAACCCTCTATAAAATGCAACTTCACTCTACATAAAACTTGACAACTGTCGGACTGCTGGTGTGCTGAGACCAGTGCCTATCATGCTGACTAATATCGTTTCAGGGTTTCCTTGTATTCCTCCATTGGTTTGTCTGTGTGTATCCATCTGTTCCCTCTTGTCTTATACTTAGATTGTAAGCCATTTGGGATGGGGACTGTCTTGTTTTTTTCCTTCTGTGTTTGCTCAGTGCCTAGTACAATGGTGTCCTGGTCCATCATGACTGGAGTGCCTAGGTGCTACAAGAATACAAATAATTATTATAATACATAATTAATCTGAGTGGAAACTAGAGAAAAATCTACATGTCCCTTTGATTTTTCCTAAACTATATGTTAATGGCCAAAAAAGGCTTTATAGCAAATCAACAGTAGATGCCATACAATTAAGCATTATTACATACATTTTAGAACAAGACAAGAACAAAGTGAACCTAATGTATAATTTATCTTTATTGGAGTTTTCTTTTCTAATGGTTCTTGCCATCTTAGCTTTTTGTAAAGTCTTTTGAGAGAGGTGGAAAGACATAATGCCATGGCATTTTCCATATAGAGTTTAAAAAAATGTAAATACAAAGCTTTGTAGTGCAGGCAAGTTCTAAGTCAATGAAAGAAAGATGTAGCAGGGATGGCACTGGTGATGGCTGTGCCTCGAGCAGAGCAGGGGAAACAAAGAAAATGTGATATGAGAAGCAGATGAGAAAATTACCCTCAAGCTTCCTGAGCAGCAAAGATTGAAAAGGATTTTTAAACAGCTGCTCCACAACTGCACTCTCCTGCACAGGAAGCAATGCTGCAATGAAAAGCAGAAAGTTGCAGTCCTCAAGACAGGTCAAAGTCCAATAATCCTGCAGAGACTACCTTGTCTGTCAGGACACAGATAAGGGCAAACTCCTGATGATTTATTCCACCAGCTTCTATTCTCCTTTTCTTTCAGAGACATCTCTCTAAGAAACTGTTTCCAGCATAAACAGCATAATATGCATTATTGTGAAAGTGAGGGAATTACAATAGACTGACTATTATGCAAGCACTTCAGCAACCAAAGTGCCATTGCCCAAATATATTTCATTGAAGTAATAGTCACATGACCAATCTATTGTTTTTTTGGATCGCATGAGAACTGGCTTTGACAGCTCTCCCCACAAAGCATTTAAGCAGGCATTTATCGCTAGGTAATCTGCTTCCTTCCCAGTGTTGCTTGTTTCTCTTAAACAATGCACACTTCTGTATTTCTATTATTCAGTGGTTTTTGAATGATCTGTTTAAACTACGCAGAGACAGCTTTTGCAAGCAGTATCAGCAGGATAAGTATATCTTTCAAAAACATACACTTGATCTTCCCTGTTTTCTCATTATTAAAGCCATTCTTTCCCTCTCAAAATAAGGAATCTTGCTTTTTTTTTTTTAAGGTATCCTGCCAATATAATTGTCATTTTAGGGTGTCAGTTTTTAGTTTTCACTCAAAATCGGATTAGTTTATTCTTCAGGTGGTTCTGCTCATTGTAGCCACTGTTTCAAATATCCAATTCAATGTTACCATATCCATATAGTAGATCTGTGCAGATGTAGCAAATCTGCTTTAACTCCTGCAGAAATTATGGGTCTGATGCAGGAATGACTAGGTGAAATTCTATGGCCTTTGGTATACTGGAGGGCATTTTAGATTATCCTAATGGTCCCTTCTGGTTTTAAAAATCTATGATCTGACGGAGCAAGATGCACTGCTTTATTCTGCTTAGTTGTTTGGAGTCTCGTGTGTAGATTAATCACTTTTTGTCCCACTGATTTCAAAAACATTTTATGGGGAGGATAAAAAATATTCTACAAAGGCTCCAGAAAGATACCTAAGTTTTTTAAGATAGTCAGAAGGTGAAAGAAAACAGGAATTGTAGGTGACATAGAAAGACATGCATAGATCTATACAGCTGTATAGAAGCCATTTCTGATTGGTTTTTTTAAATTTATCATGAAGGACTCTCGAGATTTTTGTGAAATTCAGGATTCAGATGCACATAGTCCCAAGAGAGGGGAAGCTTTGTGCATTGAGTGCCTTTGAGGTAACTTTATCACTCTTTCTTGATGTTTTCTACAACTTCAGAATCCTTTTGTTTGCCTGATAAATTGAACCAAGCTGGTGTGTCTACTCATGGAGTACTCAGTAAGGGCTGCAGAATTGGCCCTATGTAAATTAGGGCTTGTCTACATGATGAACGGTCTACTCCAGAGGGGCATATATTCTAGTGCACAGAACAGTGTCACGAACAAACTGTTTGGTAGGGACCCTGCTGGTGTGCCCTAATAGTTCCCTTGAGCACATTATCATGGTACTGTTTGAAACAGAACTACTTTAACATGCTCTAGGGAACTTTCAGGGCGCACCAGCAGGGTCTACGCAGACAGCTAGTGCACAAAATGCAAGTGCGCACCAGAATTTCACTCCTCCGCTGCACCATAGAGGCAAGTCCTTGGAGAACAAAATACACAATTAAATATGATATCCTGTCAATGTAGGTAGGTTTCGCCTTGTATATGTGGAATGACTAACTTTTTTTTTAACATTATTCTCCTTGTGATCCAATGTAAATAAAACATTTTGTTTTGCTTATGTCATCTACACACTAAACATACATATCTTGCAATTTAAAATCTGCATAAGAACATTATGCTTTTGAAGGTCATTAAAAGTCCTGACCTGAAAGCAATTAAACTAAACATCTGCTTGTAATTACATTTTTAAACTGTAAGGGCCAAATTCTTATATTTATTCACACTGGATAATAGTTTACTACATGAGTAATCTCCAAAGGGGCTACTCAAGAAGCAAGGTGCTAGTCGACATAAGTAAAGGTGGCAGGACCAGGCCTTTCTGCAGTGCAAAAAAAAAGGGTATATCTTTACTGTAGAGTTAAAACAGGCTCTTTCTCACATTTTGCTCCCATCCCATCTACACACAATAACCTCTGACCTGGGTTTAGTGATGCTTTCAACCCAGGCTCATATGTGGGTTAGAGTGAGGGCTCTGGTTTCACTCAGGCTGGTAATCTGCCCACTTTGAAGTGAGGACAAAGGCTAAATCACTTACCCACTGATAGTCCATCAATGCCTTCCCACAATTCCTCTTTTGTGACTAGGATAGACAAGTTCTCCCAAAATTCACTGGGTAACAATTATAGAGTGGCTCAACTTACAGAAGCACAAAGAATCATGGGATATGTCCCAAGAAGTCCCAGTGACAACCCAGGAGAGCCCCACACCAGCAAGGACACAGCAAATCAAGTATGGCTTTGCAGTGTAGCTGCTCAGATGAGGCTAAGCTAACCTGGCTGTTCAGACCTGGGCTAACTGTGCAGTGAAGACATACCCAAAGAGTTCCCTCACTTCAAGGTTTTCAGTTTAACCGTTGCTTGTCTTCCACAAATATTTAAGGGATGAATTTTCAGTACAATATGTGCAAGAATTATTTAGCCAAGCAACACCTATTATAATAGCATTGGGCATAACATAACGAAATCCCTATGAACTAGCTGAAAATGTGTCCTTGGGGGTTCAATTTTTTTAATGTGAAATGGGCATGAAAAGTTGGTTACCACAGTATCTTTCTGAGAAGCTGGTATTTTTATATTCCATGTATGGTTCGAGATCTCAGGGCTCTTTAAGCCTTTTGCTGCCTTAATTGAGAAGTAATTGAGGACAGAAATAATTAATTTTTCTTATAGGTATGGCATGAAATCTATTCCCTCTTAAAGAAATAACAAACTTGTTGACATTTCAATGAAAACTGTTAGATGTCTTTAATTTAGGTGGTAAACGTAGGTGAAATTTTATAATTTTTTGAACTGCTGTTGACATGCTGGCTTCTCTCTGCAGCAGAACTACCTTGGAAACAAGATGATGGTATCTCTATGTTCTATTTCTCCATGGTAAAATGTAGAAATACATACATAATTCAGCACTATTAGAAGGTAGATTTTTCATGCAATTTGCAACTGAGTTTGGGATTCTGACTAGGGTTCTAATCCTGCAAATGTTTATGCACATGCTTAACTTACTGCATGTGTCTTCAGGATAGAGGCCTACATGACTCATAGACTTTAAGGTCAGAAGGGACCATTATGATCATTTAGCCTGACTTCCTGCACAATGCAGGCCACAGAACCTCACCCACCGCTCCTGTAATAGACCCTTAACCTATGACTGGTTGAGTTACTGAAGTCCTCAAATCATAGTTTAAAGACTTCAAGGTTGCTAGAATCCACCAGCAAGTGACTTGTGCCCCAGACTGCAAAGGAAGGCGAAAGCCCCCCAGGGCCTCTACCAATCTGTCCTGGGGAAAAATTCCTTCCTGACTCCAAATCTGGCAATCAGCAAAAACCCTGAATGTGTGGGCAAGACTCACTAGCTAAACACCAGGAAAGAATTCTCACTAGTAACTCAGAAACCACCCCATCTAATATCCCATCACAGGAGCATATTTACCGCTAGTAGTCAAAGATTAGTTAATTGTTAAATTAGGTTGTCGCCTCCTTATTGCCTCCATAAACTTATCAAGCTCAGTCTTGAAACCAACTAGGTTTTTTGCCCCCACTGATCCCCTTGGAAGGCTGTTTAACAACTTGACTCCTTTGATAGTTAGAAACTTTTGTCTAATTTCAAGTCTGAACTTCCTGATGGCCAGTTTATATCCATTTGTTCTTGTGTCCACATTGGTGCTGAACTTAAACCCTTTCTCTCTCTGGTATTTATCCCTCGAAGGTGTTTATAGAGAGCAATCATATCTTCCCTCAGCCTTCGTTTGGTTAGGCTAAACAAGTGAAGCTCTTTGAGTCTCCTCTCATAAGCTTTTCCATTCCTTGGATCATTCTAGTAGACCTTCTCTGCACCTGTTCCAGTTTGAATTCATCTTTCTTGAACATGGGGGCCCACAATATTCCAGATGAGATCTGACCAGAGCCTTGTATAACGGTATTAACAACTCCTTATTGCTACTGGAAATACCTCGCCTGATGCATCGTAGGACTGCATTAGCTTTTTTCACGGCCACATCACAATGGCAGCTGATAGTCATCCTAAGATCAACCAATACACCCAGGCCCTTCTCCTCGGTCACTTCCAACTGATGCTTTCCCAATTTATAACAAAAATTCTTGTTGTTAGCCCCTAAATGCATGACCTTTCATTTTCTACTATTAAATTTCATCCTATTTCTATTACTCCAGTTTACAAGGTGATTCAGATCTTCTCATATGATATCCCATTCCTTCTCTGTGTTGGCAATACCACCCAACTTTGTGTCATCTGAATTTTTCCAGTCTAAACTGCCATATTTCTATTGTTCAAAGAGGCTTTTCACATATAACTGACATAAACCTGGCACTATTATTACTATTTAACATTTATGTTGTGTTTATGTATTGCCTAGGCCCTCAACCAACTTGGGGTTTCATTGTGTTAGGCACTACACTCACTACTGGTATTTAGTATTAAAAGGGGAAGTAGGGAAATGGATAAGACAGGGTGCAATGCAGAGAGCATACCTAACCCTGAAAAGGGATCAGCATAAGCAAGCAAAAAAGCCTAATTCCTGAATGCAAAGCTTACACAGTTTGGTATGCAAGTTAAAAAACAGGTGCACACAAAGTTATAGCATCAGAGGCAGAGGATGAGGAACTGGCAGTTGTCTGGCCAACCGAAGAGCCAATAGCTGTTAGAAAGAGTAATACACAAGTTCTCCTCTGCATAAAATTAACACATTCCTGTGCTCTCTGGTACATGCTTTGCACACATTTTTTGCTTCTTTATGAGCTGACTGTATAGCATAGTGTATTCTATTGGCATTGGTAATAAAAAAATTGGGTAAGAAGGAAAGAATGGAGAAGTTTTACCCATGAGTGAAATGATTCTCAAGAGCATGTGTGTGGACAGGTATTTTTGCTAATCTTAAACCATGCAGTTTTTAAAGTTTAATATATAAAGTTAATATTATATTAAATAATACTGGACTACTGTGTGCAGTTCTGGTCTCCCATGTTCAAGAAAGATGAATTCACATTGGCACAGGTGCAGAGAAGGGCTACTAGAACGAGTCAAGGAATGGAAAACCTGCCTTATGAGAGGAGACTAAAAGAGCTTGGCTTATTTAGCCTAACCAGAAGAAGGCTGAGGGGAGATGTGATTGCTGTCTATAAGCACATCAGAAGGATAAATACCAGGGAGAGAGAGGAATTATTTAAGTTCAGCAACAAGATGGCCACGAGAACGAATGGGTATAAACTGGCCATCAGGAAATTTAGACTTGAAATTAGACGAAGGTTTCTAATGGTCAGAGGAGTGAAGTTCTGGAAAAGCCTTGTAAGAGGAACAATTGGAGCAAAAAATCTAGCTGGTTTGAATACTAAACTTGGTAAGTTTATGAAGGGGATGGTATGATGGGACAGCCTATTTTGGCACTTAACTGATCTTTGACAACTAGCAGTAAATATGCCAATTGGCCTGTGATGGGATGTTGATGGGGTGGATTCTGAGTTACTACAGAGAATTATTTCTGGGTGTCTGGCTGGTGAGTCTTGCCCACATGTTCAGGGTTTAGCTGACTGCCAGATCTGGAGTCAGGAAGGAATTTTCGTTCAGGGCAGATTGGCAGAGGCCTTGGGGGATATTCACCTTCCTCTTCAGCCTGGGGTGTAGATCACTTGCTGGTGGATTCTCTGAACTCTGAAGTCTTTAAACGAGTCATAGGTTAGGGATCTGTTACAGGATAGGGTAAGAGAGGTTCTGTGGCCTGTGTTGTGCAGGAAGTCAGACTAGATGATCATAATAGTCCCTTCTGACTTTAGAGTCTATGAATCTATCTGACTTTTGCGATCTCCATCCTGTTGTTTTGTTGTCCCCCTTTACTACATCAGGTCTGAAATTAAGGCTTGATCCAAAATTCTTTCACGTCAATGGAAGTCTTTCCATTGGCTCCAATAGGCTTAGAATAGGCCTGTTAGTGTGGGTATTAGCACACTAATGTAAAATACTACAATAAGAATAACAAGTAAACTGTGAGTGTTTTGGGTCAGGGATTGATTCTTTTATATGTGATTGTATACTGTCTAACAATGGTGATCTGGTTCTGACTGGGCCCTCTGCACACTACCAAAATTTAAAAAAAAAAAGAACTCTAATACCTCAGGATAATATTTCAATTCCAGAGACCTAAGGGGATTCTCATAGCAACGATAAAGGATTCTCAAGTACTGAGGTGACCATCATTTAAAAAAATATATCAGAACATAAAGCTTTTGCTAAGCAAATGAGAAATGTCCATGCTATCACAGAATGACTGTCAGTTCTTGTCTCACAAACTCTGGATGTAACTTTTTCAAAGAATTAATCTAACCAAACCTCCAAGCAATAACTCATTTCAGGAATCATGATCAATGAACTCAGTTGAACCAGCCCAGCTGCCACCTACACCTCCAACCAGCTGCACCATTCATTCCAGACGTAGTACCTTCCGCGTTGTCCATCGCACCTCTTCAAAAAAATGGGGAAGAGAACTGTTACAGCTTCAGAGAAGTTCACAGAAAGATTGACACCAAAGATGTGTTTTTTCCTTTCTTGATGTGCTAATTTTCTCTTCACATTTATAAACAGCGGCTGGTATAAATTTTGGCAGGATTGCGCTTCTGGGTTTATTTGCATCGTTAATGACAGTTAAGCAAAGTTTTTTCCAAGAAGTTCAGATCATTTGTGGTTAGAGGCCATTGACATAACAGCTTAAAGAGTTTTGTTATTGCAACATTTCTTTTTCCCTATAACAATTTTTTTAATTAAATGAAAATGTCTTTAAATAGACAGTCTGCAATAGCTATATGACTAATTCTACCATTTGATTTTTATCTGTATATATCTAGTTTAAAAAAAAAATGCCAAGAAACAAGGTTGAAAAACCAACTAGCTCTTATCCATAGTGGTCATTCATAAAAAAGAAATTGTCAGTTGTCTCTGTAACTGAATAATGTTACTGCAGTGTTTTTATTATTCACTAGGTAATCCCTATACCAAGCACTTTGAATACCATGGTAATGTTATCAAAGGCAAAACGGGAACAGTTTTAAAACAGTGGGCCAAATTTAGAGAACACGCAAGGGTTAGGAATGTAAATTGCACATTAGTAAGCGGTTGTGAATCCAAGTGATTCTGGATAATTAAGGAAATCTAAAGGTGTCTAAATACATCAAAAGGGAGCCAAAGACAGTGTAACATACTACTTCAGGGCTGAAAGAAGGTGTAAATTACACCAACTTAGACTCACCTTTGAATTTGACCCAACCACTGCATATCCAGTGCTGTGTAAATTCATAAAGCTCACAGGCTGTCAGTTTGTTAAATGTTTTAATTAAAGGGATTCTGTCAAGTTATTTCTCATGATTAAGAAAATATTATATATAAAACAACTAGGGATGGGTGAATTTATTTTACCTAATTACAAACCCATTCAGACATCATTTTTTGAACATGAAATATTACTGGCTTCTTTTTCTGTTTTGGAGAGACTAAAAAAGGGGCAGTCAGAATAAAATTCAATGATAAACGTAAGGTTAAAAAATAGAGCAGAGAAAAGCAAGTAGTTTGTGAAAACAACTTTGGATACAATATGAAAACTTGTGTGGAGGTGAGGAGACAGAAATATCCTAATAAGATTATATGTGCCACATGTAGGACGAGCACATGCATTCACTTGGGTCATCAGAAATTTGGGGGTGTTCTCTAGTCCCTGTTTCACAAAGGAGGGTCACTGCTCTCTTGGCAAAGAAATAAGTTAAAATTACAAAAAGAAAGATCTGCATTTTCAGGCTAAACTTGCAAATGCTGCAAACCATAATAATACTATAAGAGGTTCACAAACCCTCAGCTTCCACAAAGTTTGCCCAGCCCTTATGATAATCCTTTGGGAAATGTAAACTGAAATTTGTTCAGCTCCCGAAAGTGTTTGCCTCCGCCCCCCCCCCCCCCCCCGAATCCACAGTATACATGCACTTGCCGGCTTGTTACTGTAGAGTAGTTTATGAGTGCAGGTCTCTCTGACTAAATGAAAATAATTCCTCAAGAACTGATTTTATAAAACAGATTTTATATATAAAGATAATGGACTTTGCAAACAGAAATACGAATTAAAGGAGATCAATTAAAAGAGCATGTCAACGTGGAATTGTGTGCTTTTAAAAGCCTGTCTGTTAATTTGAGGCTTAAACAATTATTCTATCTCTTGACTTTTTCCCTCATCCTTTGGATCACATTTGTTGCTAAATTGGACAGGTCCAGTGGTACAACAAATTGAAATGACATCCAGAGTCCAAACAAATCTCAGCGTGGTATATTTTACCAACACATGAAGAAGAAAACTTCAGGTATAAGTCTGTGGCTCCTAACACCATTTTACCAAGGTTAAAATAACACTGTGATCTGGTCATACAACTTCTGCAACACAGTTATTGGAGTGTGAGATTTGGCACAGATGTACATAGAGGGTGTTGCTTGCCATGTCACAATGAGCCCTACATGAGAAATCAGGTTGTCTCTTGCTGAGGTGGATTGAAAATGAAAGGAATCTCCAGCTGGGTCTACACTGACAGCAGCAAATTCGCTGCCATCACATCGATTGCTCTGGATCGACTGAGCGGTCTGTATAGATGCTCTCAGTTGATCCAGGAAGCGACGCAGGAAAACCACCCTGGTAAGTGGAGTAGCACTGTGTCGAAGGGAGCGCTGTTCCCTTCAACGCAGCGCAGTGTGGACGCCGCGCAGAGGAGACGCTGCAAAGTCGACGGGAGATACACAAGTGATTTACGTCACTTGTGTATCTCCTGTCAACTGCTGCTGAATTGCAAAGGTAAGTGTAGACTGGGCCTCAGTGAGTGGTTTTTCATTTTTAGGTTTAGTGGCCAAAGCAGTGGCCAATGCAATTTTTTAAGCTCAGGACACAGATGCAGATGTTGGTGCACCATATGCGCTCAATGCCATTTTGTTCATAATTTCCCGGGATCAACATTTCGTATGGCAACTGGCAGATTTTTGTTCTTCATCAGGCCTTTTAATAAGAAGCTGCTAGACCTTTCAGTCTAATTGTTTCCATGTGAATCATCGTACTAGGCTAGTGAAGACTTAGCTTTAAGCCCTGTATATGGGAGAACACATAACTATGGCAATCCAAGAGGAGCCCTGGGAAGGAAATTATGACAGAACCACTTCTTTCCCAGCTCTCCCCTTGCTTCCAGGGTAAGTATCTATCTAAGGTATTTATATGGCCCCATTATCACAGTATCTGACTGCCTCAAAGACTTTGATGTATCTATCCTCTCAACACTGCTGTGAGGTAGGGAAGTACTGCTGGCATCATTTTATAGAAGGGGAAGTGAGGCACAAGAACGCTACGTTGCTTGGCCAAGGTCACAGGGGATGTCTGCGGTCAAGCAAAGACTTGAACCCAGATCTCCAAGTTGCAGACTAGAGCCCTAACCACTGAACTATCCATTCCATTCACTGCAATTTTTAAAAAAGGGGTCACTTATTTCACCCCTCCTCCTACTAGTTCAGCTGAAGTGAGTGGAGAACCAACATTTCCAGCCATTCCCCATCCTTTCTCTGCTCACCTGATTTGGGAGCTGGAATGCTCTGTATGCACCCTCACCACTCTCCTGCTAAAGGCCACGATGTCTGGAGCCCTAGTGCAGTTGTACAATGGGGCAAACATGTTGGTCTTTCTTCCCTGCATGTCTATGTTAGGGCCAATCGCCATCTGGCCCGCTGTGTGAAAGGGCACATCTACTGTGGCAAGTTTTGGATGCACTGTGTAAGGAGAGGAGGAGGCAAACGTGCATACATTTCAAATTACTAGTCACACACACCTACTTCAGCCACAGTCCTTGTACGCTCTGGAGCTGTTGCTTGGAGATTTTTTGTTTTAGTTTTGCTTGTTTAGGGACCCATATTTCATACCTCAGTGCTGGACAAACAGGTTCTACTGGGTACTTGACTTTGACACTCTGGAAGTGCAAATTATGTGAATTTCCCATTTCCTTAAGCTTGCAGTTTCTACGAAGAGGGTTGCAAGCCTGCTGCGAACAGTCTGGTGACATCAGCTCTGGAAGGAACAGGTTGGTTTCTGTTTCCTTTTTGCATGTTTCTTTAACAGAAGGTTACAGAGTTGCCCTCTTGGAAATAGACCTAAAAACAAAAATACAGGAGCTCCAACCACTTCTTTTTTGCTCATGTCCCTCCCCTAACTCTCCTACCACATGATCTAGGTACAATTACCTGTCTTTTTGGATAAGGCAAGCAGAGTCACAAATTCTGCAGTCTTTACTCAGTCAAAATGCCCTTTGACTTCACTTAACGTATCAGAATCTAAAGAGTGGGTATTTGCCCATGAATAGTTGTCAATATTGTAAGCATTAATCAGACATACAAAATGTGTTGCCTTTTTTATACATTTACACGTCAGAGCATGAAATCACATATTTCACTTACAAATCTCTTTTTCCTCTGGTCAGTACCCACGCAGGCAAACTTCCCACTGAAACACATGGCACATTGGGAGTGGCCCCTGCATGACCATAGAATGGGGGAAGGGCAAGCAAGTAGCTTCCACCCCGCTTATGCAGGTGTACACAGCCCATGAAAAACAGCAATCCCTGTACTCTTAGAAGCACAAGGACTTCTGCTGTCTGGGAGTAGGACTAAGGAAATGAGATAGGGAGGAGGTGAGATCAGGTCATGGACTGATCCCATCCCTCTGAGAGGTCCTGCAGTGTTGGGCCAGTATACTGGTGAGAAATCATGTGCACAAAGAATAGCATTGCAAAAGACGGTGCTTCTTGTAACAAGTCTATACTGCCTCACTTCCCAGGACTGTAGCTAAAAAGCTACACTCTACTAGACAGTAGTCAGGTAGAGAGTGACTTTATCTTACTCCATCTGACTAGTAACTCCTTTATTACTCCAGTCTTCCCCTCTGTGTTTGAGTTACATAAGCTGACATTAAGTTGCACCACCATTGAGATCATCTCTGAAACTGGCTCTTGTTAAACCCAGTGGTGCTGTCTGATTGAAGACATCAACAAAGAAGACAGTCAATATTGACTGGGAGAGGGGGAGAGAAAGACAGTTTTGATGATTACATTTCTTCATATATTAAATGAGCTGGAAGGATGTCACAGAAAAGAGTAAATGTAAAAAAAGGAGACAACTAAAAGGGATGAAAAGTGTGTAGAAGCATAAAAATATGCTGTCAAGTGCTGGTTTTCGTCTACTTGTCATTCTCTTCACATGCCACAAGATGGCTCAGTGCAGAATGGCCTGAACACAAACTGTGAATTCCCAGAGGCTGCAAGAGGTGAGTAAAGCATTGGTTGTTTCTCGTTCTATCACATTTCATAGGCATTTGCTCATCCCTTCTTCCTGAAGAACAGACACACCCCTATTGCAAATTATACACTGTTCTCAGAAAATAGGATGCCTCAGTTGAAGCTGTGCTATGATTTAGGCCTGTTCTCAGACTAAACACTGGATAGCTTCATGAAATCAGAAAATTATTGGCAGCTCTCTGCTTAGGTATATACATTAAACACGGAAATAGATGATTAATTTGTAGGCAAATAATTGTATGCCTTGGTTTTCAAAATAAACAGCTAGCAGTAGAAAATGGGTGGGGTGACTAAGTAGCTAAATAAGAGAGATTGCAAAGACTTTACGAGCTTAGAAAGTTAGAATCAAACTTTTTTCCTCGCCCCTTTGAGACAGAATATTTCTGAAAAGAAAATTCTGCTCACATTACGGAAGGGGGATGTCATGGGGTTTGACTGTCATTGAGGTTGAAATGAACTTTGTCACCCTGTTTAAATATTTAAAAACTGCAAAATCTCCTGATACAGGCAAATACATCATGAAGTGCTAAAAAAATACAGCTGCCTTTGAGATTAAGCATTCATAGTCCCGCTGTAGCAGGTCACTTTGTTCCAGCAACCCATGAATTGTCCAAAGTACAGAATAGGGCAAGAAATAGTTCATCAGATAAGTGGCTCCACTATACTGTCCGAATCTGGATCTTTGTGTGTTTGAAGTGGTTCTCGAAACCTGTTCAGCATAGTAGTTTCAACGAGTCCATTAACTTTACTGATTTCCAAGAGGTTATGCATAATACTGGTATGTATGAATGGCTTTTCTGGCTGCTACCAATCAGATTGATGTCCCTTTCCATCTTGCAGTTATATTATTTACTAAGGTGTCGTAGATTTTATTGTTACTTAAGGGGACTTTTTTTGATCTTCTCTCACACTCACCCTCATCATTTCCCTGCACAAATACAGGATTTCCTGTACCACTGCCCCCCATCTGTAAAATAAGGATTTGTCTTCAGGGCCAGCCCTAGACCAAATGGCACTCCAGGTGAGGAGTATCTTTGGTGCCCTTCTGCTGCCTCCATTTGTTAAACTTTAGAATACCTTATTTTTTATTTTTTATTGCATTTGTAGCCCATTTCACAACTTTGATGAACAATTTGCATTCATGATTTATCCCTGTTATATAAGATGATATATTTGTACACTAGGATCTTTAAATCTGTATTTATTCATGCCATATATAAGCAAATAAAACCATTTGTTTCCTCTATGCTTATAGAAATGTTTTAATGTTGAGAATAACTGAAATGTACTAACATCAAGAAATCGAACTGTTCACCAACATTGGGTGACCATTATTAAATAGTGTTACAGGAGATGGCAGCCTTAGAATGTTAACCCTAATCTTATAGTCATAGAGTGATCAGATGTCCCAATTTTATAGGGACAGTCCTGACATTCAGGGCTTTTTCTTACATGGGTGCCTATTACCCCTCACCCCATCCCAATTTTTCACACTTGCTATCTGGTCACCTTATAGAGTTAAAAGGTTGCTTTTCTCACCTTTGCCCTTCTCGAACTGAAGCACAGGATCAGAGAGATCAAAAGACTGGCCAATGGCATTTTCAAGTAATAAAATAGCAAGCAATGTCAGTCTCTCATTAGCCATCGTTGATCAAAGATATGTTTTAATGAGCCTCAGCTTTGAAAAGCTGCATTCAACACTCATGGCTGTGACTGGCAGCATGAACAGAATCCTCAAAGCTATCCACACATTAGGAAAAGCGTCCTTCAGCTCTGCATCATGAATGAATTGGGGAACTTGTAGTGGAGAGTGCTTCCCTTGTGCTGAAATCTGATGGATGTTGTCGCATTCAACATAGAGGTCTTTTTCATTGATGTCCAAACATTCCCCATGTGTCAGCGTCCGGTGAAGGTTCATACAGTTGTTCAAGAGTATTTTCCTGTCCGTTGGCAGCTTACTAAAGTCATAAAAAAACCTAGATCTTTTCATGGTGCTTCATTCTAGACCATTCTTCATTCCAGACCATTCTTCAATGGACACTCGAGCAGTGTCAATGAGTGAGCAAAAAACCTCCTCTGGAATTTTTCTTCCAAGATTCCCATCACCTCATCTCTGCCCTTGTAACCAAACTGTTTCTTCTTCTGATGAATACAAGTTTCCTTGAAGACAGGCTCAGCTCCAAAGTTTTCTGCCATTTCTTTGGCAGTAGTCAGAGCATCTTCAAATCTGTTGTCTCTGTAGGCCACAATGAAATCAAGGCAACTTCTCATCAAAATACTAGTAGTCAGGAGTCCTGAGTTTATAATGCTCAGCTTACAACATTTATTTGGAATAGGATATCATGCCAAACCACAGCTGAGATCAGAAATTTGAAGTCAGTGATTTGGTTTGTCAGGCTTTGCACCTCATGCCAGATTCTGGCCTTGGTTTTACTTGACTGCTCCAGTTCCATCAGGGTGTCATAAACCTCAATCACTTGCTACTTCACTGGCCTTATGCTGTCAGTGCAGCTCTCCCAGTGAGTGTCACTTAGCTGCTTTGTGGTCAGTTTTGTAGTATTGTTCGTGAGGATCTTCCACCTAATAGTTGATGCTGAAAACAGGACATATATCCTTTGTAGTATTCCAGAGAAAGATGCTGAATCTAAAGAAGATCACACTGCATCTGACACAACCAAGTTGAGGGAATGGCAGCCACAAGGCATGGAGAAAGTGCTTGGATTCAGTGCAAGGATCCTTGCCTGGATGCCACTGTTTCTTCCCTTCATGTTCATGCCGTTGCATAGCCTTCGCCGCAGCAATCCTGAAGCTTTATTTTATTCTCATTCAAAACATTCATAAACAGTTCTGTTAGGCCTTTTCCAGTAGAGTTGTCCACAGACCGGAAATAGTGTTCTTTTATTTGTACACAGCCACCCCCATTTTCAACAAATCTTATTGTTAATGACGTCTTTTCACGGAGATTAATGTCACGAGTGCAGTCCATTGTTACGGCATAGTACTTCGCTTTGCTGAGCAGCATCAATATGTTATCAAACTCCTTCCTTGTCATAAGGGTCAATCAATTTGTTTTGAATTGTTTTGCTGCAGTAATGGTCCATAGCTTCTTTACAAACGACTTGATGTAGGTGCTCATGCTTGCAAGTAAGAAGGTAATTGAGATCAGACGCTTGAGCTTGTTTCTCTAATGCGGTGTTTCTACATTAATAATGCACTGGTTTTTGTGTTTGTACATTTCTTCAGCTTGAGTCTGGACTCGACTTCCATCCATTTGGAGTAGGCCATAAAATGACTTTCCACGTTGCTTCAGAACATCAACTAAGTTATGTCAGGATTTGTACCCAGAAAGTGCAAGCAACAATTTGGCATTCTTGTAAAATATTTTGCAACAAAAACAGAACACTTTGTCAGTCGATGTCAAGTAAACTAGCCAATGCCAATTCAATTTCTCACCATGCTCGAACAGTCTTTTGCAGTGTGACTTTGAGAAGTGTCGCTTCTGCTCATTTACTGGAAACGTCATATCCTTGATTTTGCCAGGCCTGTTCAAAATTGCATGATCAATATTGGCACAGCTTAGGATCACTGGCCATAAAGCAGGCTCTGATGTATCAATTTGTGGTTTGCAATTTTTCTCAATGCTGTTTCTGTCAACACCCAAGGTTGATTCTTTTTTATTGTTTCTCTCCTTTTCATATAAACCAGATTTTTTTTTATCATTACTCTTTTTCAAGTGAGTCACATTCTTCTTTATCATTATTCCCCTTTACGCTGCTAGGAAAATTGGACGATTCTCCATCACTTTCCTCATATCTTCAGGTAAATCTGCTAATTCCTTAGTAATAGGACTTCCATCATTTATGCTTCACTCTTCAATTTCTTCTCCACTGGGGCGATTGCTGCTTCCTAAAGCTCGGTCTATGTAGTTTTTAGATATTTTCCCATCAAATTTGCTCCTTGCTGAAAACTAGATTACAACTGAGCTTTTTGCTTCCCCTACTGAATCCTGAAGGCCTCTTCAGGGACATCTTTTATTTTCTATGAGGGAAAGCAGACAGTGCTAGGGAGAGCAAAAATTGGTGTTCCACAGTTTTAGAAAGTCAACAAACATTATATGTTAAGCATGGCAAAAGAAGTAACCATATTTCTTTTATATTGTTGTGTAGATACAGGTTTGATAAATATCTCTGGCATCTCATTAAATATGTCCTTTATTAGATGCTACTTACACTCTTCAAGTCTTAAAACACAATTACACAGTAAAACAAGGTTCACAATATTGCAGCTGGGCTGTCACTTCACTTCACTTTGTTCTTATATCTCATGAACTGACTGGCAACGCCTCACCCCTTATATATCTGCAGGGGCATGGTTGATAAAATTCTAAGAGGTTCAAGAAAAATTTATTTCTCAGAAAGTCTGGAAAGTTTCATGAGCTTCTACAAAGGTCAAGAACATTCTTGGGGGTTAGTGAAAAATTAATCCACATACAGAATACCTGATTTTACTTCAAACATTCTATTTTCCCCATGGAAACTAACAACAAAAAACAGTACCCTGAGCCTGGCACCCCGAAGCCCAGCACCCCAGGCAATTGCTTGGGTTGCCTGCCCCTAAATTTGGCCCTCTTTGCCTCTGATTCCATAAAATGTGGGCTCCTTTGAGGACTTCTATAAATTATTTCACAGCCTGATTTACTTCACTGTGTAACAGGGGACTTGGAGGGCCAGGCAGCCTAGTGGTTGGAGTGCTTGATTTCCAACCCCCTGTTTGGTCAAGGAGTCTCAGTCTTTAAGGCAGGGGAAAGGTATGGGTACCAAAGGCCACCAACTCCACCTGGTCCCAGTCCAGTGTCCTGTGCAAGTCAAACCATGAGTAGGGAACCTCCCAACAAGGAGTCTAAGTCCACTTCCCTGGGCTATTTCCTATTGCTGTCCCTTCAGTTTGGGGCATGGCCCTATAATCCAAGTCACTGTGGTTGTTTGTTTCTACTAGTGTCCCCTCATGGACTTTGGGCGATACCCTGCTGCAGTCCCAGGTTCCCAGGTTCCTAGGCCTGTTCTTCCATCTCCTTTGGCCAGGAGATGGTATTTGTTCCCTGGTGGCTGCTTTGTCTGACAGGCTAGTGACCCTCCCCCTCAGGTAGAGGACAGATGGCTCCTGTCTCTTTGCCAGTCAGCTCCAAACTGAGCCATGTCCCTTCCAGTCCTGACATTGGCAGCAGATGTAACAGGGAGGGGCTTGCATTGCCCAAAGGCTCTCTTTAACCCTTTTAGTGTTGGCAGGCATTTTCTCTGGTTCATCACACATTCTTAGAAGCATTCCTAATATATTACTACCAACCCCAAATGTTCAAAAATCATGAGCCCCATCCCCAAAAGATCATGAGATTAAAAATATATATATTCTGTTACATTGCCTTCTAGGTTGTGAGTCTTTTAAAATTTTTCTCCACTAGAAATGTATCTTTTTTAAAGAAAATGAAGGCTGAAATTCTTATGTAGCCACTCGTTGGCTTTAAATAAATCATCAAATATCACGAGAGCTGCGGTAAAATCATGAGAGATAGCAACACTTTATCTTGTTGTGCTCAATTTCTCTGTCCTGCTCTGTTCGGATGGTATATGTGTCTGGTTGAGCCTCTCATGACAGTGTTGTTTAATGAAACACTTTCTTTTCCTCAAAATATGTTTTGGGGCAGAGAGCTATTGAGACAGAATGGGGCTACAGAGTTCCTCCATTTTAGTTGTATTCAAAATACTGATTTAATTTAGAATACAAGTGTTCTTTAAAACATTCCCCTTAACCTTTTTTGTTTATGCTTCAGTTGCTGCTTTGGAGACTTCACCGACATAGGGTAGAAGAAGGAAGTGGTCAAAGAAGGAACAGGATGTACTTTAAAATGAAGGGTCAGTTTTCTAGAAGGAGTGTGGTAGATTATTTGAAGAACTGACGGTAATGAGGTGTGCTGCAAAGTCCATTTTATTTGCAGTAAATTCTGCTAAATTCTCAAAGACACCTTTTGTCAGAGCCGTGGCCTCTTGAGGTACTCTGAGAGTGGCCAATTCAGTTGGACACAGCTCTTGAATGGAAACAAGTGAAGAGAAAATTTAAAAGGTTATCACAGGGCCTAATGGTACTCACAGAATTAGCAGTACAGAGGTGATGCTTCATTCAGATTTCTCCCATCACTCGAGAATGGGGTTGAGAGAGAGGGTGGTCAGTTGCCTCCATGACAGCATCTCCTCTCAAGGATCCGACTCTCTGTAGTGTTTGATACCCATGGCCTGGAAGACACAGGAGGGGAAGGGCTCAGGGTGAAGTCACATCATCCCCCCTACCGACCATGGTGGAAATGATACTAGAAAGTTAATGTAACCTAATAATAACAGGAAGCCACAGTTATGCCCATCTGCTGACTTGGGACCTGATCCTCCAGCCCTCACTCACATGATTCAGGCTTGCACAATTGGGCCTTTGATTCACCACAAAGGAAGTGCTGTGCAGCATCTAAATGCTTGAGACTTCCACAGCTGTATTCAGATAAGTTCTATTTTCTGTTAGCTTTTAGGATTTTATTTATAAATGTATCAAGTAATTATAGGACTTACCGTTAGAGGGAGGAGACCACTCAGGACATGCTCTGTATCTCACAACACTAAGGCCTTAGGGGCCTAATCTTAAAAGGTGCAGAGCCCATGCAACTCCTGTTGAAATTAATGGGGGTTGCAGATGCTCCGGGGTATTAAAAATAATAATCACTGCAGGTTTCACTTCTAATGTGTTTGTTTGGGGTAGGGTTTTTTTAAAAGTCATTGGGACTACTTGTGGGAGTAAGGATGACCTGTATAAGGGTTTGCGTGATTGAACTCCATTTATTTTGCCCAGAGTGACTTGATTTGCACATGTGGATTTTGTACATACTCAAAACAGAGGCCCTTTGAAAATCTGGGCGAGTGGCTTAAGTGATCTAACATAGTTAATTTTTCTTGCTCGTGGATCCATACCTGTTATAGCTTTATGGTTCATTAATCAAGCCATTCACATGTAATTATGTTGCTTTATTTTGTCATTAATCTGTCTGTCTGTCTGAGTGATAGGTGAACACCTCCAAAATGTGTAGAGTTTATACATAAAGATATAATTTTCTGCCTCACTTTCCAGTCAACAGGGAGTGGATTTTGCTAATTTTGCACTTGTTTTGTTTTTAAATGTGGTTCTTGTGAAAAGCTTCAGTGGAAGAGGTGGGTCTGAATTTTGCTGTGATGGTGCTGATATTCATGGTCATTGTGAGTTCTTCTGGAAGTGAGTTCCAGATATGTGGTCCAGCTTCCATGAAAGCTCTGTCTCCTGCACTGCTGAATTTCAGTCTTGAGACTGAAAGGTAGTTCCCTTGTTCTCATGGAAAGTGGCTGACATGGAAGGCTGTGATCGCAGTGGATGAGGCAATCCCACAGATAACTTGGGCCAGTCCTACATATGGTTTTGAAGATGAGGGCCTAAACTTGGGTTTGAAACAGTATTCAACAGGAAGTCAACAAAGAAAGTGGAGCAATGAACTGATGTGCTCTCAACAGTTCATGGTGCTCAGCAGATGGGTTGCTATGATCTGAACCAGTATTTTTAAGGTTAGTGGTTTCAGACTTAGATACAAGAACTATAATAATAAAACTTGGAGGTGATGAATGCATGGACCACTGTGACCAAGTCTGAATATGACAGCATAGATGGAAAAGAGTATTTCTGATGGCTCTGGCGGTTTTGATTTTCAGAATCAAACTGAATGTTGAGAATCTTAATGATCTGAGGGCAGGTGCTCTGGGTGAAAGGAGATACTACTGAGTTGGTGAGATCTGCCCACCAATCTAATGTCATATACGGTATGTGACTATGTCAGTGCAGTTAGCTGGCCTGATAGAGAAGGTCAAGGAAGTAGGGGCATCTGGGAGAAAAGAAGAACTCAGCAAAAGGGGAGAGTGGGAGGAAGGAAGGAAAGAAGAGAAGAGCAAATAATTTAAAGGAGACAAACAATGGAAAGAAAAATAAAAAATGATACATAGACGGGAGTAAGATATGGAAGAAGAGAAAGAAAAAAGGAAGGACACAGCATTATATGAGATCATTTTGTCTGATTTATTTATATTTTTATATTTTATTGTATTTGCTGGAAGACAATGACAACTGAAAAGTTGGAGAGTCCACTTTAAGCTCAGGGAGAAGTACATACACTAATTGCAACCTGAGAGGGAATTTTCATGTAAATTATAGCCCAGGGTGGGGGAGAAGTGTTTTCAAATTTAGTCTGGCCAAAGAGGGGGAAACATACCAGCACTTTTATTTTCCAGTTTGAGTACCGATGTATGTGCATAATTACACGCACACACGCACACGCACACACGCACACGCGCGCGCGCACACACACACACACACACACACACACAGAGTAATGAAATAGAATGGACATTTCTCATTGGAGATTCCATTCTCTAGGAAAACTGTTCCCAAAGAGTAGTTATCAGTGGTTCACAGTCAAGCTGGAAGGGCATAACAAATGGGGTCACAGGGATCGGTTCTATGTCCAGTTCTGTTCAATATCTTCATCAATGATTTAGATAATGGAATAGAGAGTACACTTATAAAGTTTGCAGGCAATGCCAAGATGGGAGGAGTTGCAAGTATTTTGGAGGATAGGATTAAAATTGAAAATACTCTTGACAAATTGGAGAAAGTCCAGAGAAGAGCAATAAATATGAACAAAAGTCTAGAAAACATGACCTGTGAAGAAAGATTGAAAAAATTGGGTTTATTTAGTCTGGTGAAGAGAAGACTGAGTGGGGACATGATAATGGTTTTGAAATTCATAAAAGGTTGTTCTTGTTAACCTCTGAGGAAAGGACAAGAAGCAATGGGCTCCATGAAGGGTGGTTTAGGTTGGACATTAGGAAAAAACTTCCTATCTGTCAGGACAGTTAAGCACTGGAATAAATTGCCTAGGGAGGTTCTGGAATCTCTGTCATTGGAGGCTTTTAAGAGCAGGTTAGACAATCACCAGCAAGAGATGGTCTAGATAATACTTAGTCCTGTCTTGAGTGTAGGGGACTGGATTAGAAGACCTCTCAAGGGCTCTTCCAGGCCTACAATTCTATGATTCTATGATATATCTATGCATTATGAAAAAACTAAGTTAATTGGCCATCTTAGTTTGAGCCTTTAAAGCACAAAAGTCAGAAATCCCAATTTATTATTCACAGCAACTTTAAGTCACCTCATCATGTTCAGGCACAGTAGATGGTATTTTGTTTTGTTGTATATCATATTACATTTGTATGTATACTATGTATAATGTGCTGTGGGAACTGCTACTATAGATTTCCTAACTTTTGTGCATTTAAAATCTCAGTTGTAACACTTTGTATTTTCATATAATCTTATATTTAATTTTGATTTTTAACACTCAAAAGGAAAAAATAAATTAAAAAACAACAAAAAGAAAGGGGCAAAGATATGTATTTGACTGCACAGCAACCAGCACATTCAGATTAAATCACAGTCCAGAGTGTGGGAAATTTTTCAAATGAGTTGATGTGGTGGGGTGGAGATGGGGACATAACACAGAGTTTATCAGACATGCTGGTCCATTGCTGATGTTATCTTTAAGGTGGTGGAATTCACGCAGTTGAGCAAGATGGAATGATAGGGTTGGTTTGTGGAGATTTCTTAGAATGAAGGTGGGTGAGTGGATATCTATATCTGTATGCATGTTTTGTTGTTTCACATATGTATGTGCCTATCTTGAAGTTTTTTACCAAACTATTTTGAGTTGTCTGAGCACACAGAAAACATCTGAGGATATTTCCTAAAACGAATAGGTTTCTCTGTGTTTGGAAAAACTCTTAAAATAGCTCTATGAATTTGCTTTGTACTTGCCATAAAATTCCCCTCAAGGCTTAGAGGTCAAATCTTATCTGCCTCACACTGATAGTAGTAACCAGATCTATTAGCATAAGTGTAACAAGTAAAATGTTGCCATTTAATTTTTTAAATTATTTTATAGAGTGTTTTAATGGTCAGAATACTCAATTTCTTTGTCTATGGTGTATATGCACTGTGGTGCGGAAAATACCCCCTAGTCCTGTTTAGGGGTGTTTTGTGACAGCCAAGTGTCATCTAGTTTCTATCAGAAAACACAGGGTAGTTTGAATAGCAGAGATACTGATCTTTCATGAACTGAAGCATTATTAGTCCAGACAAAGGAAGACTTGAAATATTTGCAATTAATGGTGTTTGATCAAATTATTATTGTTTAATGAGAGCCAGCACAAGAATCAAAAGGTGTGAGAGATTCTGTATCTGCTGCTTTCTGTAGCAAGCCTGCCCTGACTTCAGTGGCAGGAGGGGAGAACCATGGACCTTGATTAGAGGAACCAATTGCCAAATGAGATACAGAAAATACAAATCAGACATATGTAAGTTTCATTAGACCTCAGTTCAATGAAGAACTTAAGCACATGTTTAACTTTAACCATGTGACTAGTACTGTTGACTTCAATGGGCTTAAAGCTTTATTTAAAGCTAAGCCATTTATGTGTCGTGCTAGTTCAGGGTCATAGAGACCAAACTTTGCTCAGTTCCTTTAAACTAAGGGGAAAAAGCTTGAGATATATGTGTAAGGCAAGAGAAAGGTAGGGTAGGGATTTGAATAGGGGAGTTCTGGCATCCCTAACCATGGGAAAAAAAGTTAATTTTAGTTTAAATACATTCATTTTATAATATTAAGGTGCATCTGTTGCATTAAGAATAGACCCAGGAGGAAAATTAGATCTCATTTACTCATTTTGGATACTAGCTGTTCCATATATAAATCCAGATGTGGGGTAGCTGACCAGTCATCTTTCATGTTTGTTGATTCTTTCTGACAGATTTTCCCTTAAAAAGGTTAAATAAATATTACATAATGAGTGAATGTTATCCTTTGGCTTTATAAAGTGATAGGACCCAAACCCTTTTGACTTCATTGCAAATTTTGGCTGAACAGGGACTTTAGGATGGGGTCCACAGGACCAGGATTTAACCTGTAGTTTCTATCTAGTCTGCAGTGCTGTGCTTTGTGGCCTACCCTGATTATTATTTAATGATCTGATGAGCCCTACAAGGATCCAGTAAAGGGACCTATCTTCAGCAAGACACCTACCCCATTCACTTTGCCTCGGTTCCAGGGTTTATGGTTTTGCTCCAGTTTCCTCATCTAAAATGATATACATCCAGGCAAAGATCTCCCTCTGAGTTGGAGTGGTGGGGGAGAAAGAGGATGAGAAAAGTATGAACTCAACATCACTGATCGATTGTGATATTTTTTTTTCCAATTTAAAATTAAAAAAAACAAAACAAAGCCTGTCTTCTTGGTTCTGTTCTCTTTTGCAGTGCTACAAAGGGGTTACAGTATGGACAGACCACAGGATGACTCAAACAGAATGCAGAAGAAAAAAAGCAGTAAGGAAGGCACACATCCTGTGTGGCTGATGCATGAAAAACTGAGGCCCAAAACTTTTGGGAAAGATATAAAGTTGCTGAAAACAGGAGCTTATAATGAAAAGTGCCTTTTCAATGATGTGAGAAACAATTGTGCCAGTAGTGTGATTCCATGATTTAAATATACAGTTCACTGCAGAGACACAAGGATATTTATCTGTAATATAGTAAAAATATATATATATATAGAGAAAAATCTATTAGTGCATGATAGATAAAATATTTAAGTGGCTCTAGCTGTATGGGCATGGTATGGAAATAGAGATATTAATCTGATGTGCATGCATGCACTGTACATCTTTATACTAGAGTTGTGACATAAATGACCCCATTAAATCCTGTTATTTTCCTAATCCAATAAGTGCTTAATCTCATTGCAAGTGTTGGAAATAATTATTCATTTATACACTTGTTTTTGCCACACATTTGATGTCAACAAGGAGTGTGCCTTTGACTAATCAGTTAAAACAGCTGGTGGATAAAGTAGTGAATGAGGATCAAGACTATGCTATTCATAGAAATAAGATTGTTGATAGCTTTCCTTTGGTCTAAGATGTTATTGCATATACAGAAGGAGAGATTTCATTATATATAGAGGAAAAACTGTGAGCCATATTCTCCCCTGTGCTAAATTCCACTCTGAGCAAAGAGTGGAGAAGAGTATCAGGGAGCCATAACCAGCTGTATGATTCTCCAGGTGCCCCAACGGGGCCCTCTAGGTTGCTCTAATTTACAACATCTGACTGGTCACTGAAGAATTGCACAGCAGCTGTGAATGAGTGTTGCAGACTTCTACCCCATTCCCACCCACTCCAACATATAACATGTCCCTACAACATGCTGGGGTGAGAGTATTTGGTGTATTGGAGTATTGGAGCCAGCTGTGCATGTTTTACATCAGTTGAGAATTCCCCTTCAGTGGGGGAATTCTTAGCCTGGCAGCTGCAGTGTGATTGCAGATCCTTTCCACTGCTCATACAGCACAAACCAGAACAGAGGCAAAGAATCTGTACTGGCAATTACCTTTGACTGCACTGAGATTCAGGAACATGCTTTGTTTCTGCCTATAGGTTCTGGACAATGATATATTTTTAAGTGTGTTCTGACTAATTTCACAATTTTCCAGAATCCTCTTTCTCCCCAGTTTGGGATATTTGTATACCTGCTGGAGTCAGTTATTGTGCACTTCAGGACCAACTTTGGAACTTTTATCCCATCCCTCTGTTCTCTGAGGATTCAAGATCCAATCCTTTGTGAGTTGAGTGCCTTCTGCTAAGAGTTGAGCATACTCAGTTCCCACCAACTTCACCTTTAGAAGACAACATGATCACACAGACTTGAGCAGGTCTGATATCATTTTCAGTAGAGGGCAGTACCACACACAACCACCATAGGAAGGCAGACACCACAGACATAGCATTAGATGCATGTATAGATGTTTTCTTCCTGATTTGGCCCTCTGTTAGTTATCCTTACTACAGATATAAAGACAAATACATATGGATATGTATTCAAGCAGATGTACTCTACCTTGTCAGCAGTACTGAAAAAATGGAAGATGTTTTGCTGCCACTTCTATACAGCAGAACAAAAGGCAGCCATAGAACCAGCTCCATTTAATAAATGAAACATTTAAAAGGCTAAGGGGATCACTTCACAGGAGACCAGCATGAAGCTATTTTTAACACACTTGTTTCTGTAGCGGTGATATACCATACCAGGAAACTTCACAGTTGGGAATGGCACTCAGGGCAGGGCTACAAAATCTGGCAGCTGTTGATGGGAGTTATGCAAGCTATGCAGACTGTCGACTTTGGCGCACTGTCTCCACTGTGCTGCGCCAATGGGAGATGCATTCCCCATCGACGCAGCGCTTTGCTTTTCAGTGAGGTGGTTTTATTAGATTGACTTCCGGGTCGAATGAGCAGGTTTTCACTGCCGCTCAACTGAACCGGAAAAATCGATCTGATGGTGGCCAATTTGCTGCCGCCATGTGTACATAGGCCAGGACTCACTTTTACACCTGTGTAGCATGGTTGCATAATGTTAGTAACTTAGGCTGTAATATAATACATGTAGGAACGCTAGCAAGCTCTATTACTGCCACAGACATTTCCCTTTGCACAGTCAGTACTTTCTTGCGTTGGAGTTTATTTCTGTACGTACATTTATGCACATTTTTACAAAGGGGTTTAGCTGTATGTGTGACTGAGATTTTTCCTATGCTGCATGCAAGCTGTATGGGTCCTGTACCCAAAAAAGTGACAATGGGAAGATGTATTTGTTCAGAGACTATAATTAGCATAGTCCAAGGTGTGATTGTTTGGGCAATATCACTCTGAGGTTTCATTTAGTAAGTAATTTGAGCTACGTCTAGCCAGGGCAGCCCAGCTCGAATCAGAAGGATTTTAGACAAGCCCAAGTTTCAGACAACCTACAACTCACCAAAGAAAAGAGACATTTCTAACTGGAGTTTCCATTCTGAGGAGAGGGGACAGGACATTCTGCAAGGGGCAGAGGGATGGCAGGACATCTTGCTGCCTTCCAGGAGCAAAGACAAAGGACATCACCACAAGAATAAACACTATTTTGATGGCAGCAGGAGAGACTCCTTTGTCAGTGATTCACATTGGCACCAATGGCATTGAATCTGGCGCTATCACAGAGATCTTGGAAGATTTAAGGGAAGAAAGCTGAAGGAGAGGAATATCCAGGCTATCATCTCAGAAATCCTTCTTTCCCTTGAGTGAGAGAAGAAAGAAGGTAGAAGATACTGGAGGTGAACAAAGAGGCTGCACTAGTTCTGTGCAAGCCAGGCAGTGGCCTAGGATGGCAGATTTCTGGGCAGCTGCCTACGGCAGCTCGATCATGTTTGAGTGGTATTGCAACCCTATGTGCCAGGTTACAATGCCACTCGCTCAAATATGGCACCATTATCCCTATGGCCATGACACTGTTACCTGTTACAGTGTCATAGATGATTCAAAATCATAGCTCAAAAGCTTATGAATTAAAGTTCCTATGAATTAAAGTTAATTAGTAAAACTAAAAATGCAGTACTGGGTGGCATCTGTTATGGACCACCAAATTCCAGTAGTTTGAACAGGATGAACTGCTCCTTAGGCATCTGTCTATAACTGGTAGAAAATAAACCTGTTTTATCATGGATGATTTCAGCTGGGGGGATATTTACTAGTCATCTCATGCAGCTGGTATCAAAACTTCCTTAGACTTTCTAAGAATAATAGATGATAATTTCTTAACACATAATTTCTTAATACAGCCAGCACTGAGGGGAACTGAACCTTATTCAATGGACAAAAAAAAAAGTTAATTGTTGACTTAAAATGTAACAGTTTCTTAAGAATCACAATCTGGTTACATTTACTTTGTGCAAACAGAGTATGGCACCAAATAGTAATACGTATACTTGGAACTTCATAAGGGACAGTTTTCTGAAGCTTAAAGCTTAAACTTGCTGGAGATGTAAATTTAAATTGGAAAGTGCTAATAAAAATTTGGACGTGTTCTAAGAATCTTACTGGATGCCCCACACACAGAGTTACGATGGGCAAGAAGTCATCCTGGTTAAAGCAAATGTGGAAGCAGCAATAAAACATAAAAAAATCAATATGCAAAGAATGGAAAAAAGGGAAGTAAGTGGCAATTAATATAAATCCCAAGTTAAAAAATTGTAAGAGAAGCCAAAGGAACCAATGAAATATCAATGGCCAATAGAGTTAAAGAAGATATTTTTCTTTATGTTTTCAACATATTAGAAAAAATCTTGGTTAGGTATAGGTCCTTTGCTAGATGGTAACATTATAAAAAGTGATGTAGAAAGGGCAAAAATGTTCAATAAATATTTTTCCTATATTTTGGAACAAAGCACTAGAGGATATTACAAATGATATTGTGGTTGAAATAGAAAGTTTATGATCTGTAACAAACAAGGATGTGAGGCAGCATCTGCTAAAGTTAATATTTTAAAATCAACAAGACCAGATAACTTACTCCTTAGAGTCTTCAAGGAGCTAGCTGAGGAGCTCTCTGAATCACTAAAGATAATTTTAATGAAACTTGTAAAACTGTAGAAATCCTAGTGGACTGGAGGACTGCCAACGTCGGTCTAATATTTAAAAAGGGTAAAAAGGGAACTATAGACTGGCTAGCCTGTTACTCCTGCCACAGGAGTTGGGGACCTGGAGGATGCTGAGGAAGAGGTTTCAAGAATCAGGGTAGGAAGTGGCCCGGGGGAAGGCTATTTACAACACTCCAGGAGACAGCATGTTTTGCTCAGATTCCTGCTGTTACAGTGACCACTCCAAGTCACTGATAGGGCCCTGGGCCGGGGCCTGGTAGAGCAAGGAGGGCCAGTGGTCCCCCTACCCTGGCCCATCCTTCCCTCCATTCCCCCTTGGTGGCAGCCCTCCCCCTTTTCTGCTCCACTAGCCACCCAGCTGCCATTGGCCCTGGAATGTGAGGGCTGCCACTGATTCCAGCCACTGGGCCACTCGGCCCTGGTCCTGAAGCTCACTGCCTTCCCCTTTTCTAGTGTGGCATGATTCATGAGCCCAAGACAAATGTAAAAATATAATGAATGTCAATCCTCATGATTTCATGAAAAACCTGCTAGTGTTTTTTTGGACAAGATTACAAGCCTGACTGATTGAGGTAACTGTGTTGGTATAATGCATTTGTTTTTTTCCAAAGCATTTGACAATGTGATATTTTGTTTTTAAAATGTGTGTGATATGGAATTAATAAGCCATACAATAGACAGATAGATTTAAAACTGGCTTACAGACAGATCTCAAAATGCAGTTATCAATGGAGCGGTATCAATGAGTGGGGCAGTTTCTAACAGGGTTCCCCAGGGATCAGTTCTTGGTCTGATGCTATTTAATATTTTGAATAATCTTTTAAACCATGGTATAAAATCTTTGTTGGTAAAGTATACAGATGACACAAAGATTGGTGGGGTAGTAAATAATCAGGTGGACACTTTACTGTTAGAGTGTATCAGCTTGTTAAATAGTCATGATCCAACAAAATGCATTTTAATCCAGCAAAATGCAAAGTAATATATCTGGATCAAAGAATACAGGCTATCCCTACAGGGTAGGAGACTCTGCCTTGGAAAGCAGTGACTCAGAGAAGGATTCAGGGTTATTATAGATAACTGCCTCAGCATGAGTTCTCACTTCAATGCTATAGCTAAAAGGGCTAATACAATCCTTAGATGTACTAAAAAGGGAATATCAAGTAGAAGTAGAGAAGTGATCTTGTCTTTCTGTACACATCATTGGTAAGACCATGATTACAATAATGTGTGTGGTTCTGGTGTCCACGCTTCAAGAATAATATGGAAATGCTGGAGAGAGTTCAAAGCAGGGCCACAAAAATGATTCAGGGGCTGGAAAACAAGCTTTATGGTGTGAGCTCAACATTAATTCAATGTATTGAAGAGAAGGTTGAGAGATGACTTAATTACTCTGTATATCTACTTACACATGAAAAAGGCAACATATGGTGTAGGGTTTGTCAAACTTGGAAACACGGGCATAGCAAGATCCAGTGGCTGGAAGTTGAAGTTAGACAAATTCAACCTTGAAATAAAATGCAAGTTCTGAGCAGAGAGGGTGATTAAACATTGGAACAGTTTATGAAGGGTGATGATGGATTCACTGTCTTTACAATGAGATTAGACAGCTTTCTGAAAGATACATTTTAATCCAGGTTCTGGAAGAAATTCCACAGCCTATGTATTCTCTGGGTAGGGGAGGAAGGGGTGCATGTTGAGCTGGATGGTTGTGGTGGTCCCATCTGTCAGTCTGTCCCCCGCTTTTTATCCCTTCTTCCAGAGGCCATGGGGAGAATATGATTTCCTACATTGCCCTCAACATGTTTATAACACTTGTAGCTAATATAATCTCATGTTTGAGGGCTTCATCTGGTTGCCTTTGGGGCTTCAGGAAGGAATTTTCTTCCCCCATGCACATTTATAATCTAGATTGTAACCTCCTTTCACAGAAGCACCACCGCTAGAGGTGGGATACTGGTAGACTGCTGTTCTGAGATGGTACAAAGAATCTTTGTCATAGATACTTGGCTGGTGAGTCTTGCTCACATACTCAGGATCTACCTGATTGCCAGATTTGGGGGTTGGAAGGAATTTTCCCCCAGGTCAGATTGGCTGGGACCTTGGAGGACTTTTGCTGCCTTCTGCATCATGGAGTGTGGATCACCTGCGAGGATCATCTGGGTAAATCTCACCTAATCAATGCAAATCTCACCTAATCAATTTCCTGCCATTGCAGGGGCCTCGGGCATTGGGGGCACCTTTGTCTCTCCTGTTCTTTTCCTGTGGCACACAAGTTTAATCTCCTGAGGACTGAAATGCTTTATTTTAACTGAAGTCATTGGGCTCAACATAGGGGTATTTGGGTAGAATTTAATGGTGTGAGAGATGCAGGAGGACAGTCTAGATGATTGTATAGTCCCTTTTGGCTTTAAAACTCTATGAACCAATGTATGTGAGCAATGATCTAAATTGGCTTCTATATACTATTTTGCTGGACACATTAGAAATGACATTGCCTTTATTGATCTTGTCACCTAAGAGTGCCTTTTTATCAATGAGGTGTGATCACTATAAGTAAAGCTAGTGTGAATTCAAGAAATTATTTAGTGGAGTTAGAATTCTGGTACCAAGCATTGGTCACAGTTAAATCACCTGTGAGTATCAAGGTGATCCCTGCTGGAAGAATCTGTGATTCTAGACCATCCCATTGCTTTTAGATAGATTATTTTTATGTATAGGTTTGGAAGGATTAGATTTTTATTGGTAAATGTTGCTAAACATTGATTTCACCAGACACACACACAGACCAACAAAAATATTTCCATCAGTAATAATAGAAATGTACAGATAGGCCAAGTAAGAAAAATGCTCCTTGAGTACTTACAGTTTGTTTTAAAGATATTTGCATGATCTATTTTGACATGTGGTGTTGACAATTTGTTTGTTATAAAATTTTTTGAATGTCAACCTCTACTATCATTCAAAACTTCTGGGTAACCCTCCCATAATTTCCCACAGCTCTGAAAATTTCAATTGATAAAAATAAGAAAGAAAAAAGGTTAGAAACCATAATTTTGCACAACAGTGAAAATTTAAATCAATAAAAAATGAAAGATAAAAACCGCTTAAAACTGACCATCAATAGTATCCATTGAAATTATAAAAAGAAATTAAAATTGAACTCTGTCAAGCCTGTCCATGTAGTGTGAGGGATGGGTACAATTATAGGTTATGTAATGATGTTTCTTACCTTTCACCCCTCTGCATGCTGTATTAAATCATTTGAGGAATAAACACTATATGGATGATCATTCCTGGAATGAATAGCAGGCACGGAAGGTGCTTCGAAATGATCAGTAACATGACAGCATTGCAAAAAGAAATAGATTCAGTTGCTAGTTCATGTAACGAAGAGTTCATCTGCACGCCTGATTGAAGGCCCGTTGACATCAATGGGAATACTTTCATTGACCTCAATGGGCTTTTGTAAATGTATCCATTTCCAGAACCAGTTAAAAGGAAAGGGAAACAAACACCGCATTTGGATCATAGCAAAATCCTGAAGCGGTATCGCAAACCACTGAAAGAGAGAATGCTGGTCTTAGTGTTTGGGGATGTGCCCTGGAAATAACTTTCCTCTCCTCACCACACTTAACTGACTAACGTCCATTGTGCTCACAACAGCATGTGGGAGACAACATTAAGATTCTGGGGAGCATTAGCAAAATGATAGGTTGGGCCACTCCCTCTGCCCCCAGATTTAACTGACTCATGTTTCTAATGACCATTTGTCAATATTTAAAAAAGATTTTCAAATGACAATTTTTCTAAGAAGAGAAAGATTTAAGGTCTTCTAGGCACCAGTGTATCATCATTTGGGAGTAAATGTTCAGAAATGCAGTCTCCTTTTGTGGGCACAACTTAGACCTGAAACATTCTCTGCCTCATTTTTGCATGTGCAATTCAATTATGGAGGCAGATCTAAGTAACTGCATCATTCGCTACCTGTCAATGCAAGTCAGATAATTAGAAATACAACTACTAAGGGTGCAAATCCTTGTGCAGGTATAAATATGAGGCAATAAGTTTTGCTGGTTTAAATTGCACATGTTGACAGGAAAGCTTGGCATAAGCTTATTTGGAAATATTCCACTTTGGGTGACTTGGCCAATGCCACAGAAGGAGACAACGCCAGAGCCAGAATTAAAATGGAGAAATCCCTTACTCTGCCACTTGATTAGTCCATTAATCAACCCTGCATTATATTACTGAGCTGCTCCTGCTTGTGGTCAGAGGCAGTATTAGCTGCTCAGCAGAGAAGAAATTTCATCTGAAAGCAAGTGGCTGGGGGAGGGGGAGCTTGCAGCCCTATTACTGCCATTGTCTGAAGCCTGGTCAGCACTCATTCACTAGTTGTTACATGGTCTGGGGTCCCACCTAAAACGGAGACCACAGCCACAGATCTTCACAGGGACTTAAAGGCTGCTTTTGAGGGGCTGCAGGGAGAAGACCAGGAGAACCATAGATATTTAGGAAAATGTATTGTGACAAACTTTCCCTGTGCTTGGTTTGCATCAATAAGGATATCTCTGCAACAAAAAGGGCAAGAAATGCACTGAAAAATCCCCCCAGGAATAAGATTAGACTTGACATTTACAGATTCCCACATAATTAGGAGGAGGGCTGCAGTCATGCCTTTTTGTGGGTCCCAAAGGCTGGCAGTATGAGAGATTATATTAAACATTTTGAGACCTGCATGATCCATTCTGCATTAGAAAAGATTTACAAGATCCTCAGAGTATGCTTGAAACATTTGACGGAGAGTCAATCTGTGGACTTTCTGCTTTTTTTGGTGTGGATTCTCAAGGGCATGATTAAGGAATCAACAGTTGTGATTAATGGAAAAATAAAGAAATTGATGAAGAAATGAAGACAGACACTATTATAGACTTTTTCCTGCAGTCCCATGATGTCTCCAACTTTAAGTGATTTTGGCAGATAATTTCTACTATGAAGCAAGTGGATAGCCAGAAAGCTATTAAGGGAGAATGATGCTGTAATATAAGCATGGAGGATTCTTATAAAGTGTATCTTTCTCTCATTCAAAGTATATGATGAAAAATGGATGTGTCCAGAGTGTTAACAAATTATAACAAAGTATAAACTGTCCCTAATGTAATACTAAAATCTCTTCATCACAGTAAGTCATGGTTTGATATTTTTATCCTGTTTCCTATTTATAGTTTAAGAATTAATTTTAAATATATCCTTTATCTAATCATTAGAGTAAACTGGCCATATGAACAATATAACAATATGCCTGGTCAACTACATCTGTCCATGGTTGGTGTGCATCAATTTGAATGCAGAATTCTGATGGTGCATTTCACATGCACTTTGCACAGGCGTAAAAGACTTCACAAGGTGAAAGACAATAGAGAAATTAGGCTCCATTTTTCTGCATGGTGGATGTGTATGTACACACATATATAAATAATATTATGCACAGTGTACACACACGTTAGAAACTGATGAACTATTTACAGCAGTTTGCTCAATGAATTTCACCTTTTACTGTTCTGTGAATATTTTGTGACTAGATTTCATTTTTTATTTTGTTCATAACTCAAAACAATTCTATAAATGTTTCTTGTAAACAAATTGCAGCTTATGGATTGCTCAAGAATTGTGTTCACCATTGTGTGTTTGGTCACCTTAGTCACATAGTATTGATTCTGTTCTTTGCTTGGATGAGTGTCAATAGTATAACATACTACAGAGCATGATCATTCACTGGTCCTTTGAGTCTGTTACAAAGCGTGCAGGAGCAGTTTTTGGGATATGGAAGAGCAAGGCTGGCGCTACAGGATATTTGTTTGGATGTTGTAATCCTTTTTTGTTCCAGGCCACTTCAGTCAGGATTCAGTATATGACCATATCCTTTCAAGGTTTTTCTACTTGCTTCTGTGCCAGAGTCTTAGTCAGGAGGATTGTGCGGTACTAGCCGCCAAGAATGTGATGCTGATATTTTTAGCTGCATTAGAGCCCAGGATCTGGCCTTGTTTTTTTTTATTTTTAAAACACAGTCCTTTCTTATGATGCTGCTGGTGTTAGGTACTTCATAGCAATATTTCAAATGCATTTACTGAATTTAATGGGATACCCTTTTCTGTCACTATTAATCATGAGCGTTAACAGCTTGATGCAGGATACATATAGGAGTGCTATGTAGGAAGAGAAAAGCATGACTTTAATCGCATAATAGTAGGTGAGTCAGTGTTCTGGCTAGGATATATAGAACACTTCAACAATTTTTTTGGTTAATTAAGCCTTGGTAGTTATATTTGTATTCATCTCTACTAGTCATCAGCACACACAGAATGATCAAGAGAGGTAACTGGAGGGAGAAAGATCTGGTAAAAAAACTACATTTACTCCACTGCGACACATGGGGAAAAGACTAACATGAGCAATGTTGGGAAGGCTTTGTCTTTACAACCTGAATCTTCTGTTAGTGTCAAACCATGATGATCTGTGGCAAAGAAACAGGAGGCTTTTCTGGACAAGTATGCTCAGAATTATTTGGTTTTTAGAAGGCCAATCAATATGTGGGTAGCATTTGTGACCAGCAGAAGATGTTTATAATTCTTAACCTTTCATAAAGCAAACCCTTTAACTATTCTACATTTTTAACTATTATTCTACATTTAAAAAAAAAGAATTACAATTTTACTTTAATGAGTAAAGTGCAGATCTTTGGTCGACTGTTTCTTTAAATAAAATTCAATCATGTCTTGTTTTCCAGCAGGTAGCCAGATAAAGGAACTCCTGTTGGTGGAGACCTTCACGTGGCAACTGGAATTATCGTACATGTGTCCTGCATATTGGGACAGCCAAGACTCAAGCCAAAATCTTTACACTTTATCAGAAGCTGGTGTACCAACTGAGTTTTTAAAAGGAGTTGTTTCCCTGTGGCTGAGCCAGTAGGAGTTGGATGCTAAACTTGTTTCCGCTTGACATTGCTCTGTGCATATTTGTTAAGGCAGAATGTTCTACCTTTTCACCTTTCCAACAGTGGGCGTGAAACATGAGCCTCTAGGTGTTTCCTGGTTGGCAAGAATTCAACAGTAATAAAATTATTAGTGGAATAAACGTTTTAGCAGCAGAGTTATCTTCTCTCACCTGCTTGTAATTTTTTATTAATTATTACAAATGTGTTTTAGATACACTGAATGATTTTAATCTGTTGTATTCCCAGAGTTTACATATAAAGGCTTTTCTCTCACGGAATAATAAATGATAGCCTATCCCAGTGCACAGTGATGAAATACTGAAGACTGATGTTACAACTACGAGCAATAGTTCATCTTGTAAAGTGCTAAATTCTCTAGGTCATTCCTTCTTTATGGATCTGAGCCAAAACTCATTGAAATCAGTCTAAAGACTCCCATTAACTTCAGCAGACTTTGGATTAGGCCCTAAATTGCCTTCTTTGGAAGTAATCATATTGTTAGTAGTAACGATTTATACATCATCCTAGGTATGAATGGCACCAATAGAAGATGTTTTCCCTCTCCCAAAGAGTTTAATATTAAAGTAACTTGATAGAGCCAGATCCTGAAATATTCATATTTTCCTCTTTTTTCTTCAGGCAAACATCAGTTGGCTTCCATGATCACGGTAGTCAGAGACCGTTCAGATGAGTAACTTCTTATCTATGTGAGCAAAAGATTCACAATCTGGCCTTTAGGAAGGAACTGAGGATTGGGACGATAACACAGAGAGCTGCAAAAAGGTACTTTTGTTATTTATTATCATATGAACAGGTTCTAATTAAAATAAGAACTGACCCAAAGTAGTACCTTAAATTCAAACTGAACCGAGTGGGACATATGTCTCAACTGTCCCTCATTTTAGCCCCAGAATGACCAACAACTCACATATTATGGAGTTTCCATTTCGGACAGCAAAATTTGATATCTTCCATTGTTTGCACTGTTGCTGTAGCCATGTTGTTACTCTGAGCACCTTTCCCAACCTGAAGAAGAGCTCTGTGTAGCATAAAAGCTTGTCTCTTCCACCAACAGAAGTTGATTCAATAAAAGATATTATCTCACTTGCCTTATTTCTCTACATCTCACACAAATTTGGTGACCCATCACTTTTATTGTTGAAAATTTACATGAAATATAGAATATCATGAAAGCAAGGGTATATAGAGAGTCCTTTACAGAAAAGGAATGAAGTCCACAGCATTTTAAACTTCCTGCATGGATAATGTTTTGTCCCTCTTTTTGGGTTTTTGTTACACACTGTATCCTACATGTGGGCCTTGGCAGGCTGACAGGTATGGGAAGTGGAATATTTTTGGGGTTAAAGTGGTTTTTGTTTTGTTTTTGGAAGTGAGGGGTTGTACTACGTATTTCTAAAATTCCTAGTTTATTGAGGACTGGAAACAGACAGACATACCAACATACTGTTTGAAGGGCATACAGTATCTGTGAATGAGTCAGAATCAGCAACTAAGAAAAATCTTGATACAAATGAAAGACTGGATTTTTAATAGCAATACTGATGGACCTCTAACTGAACAGCACTTCTGGATGCTAGTATTATATGGGCAAGTGTCAGATAGAATTTCACATCATAGCAGCTACTAAAAAAAACACCTAACAGCCTCGTTTAGCAGACGGGATTTATAAATATGAACAGTTAGGGTTTGAAAGTTCCTTATTCACAAAGACCCAACAACAAAGCAATTCAAAAGAGCCATCTTCTGCTCACTTTCCAACTCAGAAAGTGATTTCTATGAAGCAAAAGTGACATCAAATGCTTTTCCAGATGAAAGGCTCTACAAACAAGAAAGATCCTCCTGGAGACACTTTAAAATGTCTTTCAAAATTAGCACGCACAAAACGCCCATAGGTCAAGAATCCAGTCTTTGCCTATAATCCGTATTCACGCTTCCAGCATTTCAAACTTATGCTCCTGGAACTGACCTTGAAAAAGTCATTTCTTCAGGAAATGTTATGTTATGATATTGTCACCGTTTATCCACCTCTCTAAACACTTGGTTTCAGCCAAAGTTCAAAGGAATCGAACAGTTGAACTGACCCTTTCAGAAAAAGCAGCAGCAGCATGGGGGCTGTAGGGCAGCACTGGGTGATAGAAAACAGGCATCAATAGGCAGCAATATGTGAAACAAAGAGTGTCAAGTGGTCAGTTATTCTGGTGCTTATAGACGTTAAAATTTTTATTAACAAAGTTTACATATTGTGCATATTGTATATGTAAATACAGGCCTTTTGCTGTGTCTGACAAATTTCCTGGAATTAACTAATATACGAGTCAGGGTGAATTATATCCCCTCAGGTCTGTGTGTATATATTGTGGTAAGGTCAGACCAGATGGCTAAGAAAGAGTATACCTGGGCCGGCATGAGGCCCTGAAAGGGTTAAAAACCCTCTGCCTACTATTTGAACACCAGGGGACATGGGTGGGTGCAAGCCCACCCATTGCTAAAGATTCCCCTCCCAACCTAGAGGAGGAACCACTGAACCTGGATTCAACTAATTACGGAGGACAACAAATGAATAAAACAGGAAAGGGCGTGAAGGTCACAGGGTCAAACGTAGGAGACCAGAAGGGGACACCGAGCGGAGAACTCTGGACAGCACCCACTGCTCCTTGAAGGTGTCCAGGGAGCCAGCGGACACTGCCCAGAGGAACTCCGCCCGGAGGTGTGAATTAACAAGGGAACGGAAATAGGCCCCACAGATGCAGGGAGCCTCCCCTGCCAACCTCCTCTCCCTGGACTTGTAGATGGTTAGTTTGGCCAGGGCTAGGAGAAGGTTGACAAGGAGGTCCCGTGACTTCGTGGGACCACGGATGGGGTGTGCATGGATGAACAGGTGCGGGGAGAAGTGCAGCCAGAACTTCAACAAGAGGTTCTGGAGGAGCCGGAAGAGGGGCTGCAACCTGGCGCACTCCAGATACACGTGCGCCAGGGTCTCCCTCATGCCGCAGAAGGGGCAGGTGTCAGGGTGGGAGGTGAACCGCGCCAAGTAAACGCCCGTGCTCACGGCTCCGTGAAGGAGCCGCCAACTGATGTCCCCTGCGGGCCGTGGGGTCAAGGTGGAATACAGACTGGCCCACTGGGGGTCCTCGCCCTCCAAGGGTGTTAAGAGGTCCCGCCACTTGGTGTCCGGGCGGGACGTGAGGGCGAGGAAGTGAAGGGTGTGGAGCACGAGCGCGTACAGATGTTTCCTAGGTGCGGTCTGGAAAAGGACCGGCTGCAGATCGAGCAGCCGGCTTGGGGCGTGAGGATGGGGGGGCCGAGGGGGTTCGCGGGGCCGAGGCCCGATGGTGAGCACCGGAGGGCCGGGGCTGAGGGGGGGGGCGGGGAGTACCCTCCTGCAAGACCCGCTCGAGGTACATCAAAGCAGTAGGGGGCAAGGCTGCCCTCACCTCCTGGAGTACGCATTCGGGGGTTCGAGGGGTGGAGAGCCCCATACACTGAGCCAGCACATAGGGGTCCACCCAGGCCCCCCGGGCGTAGTCCAGGAGATCTCCGACCCTGGTGACTCTTGCCAGGACCAACTGCCGTCGCACCGAGGGGGTCTCCGCCACCTGCACACGTAGCTGGGGATTGTGTATCAGGGGCTCCGCGAGGAGATCCTCCCCCTCGGTGACCGCAAGGGGCCTGGAGGCCAAGACGAGCCTCCAGGTCCGGAGGAGGTCCTGGTAGAAGACCGGCAGCTCGGAGAGGTCTC
>ML675603.1:60080339-60334906 GCA_007922155.1 Mesoclemmys tuberculata
CTTCACCCGAGAGGCCTTCCACAAAGCCTCTCCGAGCTGCCAGATTTTTACCAGGACCTCCTCCGAACCTGGAGGCTGGTCTCAGCCTCCGGACCCCTTGCAGTCACCGAGGGAGACAACCTCCTAGCAGAGCCCCTGCTGCACAATCCCCAGCTGCGTGTGCAGGCGGCAGAGGCCCCCTCGGTGCAATGGGGGCTGGCCCTGGCGGGAGTCACTAGGATCGGAGACCTCCTAGACTATGGCCGGGGAGACTGGGTGGATCCTCGGACGCTGGCCCAGCGCATGGGGCTCTCCACCCCTCGGACCCCCCAACGCGTACTCCGGGAGGTGAGGGCGGCCTTGCCCCCCGCCGCCCAGGCCTACCTCGAGCGGGTCTTGCGGGAGGGTACCCCTCGCCCTCCCTTCAGCTCAAGCCCTCCCGTGCTCACTATTGGGCCCCGGCCCCGAGAGTCCCTTCAGCCTCTCCCTCCTTATGCCCCAAGCCGGTTGTCTGAGTTGCGGCCGGTTCTCTTTTGAACCGCGCCCAGAAAGCACCTATATACTCTCATACTCCATACCTTTCACTTCCCCGCCCTCGCGTCCCGCCCAGATACTAAATGGCGGAACCTAATGACATCTGTGGAGGGCGAAGACCCCCGGTGGGCCAGCCTTTACTCTACCCTGACCCCGCGGCCCGTCAGGGACATTGGTTGGCGGCTCCTTCACGGAGCCGTGAGCACGGGCGTATACCTGGCACGGTTTACCCCTCGCCCCAACGCCTGCCCTTTTTGTGGTGAGAGGGAGACCCTAGCACACGCCTATTTAGAGTGCGCCAGGCTGCAGCCCCTTTTCCGGCTCCTCCAGAACCTCCTGTTGAGGTTCTGGTTGCATTTTTCTCCCCACCTGTTTATTTATGCGCACCCCATTCAGAGGCCCACGAGGTCGCGAGACCTCCTCGTCAACCTCCTCCTAGCCCTGGCCAAGGCGGCCATCTATAACACCAGGGAGAGAAAGTTGGCCGAGGGAGGGCACTGCGACTGTGGGGCCTATTTTCGTTCCTCCATTTGTTCACGTATTCGAGTGGAGTTCCTCTGGGCAGAATCCGCTGGCTCCCTAGACACCTTCCGGGAGCAGTGGGCCCTGTCCGGAGCTCTTTGCTCGATATCTCCATATGGTTTTCTTAGTTTGAATTTGTGACCCCATAAAGGGAGCTTTGAGGTTTTAGTTTTTAATGTGTTATTGCTATTTTTATGTAGATTAATGTGGTTTAATTATGTAATGTTTATTACATGCTTCTGAATAAATAAAATAGTACGAGCACCCAGCCCTCCGCGGTGGAGGGTCGGGCAGCGGGGGCAGGGGCAGGGGGCAAGAGGACAGGAGTCAAGGTGTGGGATAGCGGAGGTGGGGTTGCAGGGGAAGGAGACGCCTCCCCCTGGGGCACGCCCCCCCCCAGTGCCCGACAGTGCAGGCCCTGGCTCCCTCCCCTCTGCAAGCCCCGCCGGACTGCTCCGGGCGTCAGTGGGGCCCGTCGGCTCGCCCGGGTGAGCCGGGGGGGGCGCCCCCGGGGCCAGAGTGCAGGTGACAACTGCTGGCAGAGGGGGGGCGGCCACAGGGACCGGACGGCTGCTGGGGGCGCCGCCGATGGTCTGGCTGGTGCCCTCCTGGGTCCCAGGGGTCCTGGGCCTCCCTCCTTGCCGGGCTAAAGGGCAGTCCCTCCGAACATGCCCCGTCGCCCGGCAGAGGTAGCACCGGGCTTCCCCCGTAGTATAATGGACCCGGTACTGGGCCCCTTGGTGGGGTACCAGAAACGACCCCTCGAGCGCCTCCCCGCCCCGCGGCACTGCCGGCAGCAGCTGCAGCTGTACCTGCCGGCGGAAAGAGAGGACGTGGTGAAGGGCGGGGTCCTTGCAGCCAAGGGGAAGCGGGCTGATGGTGGAGAGGGGCTTCCCCAGGGAGGCAAGGAGAGGCGGAAGGGCGGAATGGAGGACAAGACCACCCGTACGCCCAGGTCCTCCAGGGGCTCCACGGGGACGTGGATGCCCCCCACTGCCAGGCCCGTCTCCACCACCTCCTGGGTGGCAGCCTCCGTGGTCAGGAAAAAGACCACCTTGCCGTACATACGGGAGGCCGCCACCACGGCTGTGGGCCCCACCACCCTCGCCATCGCCCGCACGTAGGTTTCCACGTTGGGCGAGGCAGGCACCAGGAAGCACCGGACCCCATGCCTCCTGGTAAGGGTGGGGAAGGGGCCCCGGACACCTGGGATGGTGCTGGAGGTGGCGGTTAGGGCAGGTGTCTTGGCAGCGGCAGGCGGGGGGCCTGCGGCCACCTGGGCGTACACTCTGGGGGCGCTGCCGCCCCCAGAGCTAGTGGAAGGGACAGCGGGAGGGGATAGAGGGAGAGGAGGAGGAGGGGCTCCAGCCACAGGAGGCGTCGCCTTCTGGGCAGGGCCTTTGCCCTTCCTTTTACTCCCCTGGTTCTTTCTGCTGACCGAGGGCGCGCCCCCCGGATTAGGGAGGGTGGGAGCCGTGGCAGCAGCAGGGTCCCTGGCAGCCCCACCAGAGTCGTCCTTCGCCAGCACCTGGGGAATGACTCCCGGCAGCTCAGCGGGGGGGGGCAGGGCAAGTTGTTGCAGGCAGGGACGGGGCTTTGGGATGAGAGGGGGGGTGGGGGCGTCTACGAGGGGGGTCCCGGTCCCAGGCACACCCGCCATTTTGGGAAGGGGTGGGAACGGTTTGTCCGGGGGGGGGTGGTAAAGGAAAGGGAGAGAGAGTAACGGGGAGGGGACTGGAATGGGGGGAAGGGGAAGGGGATGGGGTAGGAAGGGGAAGAAGAAGGGGGGGGTGACCACTCCTCCCCACTAGGCTGGGAGCAGGGGAGGAGGGCACCAGCAGAGGGGAGAGACAGGGGGTCAAGCCAGGCAGGGGCCGTTCACTCACCAGCCCAAGATGGAACCTCGGCGTCCTCTCCGGCTGCACTGGGGGAGGGGCGGAGTTAAATGAACTCTGGAGGGGGGGTGCAGTGTGTGAAGGGGGGTTAACGAAATCAGGGGGGAGGGCCATGGTGCTGCCGGAGCACAGGGGTCAAAGTGGGGGGGGGAGCTGCAGCGGTGGGGGAGAAGGAGGGAAGGGTCAGGGCCCCGGGCGGGGGGCAGCGTCAGGGGAGGGGGAAAGAAGGGACAGGGGTGCCCCCAAACACAGGGGGCAGAGCAGGGGCGGCAGCAACAGGGGAAGGGGGGCTCACGGCAGCAAAAGAGGGAGAAGAGGCAGCCTGCCAAGGGAGGGGGAAGGAGCCTTTCGGCAGCCGGTGCTGGCCTTGGGAGAAGCAGCCGCGGGGGAGGGTGGAGATAGCGGCTGGGCGAGGGGGGTGGTGGTGGAGATGAAAGGGGCACACACTCACCCCCTCCCTCCCGGCTGGGAGGGAGGCACACCAGCAGAGTCCTCAAGCGGTGCTAGCAGCAGGGTCCCCCAAAAAAGCAGCTGCGAAAGGAGAAAGAAAGGAAAAAAAGAAAGAAAAGCCAAGGCCAGACCGGAGAGCTCGAAAAAGCCATCCGCCTCGCAGGCAGAGGGGAAAGCACAGCAGGGCAATTAACGGAACCTGGACCCAGTTAAGGGCCAGGCCAGGGGTATTTAAGACCTGCCTTCCCTAAAGGAAGGGGAGGGAACACATGCAGGCAAGGCTGCTAGAAGGTCTGGGGTAGCAGCAGGAGATGGGTCTCTCCCAGTCAGGAGACAGAGCTCTGCTACAGTCAGGGGAGATGAGGTAGCTGGGGGCATCCTGACTGCAAGTGGCAGAGGTAAAAGTGAGACCCACCAGGGGGAAGCTGGCAGTTTGCCACAATATATACTCAGGTCAGCAAGTACTCAGGGCCTGAATTGTAGGGCCCTCCTAGGGGATGGGTCAGAATCCGAGCCCTGCTGTATTTCAGGTCTGAGCCCTGTCATTTTGCAATGTGGATGCAGGTCAAGCTGCAGACCCAAACCAGAAGGTCTGTCATGCAATATGGGTGTATTAGCATGGCTGTGAGACCCAGGTCCAGCAGTTGTAAACTCAGGTTTACAGTACAGTGTGGATACACAAGTTTGGGCTTGGAAACACCAAGTCAGGGCTGGCCCTAGACCAAATGGTGCCCTAGACAAGGAGTGTCTTTGGCACTCCCTCTATTTGTTAAAGTTTTGAATACCTTATTTTTTATTGCAGTTGTAGCCCATTTCACAACTTCCATGCATGATTTATCTCTGCAATATAAGATGATGCATTTGCACTCTAGGGTCTGTAAATCTGTATTTATTTATGCCATGTGTAAGCAAATAAAAAAACAATTTGTTTCCTCTAAGCTTTTAGAAACTTTTCAATTTTAAGAATAACTGAAATGTACTTACATCAAGAAATTGAACTGTGCTCTAACGTTAAGTGAACTACCCTTAAACAGTGATACAATAGGTATGAGCCTTAGAACATTAACCCTAGTCCTTTCAGTTCAAAAGATCACTGGCATTTCATTAAATGTCCTTTTAGTAGTTGCTACTTTACACTCTCTGAGTGTACACAAGTACACTTTCACAATTACACAATAAAACAAGATTCACAGTATTGCAGCTGAGCTCTCGCTTCACTTCGTTCTTATATCTCATTGACTGACTGGTGATGCCCAGCCCCTATAGATCTGTGAGGGCATGGCTGACACCATTCTAAGATTTGAGAAAATGTAAGTCTCAGAAAGTCTGGAGGGTTCTGCAAGGTTCTACAAAGGTCCAGAACATTCTAGTAAATTAGTGAAAAATTAATGCATGTATCGAATACTTGAAACATTTTACTTCAAATATTCTATTTTCCCTTTTGTTGCAAACAGCACCTCGAGCCCAGTGCCACCCAAGCCTGGAACCCCAGGTGGTCACATGGGTCACCTGCCCCTAAATCTGGCCCTGCACCAAGTCCACAAACCTAGGTCTCTCCCAAGCTTAATGTGCAGTGTAGACATACCATTAGGTGCTTCAATAAGGATCTACGAGGGAAATTTTTCAAAAGCACAAATGGCAGTTTGGCATCTAACTTCCATAGATGGTCCATGGAGGTTAGTGCCAAACTACCATCTGTGCCTTTAAAAAAAAATAAAAATCTCCCCTTCAATCATCCAACTTTAGGCACTCCCCTTTGAAAATCCTGACTACATTTTTTACCTTTATCTGATTTTACCTTTGTTTGCTCTGCTAAGGTGTCTCCTTCTGAAGGAATTCTTTTAAAAAAATTTACCTTGTTGGCTGTATATTACATTTTTCTAGTATATGATACAACTACATACACTGTATGTCAGAGTCCTAGAATCCCAATAATTTATCAAGAAGTTGCTCTAAAGTGTTAGTGTAATAGATCTGCCAATATAGATAAAATTAAATGAGGACCAGACATTTTGTGAACTTCAGATGTCTTGTGAAATATGGACTGCACATTTAGTATAATATTTGTGGCGTGACTGTTATAGTTTGTTTATTAAAATACTTAAACCAAAGTAAAAAAATATTATAGATATTTTAAAAAAAGAAACCAGATTCTGAACTCAGAGACATTGGTGTAAACATGGAGTAAATCCATTGTGTTTGAAGGAGTTGTTCCAGATTTACACTGGTGTCACTGAGATCTGAATCTGGCCCTAGGAGTGACTTAATAGTGACTCAACAAGCTGAATTGTTGCTCCAAATAGTAGCTATCAGATGCATCTTGCCTTTGCGTAAATGACTAATATAATTAGCTTATAACATCACCATTGGCAAAAGTAATCATCATTACTATCCATTGTGTTCACAACATCTGAACCATTCATTTGAAAGGCTGCAGAACAGAAAGTTCTCTCCATCTCAGGAGAACTTTGTCATCCCCACCCCCTGACAACACATTTTCTGAAGGGGGTTGTTTTCCATGCCTCCCTATCTTCCTGCCCATTCTTAAACTGCAAGCTAGCCATAATTATCATTGTTCCTATTTTGCTTTGTCTTTTTTTTTTATAGGGACGGAGGCGGGGCTAGGAAAACATACTTTTACAAGACAAAAAACTCCTTAGTACACAAAATCTAGTCCTGAATGCTTTGCTCAACTGAACCGATGCAGAAATAAGCACACAAAAGGTGTCTTGTTTTGCCCTTAGTTTCACTCATGCAACCCTGAGGTTATATGGATATAACCAAGGACAGAGTTTAGGCCTTGACGTGACAAAAAGTGTGCAGTGGTACAACTGGATTTCTCACCTTTCTCACACAATTAATGTGGTGTGTTAAACAAGAAAGTACAAACACATGAGTTTAATGGATCAGCAGCAGCAGAATGTTAGATAACTAATCTGGGGCTGGATGCGCTTTAAAAAAAGCATTCTCACTAATAATATCTCGGCAGCAATATGATCATTTTGTATAGCACTGTATAGATGTTAGAAGATGCCAATTTCTTTTGCTTTGTTTTATTGTAACATCCACACACTGCTTAATTAAACAGGAATTTTGCTATGAACTCAGCTTTCAAGTCAGTTCTGTCCACAATGATCAGATTGGCATTGACCCTCCAAGTTGCTGATCCAGCAAAGCACTTAAGAATGTGCTTAAGTGCTTTGCTGGATTGGGACTGGCATGGTCAGCACCTAGCAGGATCAAGCCCATACCCAGTCCTGGGTGCTGTATTGAAAATTGTGATCTATTGCTTTAAATTCTCCAGGCGGTCTGGTCCCGCTTATAGGTAAGGGGGTCTGTAGAGATGAGTGTGATCCCACTGGAGGGTCTAGCAGCAGTCAGTCTGCAAAGAGGTAGCCTAGAGTAATATGGGGTAAGTTGTGTCTCTGTATCTCAAGGAGAACTGCTTTGCCTCTCTCTGTCTTGTGAGCGAGGGTTCATATTTCTAAGAATATGTTGGTATGTTGCAACCTTCCAGCAAGAATATTTTTCCCCCTCATTTCTTTGTTTGTATGCCATGAAGATATTATTCCTCTTTTTTTAGTAACCTGTATCTTGTGAACCGGAGTCTGATACTTTTCTCCTGTGGGATAATACCTTACTCTATGAATAGCCTTATTGAAGTCAGTGCAATTATTCACGGAGTAAGGTGCTATCTATTGTGAGTAAGGGTACCAGAATCTGTTCCTATATACTCACCAAAAAAGTGAATGAGGATATTCCCCCTCCCTCCCCCTCATTGCCAGGTCTCCATCCCTTCACCTCTGCTTTGCTTTTCCTTAGCAGAAGTGTGTGGTGGATTTGCAGCAAATCCCCTCAGCATATTTCCATTTCCATAAAATTCGTTAGTCTGTCTCAATTATCATTGGAGTGATTTTGCAAATAGTCTCTGATTATTTTAGAAGACGTAACTGACTGGACAGTTAGGCATTAAGCTTTTTTGTTTAAGATTAGGAGGTGTCCTTTCCATTACTTATTACATGCACTTATGGTACATGTACTTTGATTAGACAGCCAGCCACTGAGGCAATGCTTATTATGAATAATGGCAACACTATGCTATGCTCTTGGTTGATTTCTAATTTGTTTAGAAAACCAAAATTTTTAAAAATCAGCCACATGGAAAAGACTGGATTCAGAAGTTTGAATAGGCCATGCAAAGAGCAATGTAATAAACCTGTACCTAAATGTTTTCTGATAAAAATCGATGAAGTCATAAAACATTATTTTAAAAAACCCAAAACACCACCAACAAAAAACAGGGTCTAAGATTTCCAAAAATGGGTGCCCGAGGTTGGGTAACTAAATCATTGTTCAGGGGCCTAAATAAGGATTTGGGGGGCAGATCTTCAAAAGTACTCAGGATCCAGATTCTGAAAAGAACTCAGCAGCCTTTTAAGTAAGTGACTGGATTTTCAACATCCAGCGGCTCCCATGGTTTCCTGAGTGGGAGCTGCTGGGCACTGAATTTTCTGCAAAATCAAGCTCTTCATTTCTAACTTGAGGCACCTATTTTCTTTTAAATCACAGCCAGGATTTCTAGTAACTATTTAATTGTACAAAACACAGGCCAGATCCTTGGCCCCACCCTGGCTGCTTTCCATCAGTCTAGTAATGCAGAGCTGACTAAGCTGTTTCTGGAGGATTGCTCCTGCTTCTAAGCTGCTTCTAGAGGCTTCCCCAGGTGTTACTGAGCAACCCTAGCAGCCCTGCACTATGAAGTCCTGGCTAACAGTGAAGGAGGTGTGACCGGTACATCCCTATGCCCTAGTGATCTCCAGATGCCCCATGCAGGCCACTGGCAGCCAGCCTGATTTCAAATAACCTGATATAACTGGTGCTGAGAGACCAGACCAGACCTAAGGCAGTGATCAGGGAGCAGTGGTACCCTTTTGTACCCCTGTTTTTGAGCTATGCCCAGCGATAGTCAGCTAGAGCTCAGGATCTAGCCCTGTGTCTGATCTCTGATACACAAATATTATTTTAAAAAATCACCAGTAAGATATAAATCAGCACCGCTCAGTATCTAAAGGTGCTATTGGATGCTTTCTACCCATCAGGAACGTACAGTTTCATATGCAGTAATTTACAAATTGGGATAATTGTATGAAGTGTTAAGATGTGCAAGTTTTGTGGCTGCACGTCTGCAGTTTTAGAACCCAAGCGACAACTACTTTCATTCTGTTTTTCTTTACCCAGAGTTGTCTTTAAAGCGTCACAATAGAAAATTGACTACATTAAAAGCATACCTATTAATCCACTTTAAAAAAAACCACATCAAAGGCTTTATAACACTATACTCTCTTTATGGCTCTGGCAAACAATGGTGAGATTTGAAATCAGCACAAAACATGTCCAAAGAGCTGCACTGTTGTAGATTAATGCATTTGTAACATATTTTACCTCTGTTCATATGGAATGATGTATTTTCCCCCAAGAATGATACAGATATAAACTGAAGATTATGGTCTGAGTTAGAGTGGTTAAGCGTAGATAAGGGTATTTCTCTTTGTGAAAGATGAATCAAGTAAAAGAAGCACCTAAAAACAATAAAGGCGCTCTTTCGCAGCAGAGGATATATTTGATGACCTACAGTAAATGTTATAAATGCTTGAAAGTGCTTTTATACACAAGTGTCACTTTGTAGTGTATATTTGCTATTCTATTCCAACACAAATAAACACACAAGGCAAGCACCAGGCTAGTGGAGTGCTTGTTATATAATTGTAAGATTATGCACATGATGAAAATGTATCGTCGTCAGTAATTACTGTCAAATGAGGGAAAGATGTTGAGTACCTTGTAAAGTGACATGACCTCCATATGCTATCATCTGTTATACCTACGTCTAGTGCTATTGGATATACTGTAATAGGGAGGATAGCATGGAGGCCAAATGCTCATTATATAGTATAAATCACCAGTAGTAACTCTCTCTCTCTAAAAATAAAAGATGGCAACACTGTGTTACAGTTGAATCCTCCTTAATAAAAAATACACACCTGCCATTGGCCACTGTTGGAAGATAGGATACTGGGCTAGATGGACCATTGGCCTGACCAAGTAGGCCATTCTTATGCTCTAGCTCAAACAGAAGTTATGGGTTTGATGCTCAAATTACAGAATAGGTTTCTATGGCTTGTGTTATTCAAGAGGTCAGATTAGATTATCATAATGGTCCTTTGGGCTTTATAATCTCTGAATTCAATATCTTGCATTCTAAGGGCTCATTGGTGGCATTTGGCTATTGGCCCAAGGAAGGGGCAGGGCAGCTAAACCACCTCATGGAAAATGCAGGCAGAGATTGGACAATCATTCCTGAAGTGACTTGGTGGATACTCCAGTCACATGGTGCAGACTGCTTCCCCATATGGCTGGTATGTCTATAAGTCAGTGTGGAAAAGAGAGCAAGGCCATGTGCCCTCCTCCACTTCTCCTCTTTAGGGCACGCTAGCTCTCAATTCTGCAACAAGGCAACTTGGCTTCTGAGGTTGGGGACTGAATTTGAAGCAAATTGAAAAGCCTGAGTAGGGCAGGTTGAGTAAAAAGCATTCAGGAAGCAGGTCTGATTATTTTAATGGAATTAAACAACTGCTTCATTGTGATATTCATTTAGGCATTGATCCTGCAATCAGATCTGTGCGGGTGAATGTCTGCTGATGTGGGGAGCTTCAATTTTTGACACCCATCTTGATACCTAGAGCCTGATTTTCAGGAGTACATGGTGTGAGTGCCCAGTGCTTGGATGTTAAGTTGGGTACTCAAAGAGAATAGACACTTTGGGGAATTTTAGCCTTACTATTTAATTTTATAAACACTAGTTTTGTGATAGCTCCCTCTGCTTTTTAGGTTGATATGCAGTTTTCAGCGTTACAGTGTGGTACAGTATTTGAGCTGCAATAGTCAGGGGACCTTGCTGCAGAATTTAGATTCAGTGTATCATACATTTTCCTTGGCTCATGGTTTGTAGTGAGGGGTTCTACTTGCTTTCCTTCTGTCCATAAAAAGTAATACATTATTTTTATGATGTATATCGCGTCAGCAGTGAACATATCCAAGATGGCACAGGCAATCAAGTCAAAGTACTTCTTTATTCTACCTTCTGCAGTTAGTGTTGGCCTAGAGAATGTAATTTAAGGTCAGTCTTATAGAAAATATTTTGAAAGTAAAAATAAACATTATTTATAGGTTCCAGTATTTGATAAAGGTTGGCTGTAGTCATAGTATTAGAACACCCATAATCTCCATTTGTAATTTGAAAAACATTGTAAATTTATTTTTAAAATTTGATTCAGAATTATACTCCAACCATCTGAAACAACATTCAGTTTTTAGAAAAACATTTTCCTTCAAAGCAAGGGCTGGTCAACAGTCAAAATTCTGTTTTTAGAAAAGAAAAAATTATTTTTAAAAATTCTGTTAAAAAAATTTCCATGGTGCCTTATTTTTTTAAAAATATTCAGAATAACCTGACAGTTTTTGTTTTGTTCAAAACTGAAAATTTTCATTTGGTTTATTTTTCTTTTAAGTTTTTTTTTTTTTTTAAATTCTCCACGTTTTCCTGCTTTCAGACTTGCACTGCCGTTCCCTCATGGGCTACACAATGCAGGCTTGGGGCCTAGCCAGGTAAAGTGCTGAGAGCCTTCAACTCCAGTGGGAACTGAGGCCACTCAGCACCTCTAAAGATTGAGCCTTAAACCAGGAATTGTTGTCTTGTACCCAGCAGTAAAATGTGCCAAAATGAAGAACGTTAATTAAAAATCATAATGACTTCAGTGGGGCCAGGATTTCACTTGATATTATTAAACATTTACCTACTGAGGATAACGAGATAAGATGAATTAAGAGTCTTTTGAAGAAACCCTACTGGAGAGATGGGAAGAAAGGTTGGAATGTCTGATTATGAGGTTGGGAGATTTGGGGTCTATTGAGGGAACCTGAATGTTAGTGAGTGACGAGGGAGAAAAACTGATTGATTGGAATCTTTTGGGAGTAGAGTTTGAGGGTGTATCTCAGAGCCTGAAAGAAGGATGGGAACGTTAAACAGATGCAAAAAGTCAGAATGGTGTCTTTCACCATTGCACAAGCTCATCAGTCAAGAGTTTTCAAAAATAAATTTTCTATTCCTTAAATGGGATCTTGGATTCAGTGTGGGCTGTTTCAATTAGGTTTGTACAAATAGAGAAAATTAATGGGTCAAATAAGTAATTGATGATAATATATCAATCAGATTTCTAATGTGTGTGTCTAAACTAAGTCATGGAAAAATAATCTAATAATTAATTGGAAAGCTGCTATGAAGCTTCAGTTGATTTGGATCAGGGGAAAAGTAAAGAAAATAGAGAATTATTATCAAGAATCAGAAAACAATATCACTTTTAGCATTTCAATGGGAAGATGAAAATTAAAAAGAAATGTGATTGAAATGCCATTTTTTATCCTTGTGAGGGGATTGGGAAAGTCAGATAAACAGCTGTCCTTTATCGTGAAATCTAACATCTATCCTGGCCCAGTCCTCCTTCACTGTCAGGGTATGTCTTGCTGCTCAGTTAGCTCAGGTGATCAGCATCCAGTTCTCCGCACCGTATTAGCCTTGTCTGGGGCTGGGTCTATAATGATGGCGACAAATTTGCCGCTTTCAGATCAATGTCTCTGTATCGACTGAGCAGTCTGTGTAGACCTGCTCAATCAATCCAGAAATCGCATAGGAAAACCACCCCCGTAACTGGCGTAACACTGCATCGACAGGAACGCTGTTCCCATCAGCGCAGCGTGGATGGCGCGCAAAACAGACCCAGCGAAGTCGACTGGAGATACATAAGTGTATGTCACTTGCGTATCTCCTGTTGACTGCCGCTGAATCCGGATGGTAAGTGTAGACCAGGCCTGGATGTGTGCACTCTACTGCAAGGCCTACCTGAGTTACTGTGTTCTCATTGTTTCTTCATTTGTGAGCATGTGTCTGGGGGTACATTCAACGGTTCTTTGTGCTCAGACACTTTAGAATTATTCCTAGTCAGTTATGTCAGTTGTGGGAGAAAGAGGACAATTGTGGTTAGGCATTGGAGGACTGTCAGCACTTAAATGATTTTTTCCTGCATCCTCACTGCAAAGCAGGAGGGTTTCATCCTGAAGTAAATGGACACTAACCTATTCAGCTAAGTAAGTCAACTTGGGCTTAAAGCACCTCCAGACCTGGGCCAGAGGCTTTTCTGTGTTGGTGGTAACAGAGGTTGGGCTATAACCCAGGGAAAAGTCAAGGTTAACTAACTGTGCAGTGAAGACATACTCACGCTAAGGTGAGTAATTCTTACTTTTATGGGAAGTGAGAGATGCCACTTGTGGTGGCAAGCATAGGACTGGCCCCTGATATTGCACTTAAACATTTTGAGCACAGTCTTTCCTCAGCTTAAAGATTTGTTTGCAGAAACTAATAATATCATAGTGAGAACTATGCAACATTTTCTTCCCCTTGTGAGATACAGCTGAAACAGGAAATACTGGATGGCCATAGTGGCTTTTCTATGAGTTCCTCATTTTACCTATCAGATATTAGTATTTCAGCACAAAAGGAAGGGGTCAACCAAAGTGACCTTTGGGACATACTGCTAGACTCATCTCTGGAGAGGAGGCGGAAGTAGAGGATGAGCAGGAGGCTTTGGCTTGGTCTACACTTACCTCGGCGATTCGGCGGCAGTCGATGGGAGTTACGCAAAGTACGCAAAGGACTTGCATAACTCCTGTCAACTTCTGTGCTTCTCTTATGTGTGCTGTCTTCACTGCACTGCGCTGACGGGAACCACTTTCCCGTCAACGCAGTGCTACTCCACTTGAGGAGGTGGTTTTAGTACGTCGACTTCTGGATTGACTGAGGGGGTCTTCACTGACTGCTCAGTTGATCCAGATAAGTCGATCTTATGGCAGTGACTTTGCCACCGTCAGTGTAGACATAGCCTTTGAGACATTTTGAGATTTTGTAGGTGTACTTAATATTTGATTAATATGTGGGTTGTACATAGACCATAGGGTAGGTGAAAGAGTCATGAATGAATAACAATAAATAAAAGCGTAAGATATAATTCCTCATCCAACAAACTACAGTGGAAGTTTGGATACTTCAGTTGTGAAAACACAGTTCCTAACTCATAAAGCCATGTTGGGTTGGTAACATTGGGCTGGATTCACCTTTGTTAGCATAGAGGAGATGCAAATCACTCTCTGATTTATTTATTCATTTATTGCCTTCAGCCACCACCACTTGGGAATTACAACTGCTTACTCACATCTTCAGTACGCTGGCTCTACAAACAATAGTTTAGCTCCATCACTGAGATTACTCAGAGGCTAAGATACTATTTGTTGCGAGTGAGGCTGGCAGAATCAAGGACAAAGTTACTGGGGATCAAACTCTTCTCACTTACACCCATGCAATCTGCAGGGTTGTACAAGAGAAACTAAGGGCAGAATTTGGCCCACTCTTCACATCCAAAACAGAAACTGATTCTCCAAAAACAAACCTGCCAACATAAAAAGAAGGTGTAACCACCCTTAGCTTGCAAAGACAAATAGCAAGTGATGTGCATGCAGAGTCATACAAATAAGGATCACAACAATATTTATAATTGTCAGAGCTAGTGCTTTGCTGGCTACTGCTTACTTTAGTTGGGATAATAAAACTGAAAAATAGGGAATAGCCAGATGGTATTAACTGAGGAGCAAAAAAAGAATGTATCCTATATGAGCCAATTTCAGGTTTCAGAAGATAGGATTCTAAAAGCTTATAAATGGAAGGAATACAGGTAATTTTACAATTATGACTTCAGCATCTACATCTCAGCTTCACAATTGACAGCTTTCATATGGTTATTTTTAAGTTAAAATATGAAGTATCGCTTATCACTAGAAAGCAACTAAAGCCAGCTTAACACAAATACATACCTCATGAATGTTAGGAATCAGCAAAATGAGAAGTGTGTTGTTTGTCATTGGCCATTTTGTCCAATGAACTTTGGTCGGACTCGTATCACTGCCAGTCCAGTCAGTTTTCTTCTAAGGTCTGGCCCACCCTTTTGAACTCAAAGAGATAGCCTTCTCCTGACATGGTTAACCCATTTGAACTCCCTTCTTCTCTCTTGTGAAGTCTTCTAGCCTAATGCAAGGGAGACAGTTTTCTAGTGTGTCTGATCTCTGCTCCACCAGAATTTCCCCTTATCTTTGCTCCAGCCAACCGCTATTGGGTATTTACCTCAGACTGCCCAGGGAGTGGGAGCTTTTCCAACCCAGCAATTGTTGCTAAGTAAACAATTCTGTTAGCCTGTCAGCAGTGTTGTAAATTGTCACTAACTAAAGGATTTTTACTTATAGATTATGGCTGGAAGGAGATCCCCTAACTATGAACCAATGGGGAGGAAAACACATTGATTGTATTACAAGAAATGTGCTAGGAAAAGAACAGAAAAGAAGGTAATATTTCAAATAAAAATATACATGATACGAATGAGTAGAATCTTACGTAATAATCTATGACATATTTTTGTTCCATCTATTCCTTATTTTACTCTTCATTCTGTTTGTCCTATGTACAAGTCATTCCAGCAAACTGTGATTTTTTTAAATAGAAAAGTAAAGAAAAACAATTTTTTTGTTTTTTTCCTGCTGTGTTGCCCACAGTTTGTACCAAACAATCTTCATTCCTAGTTTTGTGCTGACATAGATCAATGCTGGTGAACAAACAGAAATGTTTTGGCATGATAATGCACTTCACAGGTTGAATTTCTAGTTGTTAAACAAAAATGGCCATGTTAATTTCAACTTCATTTAACACACAAGGGAAAAAAAATCAATGTGGAGAGAAAAAATCATTTTCAAACCTCTAAGAGGATGTTATAAACAATGGAGAGGAAGAAAGCTAAAATCCTATAACAAGTTACTTGACAGGGTCCTTTTAAAATAAAGAGAATACTTTCATCTTAGGTCATCTTCTACTAATTTTAGATGGGGGGTGGGGTTCCTTTCAGTTTAGTGAATTGCTTCCGTGAATAGTTCACTAAATCGTTACTAGTGTATAAATTATAGCAGATATATTTGAAAAGGTCTTTAGTGGGATCTTGGGCAATATATATATTCTTATGGTAAAGGAAGAAGCAAAGGGGTAAGATGTAGCCGTTAGCCATTGGCCTGAGTAGAGGGAGGCGTGCATCAGACTGGAGTACAGGGTGACTTCTGTGGCCCCGCCTACATTCCATCCCTTTCCTGATGCTTCCTAGAGGCACAGTTTTCACATTCTTAAACTGAATAATGCATTGACTCTCTGAGTAGTCTCAAACTCAGTGAAACCATTTATGAAATGTGGTGCTACTGATTGTGAATGAGAGTGGTTACATCAAGCTCACAGTAACCCTGTGCTATCTGAGTGAGGGGGCTGCAGCTATAGAAGGCCATTGTGGGGCCCACACAAGAAAAGGGGAAGCCTCTCTTGGGCTTCCCAGTAAGTCCTGACACAATCTGGCTCTAATAAATGTACTGAAACAAGCCACTAGCCATGGGTTCTGAAGGACCTCGTTGATAGCAGGTGCACCCAATTCTGTACTGTTAAGAAGCACTTGTCTGGGGTGTGTATTTACATATTCATTGCCGCATTGAAACCTATTTCCTTAAAGGCAGTGATGCTGACCATAGATAGGGGTCAGGAATGAGTAATCATTTTCTCTGACAGCAAAATCCAAGACTTTAGGTACTGTTGGTTCTGGCTAAGGGGTGAGTGCTTTTGAGGACCTGATCCAAAGCCTCCTGAAGTCAATTGGGGTCCTTCCATCCACTATGATGGGCTCTGGATTGCTTCCAGCTACTTTCCTAGGACTCATGAAGTCAGTCCCACTTTAAGGTTCTGCCCCGAGGGCCTATTGGCAGAGTCCCAGAGCAGGTGATCGGCCCCCTGGCTCTACTTGAGCCAGCAACAGGAAGAGGAAGCTATCTGAACAGCTGAGTTCCTTCTGTTCTGGGTTGTGTGCCTCTTGCTCCCTGTTTTCCTGGCATCCTGATCCAGTGTGACTCCTGGCATCCGATTCATGGTTCTGATATCCAGTTTTCTTCCTGTCGTTGTCCCCCTCATATCCTGACTTAGATTCTTGACTCATGTTTGTGACCTCAAGTTTGTCTTCTGCTTCTGATCTCCTGCTATCCTGACCCAGCTGACTCTTGATTCCTGCCTCATGAGTGTGGAGTCTGGCTCTGACCACTAGGTCAGGCTGCCCACGACTCAGCCATGACATCATGTTACCTTTGATAACTTTCCAGTCAGACTCTGGCACTTCAAAGGAACACCACCACATTTTGGCACAGTGCAGACACTGCTGTAAGGACCGGTACTTAAAGGCTTTATAGGTGGAATAATGAAGACTTTACACAGCACTTATGGACTGGGGTACACAAAATTATTTATACAGGCCTTTCTGCAACATGTTATAATAACCCATTTGATGAAAAAGTAGTTTTAGTCATCATTTATTATTAATAATAAATTAATTATTTTATTAATAAAGTCTTTATAAATACAACGTATTTAATATGTTTAACATTTAATACTGAATGGCTTCTTCAGACTCCAGACACCTCAGATTTCATTCCTAAGCCTGATTTTTGTTTTTTTTTCTTTCCTTTGGCTTTACAACATTTACAATGAATTTGGGTGTATGGCGAGTCTTGTGGAATTTCATCATCTTTTGTGGGAGTTGAACTATTTCTGCCCTCTAATGAAGAGAGTAATAAAAATGCGCAAATAAAATTGGACTTTAACCTAAGTCTTTTCCCCCCTTTTTCTGTGGATTGCATGTTAGGCCCCCGTCTTGGTTTTCCAGTATGTTGCTTGTCAGCTGCCATGTACTCTGTAATTATATCAGATCTGCTCTTGGACCTTTCCTCCCCTGGAAAGCGACATTCCTGTGAGGGACATTTCCAGAACACACCTCAAGCTGGTGATTTATTAAGGTAAATACATCATGTGAACAAGGTGCTTTAATGATGTTTTCCTCAAAAGATGGCACTGTCCGAAAAGAAGCAAGTCTGGGTTGCTGTTTAATTGTGTAATAATAGGTATGCCAGGAAACAAGATGAACTGAAACAACAAACAAACCTGTTTGCCTCCAGGTATAACTGGCATCCTTGCACCTTCTTTTCACAAGGGTGTTAGTACACTGCGTAGGTCTTCTTACCTGGTTGCTAAGGTCTCAGTCTCCTTGACAACTAAACTTTTCAAACATTACATGAAAAATGTTTTCTTCCGAGTTGAAAAAGAAGAAACAGGGAGCCCAGAGACTGTCTGCCCCTCTAGGACTCAGATGCTTTGACTCACTCTCTGATGGGGAACCAAAGGGGTGGCTTGGCTAAAGAAGCGATCACCCTGACTCTGTGCTATAGGTGTAACATGACTAGTGTGTTCTTGTTTTAGAGATTCTGCCCACCTTGTTCAGGAAGTCTGGTGGGCACCCCTCTGCTCTGTTCGGTACTTGGAAATGTGCCTGCTGATTCTCACCTGTAAATGAGGTATTAGTGAGGCTATTACTGGAGACATGGAACTTTATTTGTGCAGGCCTAGGAGAAGAGCTTAACATCTGCAGCCCTAGGAATGCTCGACTGTGGAACTGCTGGTCTGTAACATGTCCTCTGGCAGTTCGGGTATGGACGTCTGACTTCTCTCAGGCTGTCATTGTGACTATATGTCTCTGTACCAATCTGCAAATGCTAGGCCCAAGGAAAAGTGGAGCTCACTGACACATGATTTGAGCATGCACTTACTCATAGGAGCAATAGGATTATGCCTGAGAAGTCTGGGGACTGGGAAGGGAGGCCAGGGATTTGAGATGGATGGAAATACTGTAATTATTGTGTTTGTTACTCCTTTGAGTATTCTCTTTTTATGGATGATAATTCCCTTTCTCCTTTTCTTAATGAATCTTTCCCTTCTTGTGTTTTGCACCGAAGGCTAGATCCTCAGCTGGTGTTACTTAGTGTAGGTCCATTGACTTCCAGCACTGATATACATCAGCTGAGGAGCTGGCCCAGAACTATTCTAGTTCTGACCAGTTCACTGACTCCTTAGCATGCAGTATAAATCAAACATAAATGGTAATGATTCATATTCGTTGGGCAACACCCATTGTGTAAACACCTTCTGGGAAATGGGTTTATTGCACAAGAGTCACCACTGATTGATGACAATTAATTGTGTTACTAGCACAGAGATGACCTCAGGGAAGGTCAGTTTCACTTCAAAGGTTACACTTCTCTTCTGTACAATGATTAGTGCCACCTAGTAAAATAAGGGCTATGTGTTTAAATAGGCACAGCATCAGGAAAAACAGCTGATGGTATTTTGTTTATTATTGATTAACTCCTGAATGGACTAGTGACAATAGACAAGCACATCATAAACTAGTAGATCTAAATATGGGAATAACCTCAGGTGGCTTGGTTTTCCACTGCCTTGCACTTTCGGTAGTCTTTTATACCTGTGAAAAAAAGGTGTAAAATGCTTTATATTATTCATTGTTCATGCTGTGTGATTGACCCCCATGTCTGTCCCCTGATAATGCCCAAATTCACAGAGATCTTTTAAGATGAACACATGAAAATTTCTGGTGCAAATACTCATCCATATGAGTTTTCACACCGCTTCAGTTTTCCATGGACATTTGTACAAACAAAAATTTGCTTAGACAAATATTTGAGGAAAGTGCATAAAGAGAATCATGATTGCTATTGAAATTAATCCATGGCTTTTAGTTGAATGAATGTTCACCAGTACTCTTTTTTTTTTTTTTGCAATATTCACCTGACCCTATTTATGCTGATGCTGAAACACCATGATAGGAAGTAACAGACCAAGACAAAAATAAAAGAGATGGTGACTAAAAGATGACTAAAAGTGACATGAAGTCTCAGAGAAGCAGACCAGAAGCAGTGTGAAATAACACCCCCTTTGCTGGGTAGACGTGGAGCTGTGTTTCTCAGTTTTCTAAGGTGGGTTACAAGGGTTGCCCTGTGGTTGCCAGAAAATCTCTATCCAAAGTAAAAGTTCAGCCTGCTCAGTACAAGGCAGATGCTAGGACTCGAGGTGGGAGTCCTCCTGTTTCCTCTATTGCTGCCCCACCCTGTCTTACCTCGTCAGCAGCTCCTCATTTCTCCTTCCTACTCTTCTCTTTCCCATCACCTGCACAAATCCAGTGTGGTATGGAGCCAACATTATGACATAACAACTGCCATACTGGGTCAAACCAATGGTCACTCTAGCCCTGTATCCTGTTTCCAACAGTGGCCAGTACCAGAGTTTCAAAGGGAGTGCACAGAACAGTGCAGTAGGAGTGATCCACGTCTGTCTTCTCCTCCCAGCTTCTGGCAGTCAGAGGTTTAAGGTTGCCTTCAGCATGCGGTTGTATCCCTAGCCACTGAAGGACCTATCCTATGTGAACTTACCTCGTGCTTTTTTCAACCCAGTTATACTTTTGACCATCACATTATTCCATTCAAATGAGTGCCACATGTTAATTGTGCATTGCGTGCAAAAGCCCTTCCTCTTATTTGCATTAAATCTGCTGACCCCTGGTTTTTGTGTTCTGGGAAATGGTAAATAACACTTCTCTATTCACTTTCTCCAAACTATTCATGAATTTATAGACCTTTATCATATCTCCCACCCCATACACCCAGCTGTGTCTTTTCTAAACCAAACAACCCTAATCTTGGTGGTCTCTCCTCATATGAAAGGTGTTCCATACTTTTGATCATTGTTGTTGCCCTTCTCTGAACCTTTTCCAGTTCTACTAAATCATTTCTGAGATGAGAGAACGGGAACTGGACACAGTATTCAAGATGTGGGCACACTATGGATTTATAGAGTGGCATTATGATATTTTCTGTTTTATTTTCTTTCCCTTTCCTAATAGTTCTTAACATACTGATAGGAACTGCTGCATTGTCCACTGCTGGACATTGAGTGGAAGTTTTCAGAGAACTATCCATGATGACTCCAAGGTATCTTTCTTAAGTGGTAATAGCTAATTTAGAGCCCATCCTTGTATATGTATAATTGGGATTATATTTTCCAAAGTGTATTACTGTGCATTTATCAACATTGAATTCATCTGCTGTTTTGTTGCCCACTCACCCAGTTTTGTGTGATCCCTTAGTAACTCCTCGCAGTCTGTTTTAGATTTAAAACAGATTTGTATCATCTGCAAATTTTACCACCTCACTGTTTGTTCCCTTTTCCAGATCATTTGTCACTATGTTGAACTGCATTGGTCCCAGTACAGATCCCTGAGGAACACCGCTATTTACCAGTCTCCATTCTGAAAACTGACCATTTATTCCTACCCTTTGTTTTCTGTCTTTGAACCAGTCACTGATCCATGGGAGGACCTTTTATCTTATCCCATCACTGCTTGATTGATGGGATCACCTCTGGTGCCCTCTTTAAAATTGGCATTACATTGGCTACTTTCCAGTTATCTGATACAGAGGCTTGTTTCAGCGATTGGTTACATGCCACAGTTAGTAGTTGGGCAATTTCCTATTTTAGTTCCTCTAGAAATTTTGGGTGAATTCCATCTGGTGACTTATTACTGTTTAATTTACTGGTTTGTTGTAAAGCCTCTTCTAATGACACATTAATGTGGGATAGTACTTCAGATTTGTCACCCCAAAGGTAACCCTCCACATCCTCTACAGTGAAGTCTGATGCAAAGAATTCATTTAGCTTCTCTGCAATGTCTTTGTCTTCCTTGAGTGCTCCTTTAACATCTTGGTCATCTAATGGCCTCACTGCCTCTTTGGCAGGCTTCCTGTTTCTGATATAATTAAAAAAAATCTGACTTTAGTTTTTGTGTCTTTATCAAGTTGATTCTCAAATTCGTTCATGGCCTGCTTTTATTATATTTTTATAAGTAGCCTTCCAGAGTTTGTGCACCTTATTATCCTCACTAGGATTAGATTTCCAATTTTTAAAGGATGCCTTTTTGCCTCTAACAGCCTCCATTACGCTGTTGTTTAGCCATGGTGGCATTCTATTGGTCCTCCTATTGTCTTTTCTGAATAGGGGTATACATTTAGTTTCAGGCTTTATTGTGGTGTTTTTAAACAACCCCCATTTTGCTTGTAGGCATTTAACCTTTGTGACAGATCCTTTTCACTTCTGTCTAACAAATATCCTCATTCTTGTGTAGTTCCCCTTTTTAAAGTTACCATGGTGGGTTTTTTGGTATTATCCCCCCTATAAGTATGTTACATTCAATTAAAAGAGGACACTCTGGTTCGCATTGCTCCACCACCCACAGCTCTCAGCTGACCCTCACCAACTTGATGCAGTGCCTTTCTTAGAACTGAGTGTTGTATAGATGGGATTGTGGGGAGGAGAGCTGAGTATTGTTGCAATGTCATCACCTGCTACACTCCATCCCCGATTCAGCAACACCTTCTCCCAGATACACCACCTAGGAAACCCTGTCATTCACTATTCACCATTTTCAGCACATCACTCCCCTCCCTCTTGTGTCAGCAACCCCATAGCTCCCACTTAACTCCCTCCGTGCCATTTCCCAGCAGCAACCCACTCAAAACCAGATGTAGTTTCTTGTTGTGACCCCAATTCCACAATCCATTTTTGCCAGCTTTGGTATCCTGCATGGAGAAAGGTGGAGAACCCCTGAAGCACAACTAACCTAGGCATCAATGCATTTGAAGCTATGCATGCATCACATAAGTTTACATTTGTTTTAACATCTTCTAAAGGTCTGTAAGGTTTATCTGATGGAGACAGAGGGTAAAAGTCTCCTCCGTCTGAGAGCTTGATTGATGGCATAAAGTAGGTGCAACAAATAATTCTTATTATGACTCAGTCTTCACCTATGGGGTTTCCCGTGAGGCTTGATAATAGATTTATGTGGGTTGCTTGGCTTTCTTTTTGTCCGTTGTCTTAACACTAAAGCAAAAAGCCCCGTCTATACTATCTTTTTCACTGAGAGATTTCTTGTGTAGAACTACTACTAAAACATGTTTTTGCTAAAAAAAAAAAAAGCTTGACTATCTGTAGTTTTGTATTGCCGTGATCTTTAAAACTATTATCCATGCTTCATCTCCGTACTTTGTGCATTATGGTCCCTATACCTCCTCCAGAAAACTCGTGAAACGAGACATGTGAGTGTTTATCAAAAAGTACTTCATATCTCAATAAAATGCTCGTCTGTCTGCTTAGCAGCCAAGAATTAACTTCTTCACTGCTACAAGCACTTACCGCTCACCTGGCTGTAGCAATTATATCCTTTTGTGGCTAAACTGTTTCTCACCTCTGTCAAGGTCTTGTTCTATCTGGAATCTCCTACATGCTAATTTTCTTGACAACCCTGAACTTTTTCATTGGTTTAAAGGTCTTGCTGATGTCTGGTCAAGTGATGATAAAATTACAGGTGAAATGGTAGCAAAATTTCTCAAATACAAGGTAATTATTTTTGCCTTGGTGCTCTTAATTGATAGGTGCCTATCTTTCATTACCTACTTGATAGGTGCAGTATAACAATATAACAAGAATATTCTTTTGGTGTGCAGGAATAGCTCCCTTTAGTGTCAAGGGGACAATAATACACTCCAAAGATTTCTCCAGAGTGCCATGAACACACAGCAAGTCTAAGTAGCCCTTTGTCTGGCTATTGATTGAAGGCTAGGTTATGCCTGTTCAGCACAGCCCCATGTTGGGGGGTGCAATGCCCTAGGGAGCTTCAGAGGAGACATTTTCCTAGAGCTCCTCACTTATGCTGAAGAGAGCACACGCAGCTGAACCCTTGAAAGAGGGGTGCCGCATACTCCCCTCTCATGGCTGGCCAGCACATTATAAAGGGGCTATGGAGCCATGGCTCTGCCTACTCCTTGCTCTTATTCTCCTCTTCCTGCCCCTTTTTGAACCCAAGGTGCTGAAATTATGGCTGGCCCTTGCATATGTAAACTATGCAACAGGGAGTGTTTCACCCATTCCTTCTGTCCCCCCACCATATAGTTGCCTAAGGCTCAGCCACAGTGTGGCCCTAAATAAGTATCAGGAATAGACATGTTTTCAACAGGCATATTTCAGAGCTAGAAGTATGATTCTCCAACACAGGTACATAGCCAGATTTAAGCATGTGTCAGTGAAGGACACCATGCATCCTGTGACAGAAGTCTTTGGAATCCAGCGTTACTGCAGCACTGTGCTCCACAACACAGCTGTGACGGTGCATACCAACCGTGCTTTGGCCTAGAGAGAGTTACGGAAGCATTTGCAGGCTGTGGAGGCCATGCCTCTCTGCCTTTGCTGGGCATGCTCAGCTTGTAAGACAAGTATAAAAGGAAGCAACCTAGCTCAGTCTGAACTAGATGCTGAAGGGGAAGGACGCAGTCCGCCAGCTCGCTCCAGGCTGCTGCTGCAGACTCTGAGCCCCTAGGCTGCCAGATGAACCCCAAGGAGGGAGCGAACTGCTAAAAGCCACGCTGGCTGGGGACCCTGGAAACCCTGGGAAAACATGGACCTTTGCCATCGAAGACAAGATAGGATCTAGTCCAGGGGACTTGAACAGAGTTATGGTGAGAGAACTGGGGTACCACTCAGTGTGTTTTGGAAAGTTCCTGCTGATTTGTGGCATGTAACCACCCCCCAAACAGGGCCCTGGGCTGGGGTTCAGAGGAGCAGGACAGGCCCGAACTCCCTTACCTCGGATACTGCACTCCCTAGGTCGTGCCCCACTACCCCAAAGGGCCACTAGGTTGCCCTCTGTGATTGAGAGGGCCACCTCACTGACTTTGGCTATTAGGACATGCTACCCAGAAGAGGAGCACCAATTTGTTAACTCTGATTTGATGGGTTTTCCCTGCCTTCCCAGGTCAAGTGACCCAACGCCCGTGATGGGGTGTATCAGCCGGCAACACCAACCTTCCAATTGCAGACATTGTTAATAGCCTTGAAAGTTGTCAAGCTAACCTCAAAAAGGTGTATTGGTTAGGAGTCAATGCTGCGTTGTCCTCCTGAATCTATAGCATGAAACAGTATGTCATGGGAAAAGTTTGTTTAATGTTAAAGATCTGACTACTTCTTCCTGCATGTGGTATAGAGTTCCATTCGAGCATTCATTCAGCAATTGTGTGTGGCAGACCTCAGCAACTCCAGTGCATTGTTGATCAGGAGGTTGAGGGAGACCTATCCTCCTTCGAGGTGGTATTATGTTTGAATCCTTGGAAATTACTTGTATTCAGAGAGAAACCAGCACAGGAACACAGACATGTAAACACATGGAGAGTCTTTATTGAACTTCAACTACAACCAGCCAAGTCTGGCTGAGCTAACCCCTAATAGTCTAACTCTGTTGCTATGGCAACAAGCTAGGCTCTGTTGCTACGGCAACCTAGGCAAATAGGCAGGACACAAAATACACAACATATTCCTCCTACCTTAATGGAAATGCCCATTTAACAGAACAATTATTAAACTAGGGAGTGAGGATAGACTGCCTCATTTCCTTGCTTAAACCCCGAGGATTATTCTGCCCTGTTAACAGTGGGTTTGCCCTAGCTAAAGATCCAGCTGTTGAGGAGGACTTCTCTCTCTGGTTGGATTATGGTGGACTTCCGGTGTTCTTGCACCAGAAGATGTTATTGGTGCTGGTCTAACAATGGGCTCAGGACTTGTAGCTCAAACAGGTGAGGGTACTGTATCTGCTTGAACAGGGGAGGGTGCTGTATCTGCTGCAGAGGTGGATAGAGGAGGGGAGTCAGGAATTGGGTGACTTTTGACTCAATGACTCTTGACTCACTTGCAATGGTGAGGTCAAGGCAGGAGATGTGGCTTTGGGACTTGTATGACCTGGCAACTGATCTGTATGCCACCTCCAGGTGAGATCATTTGCAGTCTGGACAGCTAGGAAACAGGTCCTGTCTGGACAATGACTGTAGCAGGAACCCATTTAGCTCCAGAAGCATAGTTTTGAGTTAGAACAGGCTGTCCAGGACTAAAGGTTCGGTCTTTTGCTTTGTTGACTTGGTTTTGCTGTTGATGTTGCACAACTTGTCATGCTTTGGAGGCTTTCATCAGATCAAAGCAAGTGTGCAGCTGTTGTCCCATCATTAGAAAGGCTGGGGACACTTTGGTCATAGCATGAGGTGTGTCTGTAGGATAGTAAGAAGGTGTCCAGACACTTTTGAGTGGACGAGTGTTCCCGTGCAGATTCTAAAGCTTGTTTCATTGTCTGCACAAACATTCTACTAATCCATTGGTGGATGGATGTTACAGTGCTGAAGTGATGTGACGTATCCCATTTGCTTTCATAACATTTTCAAACTCCTGAGAGATGAACTGCAGCACAGTCCCATGGGTGTAGGGGTGCCAACTGAGGTGCGTTCCTCACACTCTGACATGAAGTACAAGCTCTTGTCTTCTCTTCAATGGCACTGTCCAGGCCAGGCTACCAAAAGTAGCTTCGTGCAATTTCTTTCATGCACACCATTCCACAGTGACCTGAATGTAGCTGTTCCAAAATCCGTGATCTCAGTAGTGGTGGAATAATGGCACGCGTCCCTCACAACAAGTAACCAGAATAGATTGATAACGCTATCCTCCTGGACATATAAGGACGAAGATCGGGTGAGACCTGGGAGACCCATAGAAACATTCCATGCATCACTAGGTCCATAACTTAGGACAGTACTTGGCCAACGTGAGTTGCCCTCCTTACTTGAGTAGCAGTGATGGGTGTGTTCTCTACCTATTCAAAAGAAGATTTCTTTCTGGCCAATATCTTGATGTTTAATTGGTAAAGGCAGTCTTGAGAGACCATCTGCATTGCAGTGCAAAGTGGATCTCTGATATTTGATCTCGTGTATGCAGAAAGCAACAATGCCCATCATTGCATGTGACTAACAGCCAATGGTGGAATGCCTGTGAGTGGTCCAAAAATTGATGTTAGAGGTCGAAGGTCAGTGAGAAGTGTGTACTTCCATTCAAACAGGTACTAGTGAAATTTCCAAATTCCAGCAACAATTCTCAGTGCTTCATGTTCAATGTGGGCATAGTTAGTTTCTGCCTTGCTTAAGGTGCATGATGCAAAAGCAATGGGTCTCTCCTCTCCAGAAGGCATAATGTGTGACATGACCTCTCCCACCCCATAAGGGGAGGCATTGCAGGCCAATTGTAGAGGTAAGGACAGATCAAAATGTGTCAAAACATCTTTAGCAATGCAAGTTTAGCCTTGTTAAATGTAACACCACAGGCTTCAGTCCACTTCCAGACCTTATTCTGGCAAAGGAGTTCATGTAGTGGTTTTAGTAGAGTTGCTAACTGTGGAATAAACTTTCCATTATAGTTCAATAGCCCTAAAAAAGAGTGAAGTTGGCTTATGTTTTGAGGAGGTGGAGCTTCCACAATAGCCTTGACTTTTGCAGGAGCTTTACGAAGGCTAGTTGCATCTATGATATGTCCCAAATATTGAACAGAGGGCTGGAAGAATTCACATTTGTCCTACTAGACTCGTAGGCTGTACTCTTCCAGTCTTTGTAGGGCAGCCTCCAAGTTCTTAAGGTGATCATCTTCCTTTTTGCCAGTGACCAGGATGTCGTCAAGATAGCACTGGACACCTGGCAAGCCACGCAAGATCTGGTCCATAGCCCTCTGGAACAAATCTGGAGCAGACGTTATTCCGAAGGGCAAGCGACAATATCGGTACAGCCCTTTATGAGTCACGATAGTCAACAGTTCTTGGGACTTCTCATCAACATGCATTTGTAAATATGCCTGACTCAGATCAGTCTTGCTGAATTTTTGTCCACCAGTTAAGCCAGTGAAGATGTTATCGATACGGGGAAGAGAGTATAGCTCTGCATACAACACTGGGTTAACATTCCCCACAAATCCAAATGGAGCCATATTTCTTCAGTACTGGAATGACTGGAGTTGCCCATTGGCTGTGGGTAGCCGGTACTAGGACTCCATTTTTAACCAGGCACTTCAGGTCCGCTTCAACTTTTGGCCTGATGGCATATGGCACCGTTATGGCTTTCAGACATTTTGGTTGGCTGTCAGGCTTAATATTCAGTTTCAGTGATTCCCTTCATCCTTCCCAGGTCCTCCCCAAAAACAGCAACATGTTTCTTTAATACAGCTGTCAGACCGGTTTCTTCTTTAGCCATCCTGTGCACTTCTGCCCAATTCAGCTGGATCTTCCTAAGTCATAAACTTCCAATTAAGGCTGGGTAATTGCCTTCCACCAGAAACAGTGGCAATTGAGCAGTCTGTCCATTGAGCTTCACCTAATATCAGTAGTGCCCAACATGGGTACAGCTTCTCCAGTGTACGTCTTCAGAACCATTTTTGTCAACTTAAGCGGGAGATGCTTTAGCTTCTCCTTATACACAGTGTCTGAGACCAGTGAAACTGCTGCGCCTGTGTCCAGTTCCATGCATACAGGTTGACCTTCCAACAGTATTCATGTGAGCCAACTGCCATGGACAAGACGTGGAGTGGCACTTCTTCTTCTGACTGGGTGTCACTTTGATCATCATTTTCTCCTGTTTGCCTGTTCTGTTTGACTCTTCTTTTTTTTGTTTTCAGGCATGTTCAATGTGTCCCTTTTTGCTACATTGTCGACACACTAGGTTTTTACACCAGCATTCCAATGCATGCTGAGCAGGCTTTCCACAGCAGTAACATTCCTGGCTCCCCACCGTCTTGTGGGTAGCTTCTTATGATACCTCATGCGCTCTGGTTGATGCATTGAGCTGTTGTGCTTCCTTTGCTGCCAGTTCCATAGAGACTGTAATTTCAGTAGCCTTCTGCAAAGTGAGCTGGGCCTCTGTCTATAAGCGCTTCTATACTGCTTCAGTGTGCAGACCACACACTAACCTATCACTCAGGGTGCCATTTAACACATCATTAAATTCACAGTGCTCAGCAAGCTTCTTCAGAGCTGCTACAAATTGCACAATTGTTTCACTTGCTTCTTAATTCCTTTTGTGGAACCTAAATTGCTCTGCAGTTACCAGTGGTTTTGAGGAAAAATGTGCCTCTGGTATTTTCACAACGTCACTGTCAGATTTTATCTCAGTATATAAGTTCCCTTGCTCTAGAGTTTCATCCAAAGGTGCCAAAGGGCCTGTAAGTGTAGCCATTACTGCCCTTTTTCTTTCTTGTCTTTCGGTGTCTTTTATTCATATTCCCGGTGATTTCGCTCCACTAGCACTGCTTTTGTTCCTTCTCCCTTCGCAGTCTGTCTGCTTCCTCCCCCTTTTCAGTCTGTGTGCTTCACTTTCCGTCAGCACAAAGCACAGCCTGCTTTACTTTCAGTTTCAACCATCAGTTGAAATACTGATGTAATTATTAATTCCATGCATTTGTGGAGCATCTGTTGTACCTGGCCTCAAAACATCTGACCAAAATAGGGATTGCTATCTCCATTAAACAAATGGAGAAACTTGGCAATAAAAAGGTGACGGGCCTGACTCTGCGAGGTGATGACTGCCTTCAGTTCCCATTGATACAGTGAGTCAGTGGCGTGAGTTTGGAATAGAACACAAGTGCCCCGTGACCCTTAGCTCCTTGATCTAAACAGTACACATTGAATAAATACCTGCAAATGAATATAAAGGGAAATGTAAATGTGTAGTTTTATTCTCTGTGTTCATAAATGCCCATATTGTGCACAAACAAATGTTTTTGTTGCAATTTAACATGATAGTTTTGGTATTTTCACCTAAAATATAAAGCAGCTATTAAGATAACATCATTATTTATTTATATTAGGAGGGAAGAGAGGGGCTGGGGCTAAAATTTCTCCAGTCTTTTTAAAGCTTCTTGTCTAAGCCCTGGTCTACACGTACCTGGAGATTCGGCGGCAGTCAATGGGAGTTACACAAACTATGCAGAGTAGCTTGTGTAACTCCCGTCGACTGCTGTGCTTCCCTTCTGCACGACGTCTTCACTGCACTGCGCTGAGGGGAATGCAGTGCTATGCTACTTGAAGGGGTGATTTTACTCAGTCGACTTCCTGATCGATTGAGCGGGTCTACACTGACTGCTCAATTGATCCAGAAAGATCGATCTGGTGGCAGCGACTTTGCCACCAGTCAGTACAGACATATCCTAACATTCAGTGCAAGGGTCCATGATCTATTTACTTCAATGGGAGTTGCATGAACTGAGAGTGCTTTACATTTGGCCTGTCAAAATAGTGCTGAGCAGCTCCCTTAGCTGCCACCAGCAACAGTGATCAGGTTTGTGAAGACAAGGGAAGATCCAGAGAAAAGACAGAATAGATACGACTGATGTATTCGGTTTTACGGCAAGACATCCCTTTAAAGGTCAAGCACAAAAAAAGGAGTGAAACCCCCTCAGACTCATGAGTGATACCTACTGGCAGGGAACTAGGTATACAGACCCTTCATGCTCTGGATGTGACCCACATGGTGTCATCTATTAATACAGCTAATACCTGCTCATTTATATGAGCGGATCAAGTGAAAGCCTTTGACTATTTAATCTAATTTCTGTAACGCAGGAGACAGTCATTTTAATAAGGCGCTTCTATATAAAAATGCTTGATACTTCATTATCTATTTATTTCACAGTCACTCAGTTTTATTTTATCCTTCATATTTAAAAAGGAGACAAAATCAAGTCTTTAAAAAATGATCTGATGCCACTGTTCTGTGTAAACAATATTGGCTGAATGTATCATTGGCTGTCTGTGTTCACAGCCTCTGCTGTTTTAGCTTTTTTTTTTTTATTTGACTAAAATATTTTTGTGCTGTCTGTAGAGATGTCTGTTAACATTTACACGTTGATAGTAACTCTGGGGTTTCTACGACAAACAATAGGATTGCATGTGTGTTTGTGATTATGTAGATGTTCCACAACTATGTCAAAAGAACATTATGAGCCAGATTCTGATCCTCTGACTCCTGTTGAGTGGCCCCTTACCAGGCACGTAATCTCATTGACTTCAGTGGTGCAATATCACAGGAGTAATGAGATTGGTATCTGACCCAAAGGTAGCACCATTACAGCTGGATGAAATTTTCCAGACAAATAGTTTATTCACCGAAAAAATGCAGTTTTGGCTCAGTCTTGAACTATTTGTGAATATTTGTGAATATTTAGTTTGAACAAAAGGTTTTGTTTGACCCCCAATTTTTTTTTTTTTTTGCTTTTTCCTTTTTGGCAAGAAAAATAATTTTAAAAAATCCATTTTCGGTGAACCCAAAATTATTATTATTGTTGTTATTATTTATTAGCACTTCTCAGTTTGGCCATTGAGCTGAAAAATCAATTATTCTCTCAGCTCTACTGTAAAGCACCCAAAAGTCAGGAAATGAGACAAAACAGGAAGAGGGCCTGATTCTCCATTGCCTTCATCATGCCAGCTAATTTACACCCAGTGAGTGTAAAATGCTGCTATTGGTTCAGTCAGGTGGAGAAATCTGATTGTACATTTTCCCACAGGAAAGAAATGTCTACAAAAGGAGAAAGATAGTAAAGAATCAGGCTCAGAAATCTTATTAGGGCCCACACATGGATTTTTCAACTGAACAAACATGGCCTGTCCTGCATCTGTGGGCTAGATGGTGAGCGAAGTTCAAAATAACAGAGCAGGAGGAGCAGCAATATGACAAGGATGGAGATGAGACAGGACTTGGTCTAAGAAACCACAGAGGGCCAGACCCTCAGCTGCTGTAAATTGGTGTAGCTATAGAGATGCATTGATGCACATGAGCTGAGGATCTGGCTTCTCAGTGTCTGCATAGGGTAGGGGGTAGAATTCAGAATGGGGATTGCTGCAGACTCCATTTATGACGCCTATCCTAGGATGAGAGTTGGGCTACTGAATTCTCTGACAGCAGGGTCAGGTCAAACATTTCCACATAATTACTACATCTAAGGGATAAAAATATTGACCTTGTATTGCTCTCATTGTTCTTTGGGAGCAGGATTGGGCCCATTGTTCTATTTCAGAAAGTTAATATTCATCAAATGGTAATGAAAATACATAAAAAATAATTATGACAAACACGGCATCTGATTAAGATGAGAGGATGACAAACCTTGTGAATTTTTAATCTGAAAAATAAAGAACATTACGTTAATAAGACTTAATTATGTCATTAAATATTTAAAATGACTTTCCATAGAAGATTTTATTTTTATTCAATGTATTTTGTTGTTAAATATCTTTAACACTTTTATGAGACTTGTGCATAAAACACATGAACTGATATGGTAAGAGGAATTTTAACTTAATATATTCAGTATATTGATCACAATTTCCATTTTATTTATCTTTAAGAAAAGCTAATAACCCTTTTACAATTTATTATAATTTATAGTTTCTCTATATGTAGATAAATATTTAATACCATTAGTAATGCATCATATACAAAATATTTATTTATTAGAACATGAGTCACTTGTACATTTCATTTTAATAATTTACATTTACAATTAATGTTACATTTTCTCAGGAAATCATGATTAATTTTCAGAATCTGACTTCAGCTAACCAAAGTCTGTCAATTAAAAGTGAATGCTGAAAATTCATTCATTTTCCCATTCTGTTGTGACTAAATATTGCAGAGGTCTCTAAACAAGCAGCAATATCACACTGTACACATGCCCTATAATACTTAGGCACAACAAGTCTGGAGGGTAGAGAGAAGTAAGGGTAAAGTTTCAGTCTTTTCTTTTATATTCTTGGATTATGCCAGACCATATATTGAATACAACATTGGTACATAGTTTCTGTTGTGAGTAAATCCTGCCCTGTTATGTGTATGAAGAGGATCCCTTAGGAGCAGACCATGTCTGGTTCTGCTGGGCAAGGTGAAGTGTGTCTGATTTTATGGGAAACGGGATGAGTGGTGGACAACCCCTTCAGGCTGCAGAACCTGACGTTTCAGGGGCTCCCTGTGAAGCAGTGTTATGGGGTCAGGTTTGATTTCTCCTACCCTCTCACCATTTGTGAGGCCATATAAGGTCCCACTGAGACCTGCTTCTCCAGCACATTTGCCCAGCACCTAACCTGGCCATTCAGGCTGGCTTCTGAGCTGTAAATTTGCCCTTAATTAAAAGAAACGGAGCTGGTCGCAATTTTTTCTCTCCAAACTTACTTTCAAGGAATAAAAGATCTTTTCTTCAAACCAGAAATTTTTGTGGAAAATCCTCATTTTGTTTGAAATTTTCAGAAAGCAACAACTGTTTCAGTTTTTTTTGGTTGTGTCAAAAAAATGGAAAATTTCCATCCCTCCCCTAAAAGTATTTTTTTTTTGTGGTGGAAAATTCTACTTTCCAACCAGCACTAATAAGAAGTAAAAGCAACTCTTTGCTTGGCAGATCTACTGACATGACAGACAGATCAAATTGGTTCCTTTCAGCTGTAAATATGTATTTACTATATTATTTGGCCATATGAAATATGAGTTTGTCATTCAAGGGACCAGATGGAAACCATTTCTGAATGCGTGAGGAAACTGAATAAATGATAACGTTAGAGAGAACACTACCGTACCTGTATATAATACCTTTAGCTGATGGATCTCAAAGTGTTTTGTGATGTTTATATGTTGGATGATGGTGTACACCTTTCACAAGGGTAGTATTTTCCTGATAAAGAATGTAATAGAAAGAAAGCCAATAAGGTATCTGTGCTACATAAGTGTGTATGTATGTGAATACATATAGATGATAGCCTTAGCACAACATGAGGCTACACATGATGGGTTCAATATAATGGTCCAATAATGCCATAATTACAGTAACAGAAGCAAAACAAATTGGTCTTGCCTTGTCAAAAAAAAAAAAAAAAGAAAAAAAAGCAAAGAAAAGAAAAGAAAAATTTCAGGCTGGGGTTACCACTCAGTCCTGTAGTGACTATGTATTCACACATACAAGGTGTCCGCGTGCAGTTTCTGATAAAAATGCATTATTTCTCAAAAGAAAAAAGAAAAAAAGAGAGAGCCTACATGAAACCCCCAAGTTATCTAGAAATTACACCTATACCTGTTGTCATTTTCAGGAAATCCATGTTGTTTAGTTGATGATCTTGTTTTGACTTTCAATGGAAACATTTTGCTGGCACTTCTTCCTTAATTGTAGGCCAAATCATGACCTCAGTGGAGGTTGTCTTTGTGTATATGAGGGCAAAATGAAACCTGTCTGTTTACAATTAAAACAACATTGAAAGGCAGGATGTTTTGTTGATAGCTGTGTCACATTTTGAGCAGCTAATACTGCATTTAAAGATACTTATTTTAGATAAAGAGTTCAAACCACAAATGCACTTAGCCTGAAATTCTCAGAAATATGGAAGTAGATGTGTGGAGAAAAATAGTTCAAGGGGAATTAATTAAAGTAATTTCATTTTAGCTGAATACACTATATGGCATCTTGATTTCATACTAATGCCCCAAATATTGACATGTAATGATTTTGGTGTAAATCACATACTTGGATGTGCAGAGAAGTTATGGTGTGTTTTATATAAGTAATAATATTAAGTAATTCTATTGAACTAATTACCAGTTAATCTGACATTTAATGAAATAAGTAACACTAAATATGCCATGAGGGCTGCCTTTATAGACTTAAAACTTTAATTAATTTCCTGAGGGTCAAAGGTGTCACTTTTGCTGATGTTGGTGGATGAAAGGTGGAGGCCATTTACTAAAGCATTTCTAGTCTTGATTGTCCAAGTTGAATGATTGCTTCTAGACAAACTAGGAAGCGTTGCCTGTGTTCTTAACAATTGGAAGAAGCTATGGAACTGATAAAAATATGTCCATTTTATTTTTTGCTGCAGTTTACTGTATAAACTTGTGAGCACTAATCTCTGTGTAAAGCCATGCATTCATGCAATAGGGGCTCTTGGTCAGAACTCACAGAATATAGAGGGCCAGGTCCTTGGCCCATGTTATGTTCCCTTTGCTTTGCTGCAGCAATGCAATAGCTGCCTTACGGGGCTGGCTGGGGATTCCCCTGTGTGCGCCTTTCCCTGCTCCTCCCCTCCTTTGCTGCTTTTGGGATTATTGATCGACATTTAGATCTTTGTATAATATGCCACTTGTGGTGGGGAGGGACTCTTTTAGCTCTTCCCATTATCCAGAGTTGCACCTCTCTACATTTATAGTCCTTGGCAAATGAACTACTGGAGAATCAGGATGGTGTAAGTCTGGCGTTTACACCAGAATTAAGAGAGATGTTGTGCTCGCTTTAAATATGTAACTCAGAGTCAGACCCTGAGAATGTTGTTATTCTAATCAGCCTCCAGTCTGGTAAAATTTCAACCCATCTGAATGTCTGCTCAGGCTAGGTCAAGAGCTGGAGTAGCAGGGATGGGGCATAGATTTTATCTAAAAAATTGGAAACTTGAAATTTGATGGGGAAAAAGGTAAACATTTTTGTGAAATGTTTGGCTAGTTTTTCAGCCAGCTAGTGTTGCATGAAGTCTATGTGGGGAAATGTGCATGAAGACAGTTTGCTCTGTTCTCTCACACTGTCTTTTGTTTACTAAATGAAGTGTTTGAGCTAGACCCTGGTGTGATCTCCTTGTGCCTCACCACCAGCACATTCTGGCTGTCAAGCTGGTGTAATCAGCCATGGATGCTCACCCTATATTGGGACTCTTATGATGCCCCCTCTGCTACTGGCTTCGAGGGTCTGGTAAGAGGAAAAGGGCATGTAGATACTGTGCCCAGATTTCTGGCTGCTGCTTTGGTCTCTTGGGGCCATTGCCAGTTGGCATAAATCAGAGCAGCCCTCAGGCTTTGCTTGATTTCATGATGAACACTAGATTGTCCTGGTGCGGAGCCAAGATTCATAGGCTTTGTGTGAGAGATGAAGCAGATTTGTCCAGCTCCACAGTGAGCACACCACATTAATACATGAATGAGCAACTGGTTGGTGGCTAGAAGTACTGCTGTTGCTTTATAATTCTTCTAGGAACAACAGCAAAAGTCTTGCAGCATCCTGAATCATTCAGGCCTATATATATGTGCTCAAATTTTGAGATTCTTTGAGCATTATGGACCTCCTTAGTTTGTGTCTAGTTAAAATCTTCCTTGGTATCAGTTTATTTTAAGGAGTTAACTATAGGACTAGATATTTTCTACCCACTGGAAGAGAGAAAAGTGCACATCTGAATAAATAACTGAAAATGGCTTCTTACTGTTCAGGAAGTACAATCAATTTGAAATTAGGATTATGGAAACATCTGTGAAAATTCAAGTGTCATCTCAATTTGGGCTCATTCAGATCCTGTATTTTTTCCAAGCAGTGCATTTAAAATCTAATCCTAATTAACACACATAGTTTAACTATAGACAACAAAATATCCTACTAAAATTGTGTGTGCTGGTTGGGGGGCTGGATGCAGGCAAGGGGGAAACTAAACAAATGTTCACTGATTGTAAAAATTCTTGTTTGGTTAATAATCTAAATCTTTAAAGACTCTAAACATATACTGAAGTTTGCCTCTCATGAATCAAAGTGGCCTGGAATGCATGAAGTATGGAAAGTACTCCCACTTATTCTTTGGCAGTTTGAAATGAACAAAGAAACTATGCTTTGGGATTTTAAGTGTTCCTTTTTTCCTCATGACTGATCAGAAAAAAATTGTTTATCACTGCTGGTCAAAACAAACCAAAACTATGGTGTGTTGGGCAAAGCTTAAAAGGGTTTGGAAATGAGGATCAGCAGCAAAAAGACTGTTTGCTTCTATAAATCTTCTTATAAACCATCAGAACCTCTTTGGCCTGCAGATTGGGTTGGAAGTCTTATAAGATTTCCCAGTTCTTCTGGTTTCCAGTCAGGCAAGAATTATCACATAGAACCTCTTCTTGTGCTATTTCAACACTTGTGCTTACATTCCTGGCTTGGAGCACACCATGTAACCCATGTGCTTCTTAGCCATCTGGTTCTGGGTAGAGTCTAGTCACTGTTTCTAGCTCATGGATTTTAGGGCACACTCCTAGCCTCAGCTCTTTTTTCCGAGCTCTTCCTTTGGATGTGGGTTTCTTCCTTCCAGCCAGCCTAGCCCCCAAACCAGTGTTTCAGACCTCCTGAGATGCCTACTTGCTTACACCTACTCCCTTAACTGCAACCTAGTGGTGTGAGCACTCTGGGCTTCTACTTTAACCCTTGGAGGGACAATATGGCAGGAAAGTAAGGAGCCCAGGCTTAGCAAGGGAACTTTTTAACCACAGAAACTTTTAAAGCACCCAAGAGTTACAGATCTTAATAAAATAACAGATGTCCTGATACACATTCATCCTGGTCTGATTTCACCCCTTCTCTGGGCCTGAAGTCTGTTAGTTTGAGGCCAGTGTCCCTTTTGTTCTCTAATTCTTACAAGTTATTCAGTTCTGAGGTAAAGGACACCCCTTCTTTGTTCATACAATCTCAAATATAGTCTCACCGTTTGTCATGTGCCAAGGATGACAAACTGCAGACCTGTTAGCTATCCTGGGGCCCCCGTGTAGAAAACCAGTTGTTCCATGGAGTTGGATCAGCAACTGAGACTCTCAGGTAATAGCTCCAGGTTGATCTCTGGTGGCATCTCTGTGATGGTAGCTACCTCAAATGCAATTCTCTGAACCAAAAAATCCATTATTTGCTGAGCTCTACACTTCTGTTCTATTGGCAGAAGCTTTATTACTGATGTTGTAAGAGGCAGCAGAAACAGTTTCATTATCAGATCCCAGGTTGAGTTTACAGTGTAGAAAGTAAGCAAAATCAGTTTGAGTTGCAAATTGAGCAAATTTATCTTGGAAGTTACTGAGACAGAGCAAACATGGTGGCCAACAAGGCATTTTTGCAGTCACTCTTAAGACGTGCACTTCAAATCTCCAACACATTCTTTTAAAGTCATTATCATAATTACATTACATTGTCCTCTTCTGGTATGAGGGGCTGGATCTGTGCATATGGACACCTGTGCCTGTTGGGAGTCCCATAGAATTCTGTGAGGTCTATGCTAGTAAAAGGGACAATTATTGTGGCTCTGATTCAGGATCAGGGCCTATGTTTATCTATCTCACAAAGCTATTTTGGAAATTTGATTTACTTACTTGGTTAATATTGACTATTAAAGGGCTAATGGCTGACCCGATCTAACCGGAGACAAGGGAAATACAGAAGATGTTATTCTTAGTAGACTTAGTAGTGGACTTTAATTTGAGGTTTTGCTTTAACTAGCAGATGTGCAAAATGGCAAACAACAACATATGAAAAGTTTTTCAATTTTTTTTGTAATTTCATGTTCAGTGATTTTGTGTACAAGATATTTGTGAAATGGAATATTTCACATGAAAACATGAAGGATTTAAAATAGTTGCATATTTCACTGAAAAATGTACCTTACATTTAAATATGTAACACTCCAAATTCAATATTTTCATTATTTTTTGGAAAACTGGCTGGGCTTCCCACTGAAATGTACCCATTCTTGAATGAAAAACCTACAAAATGGTGTGTTTACATTAAAAGATATGTGAAAACAGTTTTCCAATGGAGCATTTTTGTGAAATTAGTTAAAACTAAGAATCTCAAATTTTCTTGCAAGTATTTTACATACCCTTAAATTCCTTAATCACACTATATAACTCTTTTTCCAACATAGGAAGTGAACAATATTTTTAGGCATTTCTTCATAATGATCTGTATCAAGGCTTGCTTGGACTATCCCAATGGTCTCTATTCTTATTGCATGTGCCTGATGTTGGTAATAGGGGAAGTTTCTGTCATTAATATACAGCAGCAAGGAAGAAGCTTTGTGTAGTTATTTCAACTATCCTCTATTCTGATTTCTTTTTTAATTAGCAAATAAGAGATTTATCATCTACTTTTAGGTCCAAATGATGGCTGGTTCTAGCTGAAGAGGAAACCAATTCCATCTGCCTTACCACACCAGTGCAGGAAGCAGCTATAACTTATGATCCTGAGTGTAGCCAGAGACTCGGGGCTAATTAGTGCCACTGACTACTCTAACCCAAACTGAAATGACCTCCCCTGAAAAAGGCTACAGTTAATTCAGAACACAGTAGCCTGCTTACTCAGCAAGATAGAGAATTTGAGAGCACACTACCTCAGTGCTGCAGCCTCTTCCCCAGATCCTCACGGAACACCCAGTGAAATTCAAGGATTTAGTCCTCATCTTTAAAGGTCTCCATGGGATTGGTTCCAGTTACCTGAGGGGATTATGCCAGTCATCTTGCATAATCAGCTTTGTTCCTGTGGAGCAATAAACCTGTCAGCCTCAAGACAGAGAATCAAGAGCACAGAAGACAGAGAATGTGAGGGAGAGAGAAAGGGGTTCCCTTGAATAAATGTATAAGGCACTAAGATACCACTGGGATGGGCTCAGAAAAAGGACTATGATACAGATATTACACTTAATTGATTACCAGTTGAAAGGATGTGTTTGAAAGGGGGGAACTTTGGTCATGGTCTCAGCTTCTTGTTTACTGGGCCGCATCTGCAGAGGAGCTTTAGGCAACCATACTTTCTTTTAAACGCGTAATAAGAGCAAAGTGTTCCCCAGCCTAACACACAGCATTGTGCTAAGGTCCTCCTACCTCTACATGAGTGTACTGGGCCTTAGTTTGGTCCTTAACCTTTTGCCCTATACATCTTCTAACTAGCCTGACTCATTAACTAGGCAGAAAAAGAGCAGCATAGTACATCAGTCTCTGCTACTCAGTTATCAATGTAATGTTACACCCTGGCAAGAATGACATAGCTTATTGATTGGAAGAGCAATTTCTTCTGTAATAATAATAAAATAAATTGCACATCTACACACTAGGGCCCGGTCTACACTTACCTTCCGGATTTGGTGGCAGTCAACGGGAGATATGCAAGTGACGTAAAACACTTGCATATCTCCCGTCAACTTTGCGGTGTGTCCTCTGTGCGCCGTCCACACTGCACTGCGCTGACGGGAACAGCGTTCCCCTTGATGCAGCACTACGCCACTTACAGGGGTGGTTTTCCTGCGTCGCTTGCTGGATCGACTGAGTGGGTCTACACAGACCTCTCATTCAATCCAGAGCAATTGATCTGACGGTGACGAATTTGCTGCCGTCAGTGTAGACCCAGCCTAAGTCTTACGTCTACACGGCACAGCACTTGCAGTGGTGCGTAGGGTATACGTACCTACAAGCCCCAGTGAAAGACTCTGGCAGGGGAGAGGCAGTGGGGAAAGGCTCTGGCTAAGGGGAGGCAGCAGAACACTACAAGGCTAATGCTAGCAATCTAAATGGGGAGGCACAGCCTGGACATGTAGGGTGCACATCCTAAGGTTTCAGGCATGTCTTTATTCTACTCACCTAAGCAGTGCCTCATCATCAACAGTACAATTTATACCCATGCTGCGGGGTGGGTGCAGTGTATGCAGTCTACATGGCACTGTAAGGAGTACACAGCGTAGATGTACCCCCAATATTTTTACACCAAAATCATTACAGATTTCCACTTTCAGAATTCTGCATATTTTTACAAATATATTTTAACATTATTTGGTAACTTTTATTCCCTTCTCTTTTAATTAAAAAGATACAATAGCATGTGGAGCTGAGTATTTTCTAAAAGAAATAGTGATTTGTGTATGCCAGGGTGGGAATTGCATATAGTTTTATTCATTTAGGCATATGTTATCATTGCCCCTTTTCTTCCTTCTTGGAGGGCAATAAGAGAACCTAGATACCAAGCTGTGGAACATGTTCTGCTGACACTAGCATCTGGCTCCTTGGCAGAATCTCCTGTCATGCTGACAGCTTCGCGGTGGAGTTCTTGTATAACTGTATAAAAGAAAATTGCAGATGGGTTTTTTCTCAAATTAATACACTAGTCCATTGACCCTGATCATGCAGAAATGTATTGGTTTTATCTGTTTGTGAATGAGATTTTGGACAAATACACTTCAAAAAGGATATCTTTTTTTTGTCTCTGAATTTATCGCCAAGCTGGCTGGGAAGATGCCAAAATCCTATTACACGCCCCTTTTGTGTCTTCAAGCAGTAAATCCCTCAATCTCTCTGCTGTACATGTAGATTGCGCATTTTGCAGCAGTCATTCTTGTAAAATACAAACATATTTATCTACTACTTTGAGTGAAAATTTTACTTTTCCCCTTCTAATGGGGAAGAAAGTTGATTTTTTTTTTAACTTGAAGTGAAAAATTTAATGAATGAATCCTATGTTCTTTGCAGGATTCATTTTTATTTTTGTCAACATTTGCCAGAAAACTCCAATCTAGAGGGCCTTGTCATGTTACAAAGATAGCTAAGCACCTTCATTTTAATACGAATGGTGAAGATTTTCATTTATTAAGCACTTCCTGAATATCCTGATATTTCCATAAATGGGAGTCTCATGGATGCCAGTCCAGCAAAACAATTAAGCGTGTGCATAACTTTAAACATATGTGTAGTCCCATTGACTTCAGTGGGGATATGCATGAGGTTAAATTTAACCGTAGACTTACTAGCTTTGTTTGGGGTTTGATTTGTATCTGGGACATGCTAAGACTTTTGGGAAAAGAATATTGAAAGTTTCTCTTTTTTTTCCTCCAAGCATTAGGAGTATAGATTGTATTCTATTCAAACTGTTTTCATTCTTGAAAATAAATCTCGAGACCCCTTTCAATTTATGACTGTGCTTGCAGGAGGAAGCTGAAACACAGATGAGTGAACATTAAAAATATACGGAACAAAAATTCTATGGGGAAGTGTTTGGTAAAGACTCCAGCTCTCTCAATGTTGGCTGTGGAGACTGTGGAAGCTTTTAAAAGTTGGCACCTATTGAGAATATTTAGTTTTGATGCATGAGCCCACTCAGTCTCTGACCTTCCGCCCCAACTCCACTACCTCGTCAACTACTGCTGCAGAAACTCAGATATATACGACTCCCTGATGGCAGTATGGAAGATAGCCAAGTCTGATGAAGCCAGGTGGATTCCACTGAGCATGTTCTCTGTGTCCACACCAGGGGGAACATCCTCCGAGTTTGATTGTTTTAAGCTTCTATTAATTTATTCTCCTAGCAACAGTTATTAGGACTTGATTGACACCAGTTTCTTGTGGGTTGCTTTTTCAATAAATAAAATCACAATGAGTAAGTGTATTATTTCCCCTCCCCAGTTGTTCACTTTTGTGCTGTTATTCCAAGAAAAAAAATTGAGTCAGCATAAAAAGAAATGGGTAGGTTTCTATAGGTTTCATGCTCCTTTTCTCACAAAAAATACCTTTATAAATTTCCAACAGATGCAAGTTCCAGAGGGGTAGCCGTGTTAGTCTGTATACAGCAAAATCATCAAGAGTCCTGTAACACTTTAAATACATCCAAGGGCAAGGAACAACCTATTTACAACCTATTCACCTTTCAATGGTTGTGAATAGGCCTCATCTACTCTAACTGAATGGACTTTCCTACATCTACCTTCCCCATTGTTGTTCCTTACCCTTGGATGTGTATATATACACACATCCTGTCTGATTTCCATTCCTTGCATCTGATGAAGTGGGCTGCAGCCCATGAAAGCTTATGCCTGCAGAAATTAAATTTGTTAGTCTTTGAAGTGCCACAGGACTCTTGTTGCTTCAACAAATGCAAGTGCAGGGAAGAAATCAAGTATTTACATGCCTCAGTATTACTTTAACTGATACTTTGTCCCAGACCCTTTTCTTATCTCATATTTTGTCATAAATGGAACAAATGACATTAGAACTATTGAAGGAAGATCATAAATATGAAGGGGGAAATCCTGCTCCCTCTGAAACCAAAGTGAGTTTTCCCATTGACTTCAATGTGGACAGGATTTCACCCCAACAGTGAAAGTTGCCTTTTGCTGATTTTTGTTCCTATTTTTGCTCTGTTTCACACTGTTGTGACTCCGCGGAGTAAAACTAAAGTAAATCTCTGGTGAATCAAGCCCTAAATGTCAGAGGTGGTGCATGGAAATTCCTGCTCATAGTCAGAGCTGGTAAAAAAAAAATGCAGAAGAAATTACATGACAAAAATAAAATCAAAGTTTTGAATGACACTTTTTGTCTAAATTTTTCATTGTTGAGAAATGCCATCCATTCCATAAAGGAGCCAAAAAATAGCAACACTTCTTCGCAAAATTTTGTTTGAAAAGTTTCAGCCAGTTCTAATACGGGTATATATGGACTGAAATGCTTAGTATTGTTAAAAGTAGGCACAAACCTCTTTGATACTGATGGGCATAATCATCATCCTTCCATTCAGGCTAATAGCTGAAACAATAAAAGCCACCATTCAAAACACAGACTGGCATGGCAAGGCTGAGCAGAAGCTATGCCTATGGGCCAAGGAGCTTCCGGGGGTAGACATAAAAAACACAGGGACTAGAGCATTGACTGGTCGAGCTGTGTCACCTTTGCCTGTGAGAGAGAAGCAGGAACAGAAAAAGCCAAGGTCAAAGTCAGAAAAAGTACTGCAAATGTGCCCTTGAGGAAAATTTATAGAGAAAGCTTTTGGGCTAACTGCTGACTGGAAATGGGGGCTTAGAACTATAAGCAAAGACATAGTTTCTTGTTGTTTGATTCCTGCTGTATTCAGGAAAATAGGACTTTATGTATATTCTTTGTAAATAAACAGGGGTGCATCAAAGAAACACCTGCCTCCATCTTCAGTTTCTCCTGTGAACTGGAACAACCTGCAAAATCCCAAATTTTGGCTAAATGCTCAGATCAAAAGGGGTATCTGTATTATCATGTTTTAGCCCCGAAGTAACGAGTGCAGTTGATAGAGGATTTGATTTAGGGTGTGCCCCTTCAACAGCACGACCTGCCTCTCAACTCTGCAGAGTTGATGTCCCTTTAAGATTATCTCATTTCAGTTTTTATAGATTTCTGGTTTTAAAATGCATTGCTGTAGTCCTGTGCTCACACGGGCAAGCTCTGTGGTTCTAATTCAGGAAAACAATTAAACGTACTTAAGTCCCATTGAAATGCTTAGTTGAATCAGGGCTTACATCAAGTTTGAGGGAGCAGTACAAAACACACATCAAAAGACGCTTTGTTGTTTAATTCAGTAGGATCTCAATAAGGGATCCTGGACTTGACTGCAAGGCCTCTGCGGAGGAAAGTGCAGAAGATTTCTGGCTTAGCTACAGACTTCCTGTGTGACCTTGAGCAAGTCATTTAATCTATTTTATGCCTTAGTTTCCTCTAAAACGGGGATTATATTTCTCTATCTTGCAGGGCAGTTGTAAAGATAAGATCTATTAATGGTTGTGATATGCAGTAAGGAGGGCCATATAAATACTTTGGTTGATTCAAAACAACTACACCCACATTAGCTGTGCATTTTCAGAAGAGAAAGGGGGCTTGTAAAACAAACAAACCCTCCTTTTTAAAAAATTCCACATTAACATTTTTCCCTATTTAGATTTTAAAATAGAACTATATGAAGTCGCACCTGCTGGAAGACAACTAAAGATACGTGTGAACTTTTCCTGGAATCTTTTTTTTGCTGTTTTTGAGTTCCAACTAAAGTTTTACCCTAAATCAGTCATTTAATTAAAGAGTTTCACAGCTCAGAACTGGCCACTTTCATAGTGAATCATGTGTAACTCACTGGTTTCACAATGGATCTGAGGAAAACGTGACAGATTCATCTAAGTTTCATATTGAATTTTGGATTCTCACAAACCCAAAAGGGGGTCAGGAAACTATGAGAACCAAACCTGCCAAACAGGTTCACCTAACCTCATGTAGGTTAAAACCACTGGATTTTGCACAACTATGGTGTAAATGCCAAAAGTACCTTGCCTGGTTGCTCTTAATAGTTCTATTAAACTATGTAATACTGGTTGTATTACATTTAATTTTGAAGTTTGATGAACTGAATGTACTTTTTGTACTCTAAAACTGAGGTGTGCAATGGTTGGTGGGAAAATATCCTGGGTTGATGGGGGGAGCATATTTACGTGGCCAAGTTAAAGCAGCCATATTAAGACTAACTCGGTCCCCTTTCCCTGTTAGAATTCACAAGCGTGTCTTTGTAAATATTTAACCTAATGGAATATGCTGTGCACCTGCCACTTGCACTGACTTCAACGAGAGGAGAGGTGCTCAGCCTGTCTCAGGATTCTGTCCACTGGCAGGTGGGCCAAGATGAGCCATGTGCAATTTGAGCATTTCAAGGGCTGTTGTCTAAGTACTGAATTGTTCTGCTTATTTTTTATGTATAAAATTAATTTGATTCATTATATTAAATACAAGCAACTCTCTCACCTGTCCAGTTATCCCCATAGTTTTAACTTTTCAATGTAAAGACTGACAGTTTCTGATCCCATCTTATATGGCATGAGTAGAGATAAGTAAATGAAAGACCTAAATCTTGTAAAGAATAGATCAAGAATGACAAGTCAAATTGTTCCATAAAGGACAGGGTGATGAAAATGCCTGTATCAGGAGGAGGAAAGCAAACTATTTAGGAAAACTCCAATTTTCTCTACATTTAATCCTACAGAGTGATAACCTGAACATCATTACGGAGAAATGCTGTACATTTCTCATGAACTCATGAACTGCCACAACCTACTCCCTGGCAATGCACCTCTGAAGACAAATTCCCCTTTCATGATCTTTAATCCATAGTAGAAGCTGCTCTGCCAAAGGTGTTCATTAAATTAATGAATTAGTATATGCTGTAATTATCAATTTGAAACTCCATAGAAAGGGTTAAATGCAGAGGACCTTGCCCAGGGGACCCCATAAAGGCTGGTTACAGCAACCACATCTGCCCAGTTATTAAGGGGTTTGTGTAAATTAAGCACTGTCCTTTGTCTGAATAAGGGGCTAGGGGCCTGATCCAGAGTCCATTGAAGTCAACAGAAGGGATTCCAGTGATGTCAGTTAGCCTTGGATCAGACCCCACAACGGGGAGAGCTCCAGCAGGCATTTGGTGTAGTTGAACTTGTCTACAGGAGTTCCTTTGTGCTGCAGAGCAGCCATGCAAAAGATTAATGCTCAGGCCCACCTTAATTAGCCCATGTTAGGTACTGAGAACATGGATCCCTTGCCAGCTCTGGGGTTTTTGAGATGAATGAGTGTTTTTTAGTAACTAATTGTGGCAGCAGGTCATTAGGCCCTGATGCATCTAAGTGTGTGTTTGAAGTCAACAGGATGACTCATATACTTGAAGCTATTCACGTACCAAGTACTTTGCGGGATCAAGGTATAGGCCCCGAATAAGAGATGTCCTTTAAAAAACAGGACAGGTGATCACCCTAACTAATTAGGAGAGAGCAACACCACCATAGATGTAATTGTTTTAGCATCCCAAGAACTTTTAAAGAACAAGAAGGATTATATTCCAAACATTCCCACAACTAGAGCAACATGTAATGCCATATATACAGCTTGCAAGGTAACTCACTGCTACATTTATGAAGAGCAAACCATAACAATTGGAATATGGATCCTTTAACACTCTGCTACTCACCTCTCTTCCATTTCGGACTGCTCCCCTCAGCAAGCATCTCATGTTACAAATCAAAGCAAGGTCTTTAGACCCATGCCTGTGACGGAGCAGGAAGCTTAGAGCGCCCAAGTGAGGGGGAGCTCTGAGGGAACGTATAAGCAACTGGGAGCTCAGTAGGCATGAGGCTGTGATTTGAGGGTTTAAGAGAGCTGGGCTGCAGAGACCCACAAGGAAGGGTGTCAGATACAGGGTCTGCACCTGACCGTGTGCATTAGCGCTTGTCTACACTGCAATAAAACAGCTGCAGCTGGCCCATGTCAGTTGGCTCAGGCTGGCTAGGCTTGGGCTACAGAACTATAAAATTACAGTGTAAGCATTCAAACTCAGGCTCCAGTCCAAGCAACTGCACTTCAGTTTTATAACTCCGCAGCCCGAGTCCTGTGAGCTCCAGTCAGTTGACATGGGCCCACCATAGGTGTTTTATTGCAGTAGACATACCCTTTGAGCCCGAGAGCTAGCAACGCTGACCTGGCTCTACCAGATCCAGGAGGGCTTAGAAGCACATGTGTAGTTGGGTCCACTCACAACAGATTAGAGTTCCTCTAGATACGGCAAGTGCACCAAGGTTAGGCAGATTGGTGGTAACAGTTGGATAATCATGGCAGAGGGGAATGCATTTTTAAAGGAGGTTTTTGCAAGGAAACAACTACTACTCTTAAACCACAAGCACAGAGTGATTTTTGCAGACAGGTTATGAAAGAAAGGCAGCACACTTGAATGACAATGTCCTTAAGAAAAATCAACTGGTGGACTTATGCTCAAAGATAGTCTGCCAATCACTGAGAGAGCTGGTGTCTTTGCTATCTGCAGATGAACAGGAGGGGATAGCAGCCCTAAAGCAGGATCTAGAGGAGGTTTCACGTTCTCTTGCAGGCCAGAAAGGATCAGAAGATTCTGAGGACTAGGAGAACCCAGATAGACAGATGGAGGAGGGCAGTGAGGAGTATATGCAGCCATGAGGAGCAGCTGGGTCCCATCTGGATTGAGTTCCTTAAATCAGTAGCATCTGGAGTGCAGGAAGCTGCAGCTTGAGGAGAAGAAGCTCTTCCTGTAATTTACACATGCTTTAAGAGCCCTTTACACTGTCATGGGGGTACAAGGGGGCTTTAGTGTAAATGGGAATCAGGTTTGTGGGGAAACGTCACAACTGGCATAAATCAGCAAAGACTTCAATAGAGCTATACCAATTTATGCCTGCTGAGGATCTGGCCCCGAAATACATGCTATAGGTAGGCAAACACTCAGCTTCTATCTGTATTTTTAGCATGCAAATACCTGTTTCATCTAATTTTTGGTAAAATATATTTTTGAAAATATGGAACATCTGAATCACATCCACAAATGCTGCTCAGATGTACAACAAAGGCAGGATTTGTTGAGTAAGAGCTGTAAAGTGACATTTTGAAATTACGTTCAGAAAGGGTTCACACCGGCTAATTCCTCTCTTTCTCTCTCTCTCTCTCACACACACACACATCATACACACACACACATCTGTATATTAAGCTCTGTTTTGTTTATTTTTTCCTGGTAGAATTTCTGTTTGCTTTCTTTCTTTTTGTGCTGCAAGAGGGTTGTATGCTCTTATCTCAGTAATCTGCTCATAAACCCCATGGTAAAACATCTTCCAGAAGAGAAAATGAAGGGAGAAATTCTTATTAGAAAATAAGGAAGATTTAATTGCAAATTGCATAAAAAGCTACAGGCTAAAGGATTTTTTTTTAAACAATGATAAAGTCATAGGCATTGTCTGGTCATTTTTTTGTTGCAGATTCCTTTATCATCAGACCTTATGTTTGATGAGGACTGAGGTCGGATACAGAGATAAGCAGGAAATGCCATGGAATTGCATTTCTTGGGAAGAAAGGGAAACAGAACCCCACCCCACCCCAAAACAAAGCAAAAAATTAAAAAAAATCTTGGCATGTTCAATCGAATGGAGAGTTCTGGGATGTTAATCACTGCTGCTTTTATCAGACAGCTTTATTAAGATCAATGTTTTTTGCTGCCAAATTAGAGTGGACCGAGAGTGAACTTCCCAGCAGTTATTAACACAAGTCCACGTTTGCTGGAAGGATCGGCTGGCGTCACGTGCGCTGCAATAGCTGGGAGTTACACAATATCTATATCATTTTTCACAGCTTTGTCATTAGCTGGTAATGATTTGATTATTTTGCAGATGAATCACAGTATAAATCTCTTTCACAAACACTACCTCCAAGTATTAATCAAAACCATTAAGGCAAAGCAGTCAGTGCAAATTAAAAAATTTGCATGTCTAAATTAAAAATTACAGTAATACATCATAAATAAATCTTTTAAATTCTCTATAGTCTCTGTAAGCATCCCCTTTTTGTGCCTGTAATGAGCCCATGAATACAGCTTTTTTTTTCTTCTTTTTAATCAGGGCATAATCAAATTTTATAGGTACAATTCAGGGCTTTCTCTTTAAACTCCATATTGGCTCTTACTGGGGAAGGAAATTATTTTTCGTTCTGAAACTGAGTAAGAGATGAGTGCGGAAGACAAGAGTGCAAACCCATCACACCTAATTTGAAGCATCTTTGGCTACAGCAAAATAAATATTAGTAAAGGTGATACATCTTTTTCAAATAACTTTGAACTATGAAGAAAATGACTGAGTTGTATTTTAGGTACTATTTCATTTTAGCACTGACACCTTACTTGCAGCATGGGAAGAGATTACAAGAAGCCTCGTTAATAAAAACTGCCAGTGGGATTAAAAAATCCATTCTTTTTCTTTCACAAATGAAAATGAACAATTCAGGGGCCTTAAAAATAAGTATTGCCCTTGATTTGGGAGCAGTTGTTCAAAATGAAGAGTCTGAAAGACCTCATGGTATTGCCAATGATTTGAATTGACATATATAAATTGCTTATGGATGTTTCCCCATCTCATAAACTCTGTCTACTTGTTTGCCTGTCCTTAGATCGTGGGCTCTGTGGAGAAGGGACCATTTTCCTGGAGTGTTTAGAAAGTCCCCTGTACATAGTTGGAGCTATTGTAAATAGATAATCTGAATAAAGAAGGAAAGGAAACTTACTTGAAGACAGCAAGAACGAATTTCAGAATTCTTTGCCAGCTAGCATTATATAACGTAATCACTAGTGCCCAACACCTCTGCTAGCTCTCATCTCTTTGCCCAACATAGCCTGATGGCAATGTAACTCATTCAGATAGGACATCTCTACCCATAGTCCTTGTCCCAGATCTGACTCCTATTTGTGATTAATTTGATCAGCATCAAACAATAGTTTACTATATTTACTATTCTATTACATGAATTAAAGTATCTTTCAATTATGCAGTGCCTTTCATCATACATTACATGTATTCATAATTTAAATAATCATGATGAGTTTTGGTGTGACTCAATTAGACGCAAGACTGAAACAAAACAAAAATAAACCCACCATGCAGTAAAGCTGAACCAGTGTATATGATGGAGGAAAAGGAAACAGTTTTCAGTTTCACATTTCCAGGGCCATTTATAAACAAGAATGAGGCAAAATTGTTTTAAAAATTATCTTTTCACCTGAATTCCCTTTTAAGGACAATTATGATTTTTACAGGGTGTAGGATCTTACCTTCTTTGCCCATAGTCAAAACTTCACAGACAAGTTCTTTGGCATTTACCCTAGATTGCTGTATAGCAATTATGGTTCTTCTCATATAAATCTTAAGAGTTTGCCAAATTTGTCTCATTGCATCCAAGGCGCAAAGACAAGATATCTTCTAAATCCTCCATTGTGAGATGGATTAGAATACCTATTGTGGAAGTGTACAATGCAAAATATCTTTTGCCCCTTTGAAAGACATTAAAGCACAGAACCTCATCTTCCAACCGCATAGCTACATCAGCTGAAGGAACTCGCCATGCAGTTGGTCTAATATTAACATAAGCATGAGCATATTTCTTTCTCAGAAGCTAGCTTTGGTAGATTAATTCCTCCAACACTGCTACAGTGCTGTTGCTTAAGTACAAACAATAGATAACTTTTTAAAAGAAAAACAAATAAAATGTAGTTGTATATTTTTTTTCCCTCCCTGAACTTCTGGCATTTTTGATGCTGGCTAATTCCTGCTAGGAAAGAATTGCTGAACAAGCTGTTGCTTGAGAAAAGACTATTTCATCTAGCTTGTTAATTTCTTTTCTTGTAGGAAGCATATTCACTAACATCACATTTCAAGTTTTTTTAAGAGAATTTGAACTACGTTTATTGGACAGTAACCTGAGTTAACTGTGAATTATTTCTGCTTTAAAAATTGGATGCTTTCTTATCGGTCTATCCATCTCTCACTTTATTTATATAGCAACATACGTAGGCATTTATTTCATATTCATATATAAGAGTTTTTCAGATTAGTTTAACATTCATGGAATTGTTTATTTTGTAGATTTCCATAAAAGGAACAGTCCAAAATTGATGTGCCCCATTGATTTAATATCTTGAAAAATGTCTGCAGTTTAACACAGTTAGGAACAGTCCTAATCAATCAATTATATATATATAATCTATTTTTATAAATGAGAAAATGGAGAAAACCATCCCACTCTCAGTGTCTCATGGTTCTTCTCCCCAGCTAACAGATTAGGGTAACTGTCTAATAGTAAAGGAGTTGATATCTGTTGTTTTAGCACATCAGAATACAAAAAATCCTTGTGTGAATGAGAAGGATTCATGTGCCTCTTGGATGACGGTTAGCTGGGTATGTCATGCCTGCAGGGAAGCTGCTGTATGCATGGCAACAACAGCTGTGAGTGGGAATAATGACTTCAAGTATGTCAAGAAGGAGAAGTCATGCTTACAGTGTGAGTTCTCCTGGGTCTATATGGTTGAGAGGGAAAACAAAAAGTGATACTATATATTTCTTGGACATCATTTTAATCAGGGCTTCTAGTTTTGTTGATGCCTTTAAATCTTAGCCTCCTTTTCCAGCTCAGATTTCCCCCCTAAATCTGGTTATAGACAGTATAGTTATATTATTCAGATACGCATATTGTATGAAACCTTGCCATAATTCTAAATATTGGGTGACATTTCAAGGGACATTTAGGATCTTCTGGGATGATCTTGTACCTGCGGTGAACAGGGAAAGGGAGGGGAATATATACAGATATAAATTGGCATAAAAGAAGGTAGGATTTTCAAATGCACCTAAGTGATATAAGAGCACGGGTCCCATTGAAACTTGTGCATCTAAGGACTTGTGCTAGAGTCACAAAGGGGACTTAGGGATCCAACTGCCCCCAGATGTGCTTACATTTCTACTGGCAGGTACGCGGAAAGTCACCTACATCCTGACATCTCTGAACAGTTTAGCACCTAGATCGTGTTTAAGCACTGGCAGGATTCATAAACAAAGTGTTTCTCCACTCTTTTGCTCTGTGCCTGATCCATTAGGCATGCTCGGAGTACCTGGGATGTGGAGGTCTAAGTTCAAATCTCCACTCTGCCTGATTTGGAACAGAGACTTGAATCCAGCTCTCCTACCTCTCTAGTGAGTGATACTCTGAGTATTTTTGGCCTTCCTCTACAGCATGGAGCACGGGTCACTTGCAGATTTAAACAGGTGTAAATGGTGGATTTTCCGTAACTTGATGTCTTTAAACCATGATTTGAGGCCTTCAGTAACTCAGCCAGAGGTTGGGGTCTACTGCAGGAGTGGGTGGGTGAGGTTCTGTGGCCTGGGACGTGCAGGAGGTCAGAATAGATTATCATGATAGTCCCGTCTGATCTTAAAGTCTTTGAGTGCCCCAGCCTCTGGGCTATTGGTTTTAAGAGGGTCCTCCTCCTCCCCCTTTGGTTTGTTTTTGTGAGAAAGAGCTGGCCTGGCCTATGCACCAAACTCCAGGAGAGGGTTTGTGGCTGTGACTCCTCAGTGGAGAGAGGTGTCTTCCACCATCCTGGAGTTAGGCTCCTAAGTCCCTTTAAGGGGTGGAGGTCAGTCTACAGCCCTCTTGTTGGTGTTTCCTGCTGGCTAGTATAGGCAGCTCCCTGCTCAGAGTGTAAGTGTCTGTGTATCTCCTTCTTGGGCACCTAACTCTCTCATGCATTGTTGAAGGAACCTGAGCACCTAACTCGGGGTTGTAAATACCATTAGTTAACGGGGTGCCCCACAACGCCTTTCAATCTAGTCCTTAGGTGCTTTTGAAGAGCCCACTGCAGGTCATTTGGGATGACCATTGTAAATCTGTTTTGTAGCAAAAAAGGAAGCGGAATAGTGGATCTGTAAAAATACCTTATCTTATTTAACTCTTTAGCAGGTAAGAAGGCCTAATCAGTGACTCCTATCCATCAAGATGCAAAATGGTCACCTTATAACATACATAAGCAGAGACAGACAGTTTGGACTTCTCAAGCCAGCTTGACGATGCATGATGATTTGTTATGAAATATCCAGTGAGAGTGATCTGACTAAAGCCAGACAGACTTTTTCTGGATCTCCTTATAGTTGGCGGGTCAGCAAATACTCCCACGTGGATTTCTCAAGTAAGGGCACTGAGAGCATTTGGACTGTTTTATTACATATGACCTGCCAACTCAAGAAAAGAAAGATTGTCAGTGTCGAAATGTCTTGTCACAGCTCATGCCAGGGTTGAAAAGAACTAATATTAATGCTGACAGTCTGTAAAGTGCCTACTACCTTTGGATACACCTTTAGCTAGATTACAAGAATCTAGATTTGTGTAATTGTGTCAGTCTCTTTTTACTTTATTTCCTCCTGTCCTGTTTTATCAGTTATTGATCAATATCTGCAAATATTAAACTTAAAAAAATTCTTTTAAGGACATTACCTGGTTTGCTCTGTATGATCCAAGCTAAAGCCTGTCAATGATCTTTCATGGCATGTGGAATTAGTGAAACCCATCAGGATTTTTAAGAACCTCTGTAGTGTCCCCTGCTCTTGTCTGAACAGAAAGATACATATTGCTGGGTGTGTCTACTACCAAGTGGAAACAGGGGTCTATTATCTCCATGGCACTGTCAGTCCTTCCTCTGGACCTTTCAGAGAATGCTCCCTGGATCTGGGAGGCACATGAAGAGGAAGATAGGAAAATGGGCAGGCCCAGAAAAGAATTCATGGACTGCTGTGAGTGTGGGGAACTAGGTCTTCTTGCTCTGGCCATGAGGAGTGCAGATGGAGAAGATGATACAGCGGATGCTGTTGTTATCTTTACTGCTGAGCACCGTCTCATGTAGTTACCAGATGACAGCTGCAGCCAGGGAGCTGATGGGTTGCTGAGGACCAGACCAAGCGTGTAGGCACAGAACCTGTTTGCAGACGCTGAAGTTCAGTGCATTTGAGTCCTGTACAAAGCAAATTCTGGCACCCGGACCATTAAGTGGTACTTCTTGCACTAATATAGAGTGTTTTAGGAATTTTATATGTGCTCTTTGTTTTCTTTCCCAGAAGAGGTAAGGAAGGCCTGTACTTGTGGCACAAAACAAGATGATCCTGAAGTAATTACTCATGCATGGCAAGTTAAATGATGATTATTAGAGCATCATCGCATGTTGATATTCTGGTGTAAACAAAGGGCACATAAATTGCTGAAGCTTGACAGGTAGCCTCCTATTTTGGCAAATTTCGAAGTTGTTTTTATTTGCAGAATTGTTGGTAGTTTCTACATGTTTACATTTGAAAAGCCTTTTTTCCTGTCTTTTGATTTTTGCTTGCATACTTTGCTTCTCTCCTATATCTATCTGACACACTTCCTATTTGTTCTTGTTAGCACTCTTATTTCATGTAGGCCTCTAGTCCCAATTTTCCATATTGAAAGCATTGTTGGCATTCCCTTCCCAACTCTGAAACTTAAGCAGACTTCACAGGACTCCACACAGCCCTGGGTATTTTAGAGTCAGAGGAAACTGCTAAACATCTGTCACATAATAATGTCCAGAGGACAGGGGCTTGAATGAACCTCAGAAAGTTAACTCTTTGAGGAAAGATAGTTTGTTCCATGTTTTCCTTAACCATTAGATAAAAAATGTGGGCAGGAGAAGTCTGGGGACTGGGGATGTGGCTTTTTTGTTTGTTTGTTAATTAACAAGGTCCTCGACAGCAGAAAGGCTATAGAATGCTTCCTGGTATCATCATGTAGCAAATGTCTCCTTTATGGAATGAAAGAGTTGCTTACGTTGGGCCAAGTCCTCAGTTGGTGTACATCAATGTTGCTCTATTGGCTTCAGTGGATCCCCACTGGACCATTGTATGCTTTAGTTATTTGCATGACTAGATGAGGACCTAATCATTTAGGGTCAAACCTTATCCTTATGTGGGTAACACTCTTCTTGAGCTCAGTGTGCATTTTGTCTGAGTAATCCTGCTTGCAGAATTTTGCCCTTAGGCAGAAGACCCAGTTGGATGCCTGTAGTTGAGATTGCTGGGAACCAGAAATGCCTGCTTCTTCAGTATCATGCTGTCTGTATAATGAAACAGTGTGATAGTGTGCGAAAAGCACCAAAGGAGAGCTTCCTGCAAACATTTCCCTGGATGGATCATAAAGGAGCTCCTGCCTCAGAAACATGTGTGCCTAATATAAGAAGACAAATTCTCTGCTGGTGTAAACAGGTGTAGCTCCATAGACTGCAACAGAGATTCACTCATTTACATCAGCAGAGAATTTAGCCCAGAGAACACAATACGCATGTCAAAGCATGTGGTATCTGACAAGATAAAAGGAACAGTCAAAATAACAATACAACCAAACCAAACGTTCACGCAATTATGTTACTGATTTAACTTTCTAAGACCAAAGCTGGCACTACAAGGAAGTTATTTACTGGAGAGTAATGACATACATGTATTGGAAGGTCTGCACGTTTTCTTTGGTGTTTTACCTGGTGCTTATTAGAAAGGGATTTTAAAAAATATTGCTTCCATCAGTCCTCATCTAGTAGGATCTGTTACTGCATATTTAGATCACATTTGCAGTATGGTTATCTTTTTTCTTTTTGTCTTGTGGGGTTCTCAGCTGTAGGTGATATTATTGTGATGGCTGCATTTCAAAGTCCTCACCTGCTCTGTCATCTCTGAATTTATGTTACACTTCATGGTATCAGCTCTAACAATCTCATTCTCTCGCTCTTTCTTTCCTTTACACCTCTACTCACTTCCTGACACTTGACACAATAAAACACTTTTTCATTTAGAAACTGTATTTAACCCCTTTTCACCAACAGCCTATCACTCAAAAAAGGAAAGAAAAGTAAATCTTTGGGAAAATAGAACTCTGAGGACATTTTAAATATTACAATTAAGTAAAGATACTACATTTACATGTTTTATTTAAAAAATCAATAATATAAACAAATCTGTTAACTGGACATTCCATATTTATAAATTCAAGAATGAAATGTGAGCTCCAACCGACTATCTTCTCTTTGCCAATCTCTTATAATCGAAGTTCATTTCCTGGCAGTTAAGTCAGTAAAAGCACACCCACAGTACTAAAGGCAAACTTAACCCTTGAATGCAGATTTTTTTCTACTAATAGAAAAAGACTTAATGTGAATGATTTGATAGGTTTTGTTAAATACTGTGGTTTCATTTAAATTGGTATTAAACTCCGATCATTAGAAAATTTAAATTAAAAATCATTCTGTATTTTGCAAACAACTGAGATATAGTACATATTTACTAGACATCCTGTTGAGCAAGTATTTAGGTAGTTAGTAAAATTTAGATTATTGCCCCATTTACTAGACATCCTGTTGAGCAAGTATTTAGGTAGTTAGTGAAATTTAGATGATTGTCCTAGCAACTTATTATCTGTCAGAAGATGCTGTATCTGGGTGTTTGGTAATATTTCCTTCCCCAAATCTGTATAAACTGAAGCCCTTACTTATTAATTTAGCTTCTTTTTTGCTAAATGAATCATTCACAAACAAACTTGGTGTTTTTCTAAGTACTTCTGATTTGTAGGTATTCACTAAATAGTTTGGATGATTAATTTTCTGCACATTCGTTATTTATGTCTTGTTTGCTTCAACTATTTGCCCTTTTCTGGTTAGCTATTTGCAGAAGCACAGAAGCTCACAATTTAAGAAAAAAATAATCAAATTGTGTCCAATCTCAAAAATGATCCAGATTCATAAACACTGAAGTACAAGACTGGCAGACTGCAGGTGTCATAGGGTAAGGAAAAGGGATACATTGACCCTTACACAGAGTCTGGTAATCATTCATCACTGCTTGGTGATGGAGCTTGGTGAAGCCTCCGTGAGCACTCCTTCAGCTCTAATAAGCAAGCAACTGTTCTTTTGTGTGAAAATCAATAATGTCTCACATGAGTATTAGCTATGCCTGGAAAGTAGGAAATGAGTGCTCTAATTTACATTGAGATGCAACTATTAAATACTACTAAAGGAAACCCTCACTTTTCAAAGCTACAGGAACTCAGTCCTTTGAACTGATCATTTCCTTTAACCCTTTTGGTGGTTCATGCTTGGGTGGTTCACGCTGGGGCTGAATGAGTGACAAGACACTGCAATGTCCTTTCAACATGCATTTGGGAAGGTAGTAATTCCAGAAGCTTGTTTGTTTTGTTTTCTTTTCAGTAGCCCATCGAGACAACAACCTGGTAAAAGTTTCTTGTAAACAATGTTATTTTTCTCCAGCATTGTTCAACAAAGCAAAGCTGTTTTTGTCTTGAAGTTTTCTCAAACTTCTCAAATGCATACTGTAGCTCTTTTACAAGAATGTGAGCGGTAAGAGCCAGGTCTGATACTTCTCCATGGAGCTAGCTGTCTGTGTACAATATATCTACCACCATAACAGTTACCAAGAGCAACAATAACAAAATCACTGTCATAGCAAAGAAATCAAGTGATGTTATACATCGTTAAAGAGAACATTCGTTCACAATGGATTGGCCCAGCAATAATGCAGATAATCGGTTTCATTCCCTGGAACTCTTTCACACATGGCCTTTTCGAAGGCATACTAATGAGTCGCTGCCTAGCCAAGTTGAATTGGAACACTCTACTCAAAGACAATGAAATTCCTCCTTGATTACAGAAGATCAAGGTGTTGCATGCTCAACAGGGATAAAAAAGAATGATAAAATACTTGTTTGTAAATCAAATTTTGATACAGATATGATGTGGGCAGAAACCTTTTAATTTGTCATCTTTGTAACAGTGTAATTTTGTAAGTCATTGGGACAGATTCTCCTCTTACTGTGGTGTAAATCAGGAGTAACTACACTGAATTCAGTGGAATAACAATAGTGTAAAACTGGTGTAAGTGAGAAGAGAGTCAGACTTATTGTATTTTGTGTGTCCTCAGTACCACTTCAAATATTTGGAGTCACACTGAGGATGCTAGGGAATGTGTGGGTAGCTTGGAGCATAACAGCAGTTCTTAGGTACATTGTCTAATTTTTTTGTCATTATCATAGCTGTTGCTTCCTTTAAATCACCTAAGGACCCACCCAGGAAATTACACTCTGTTATGCTTTCATTAGATACTATCAGTTGTAAGCTTTAAAAAAACCTGTATGTTGAAAATCAGTTACGCACATGCAGTTGACTGGTTTTTTAAATGTGCATTCACAGATTCCAAACTTGTAACTTCACTGGTTGCTAATTAGTTTCTAGGTGCGACTCAAGGTGTTGGCATTAATTATAAAGCCCTACTGGTTTAAGTCTTTAGCTACCTGAAAGTCTGTGCATTCCCTACCTGTGCATTCCCTCCTGGAGTTCCCCAGAAATTGAGATTAGCTAAATTAGCAGTCCCCTAGTTTCAATCATGAAAGGACTGTTGACAGGGCATTTTTGGTAAAGAGCCTTTAAATCTAGAGTGTCCTTTCTGCTTTCCCCCTTGGTCTGACAGGGCACAAGTCTGTTCATTTTGAGAATGTGCTGCAAAACCAGCCTGTTACCAGAACTATGGTGTGTGGTCATGCTTGTGAGGGCTGCCTTCTTATTTCAGTTGCTGAGACTAAAATATGATTCATTTGAGGATCTCTGTGTTTTGCTTTTGCTGATAAAGCTTGCTAACCTTAGCTAAAACTCTGGTATGCCTGCTAGTTTTATAATAGTCTGCCAGAATGACTAAGCAGGCCCCTCTGAAAACCAGAGAATTCTGGATAAGAGAAAATCCTAAAGGGTATCAATTCCTCTTATTAGGGAGGTCCAAAATCTAGATTGACTCTAACTCTGTATTTCTCTTTAGTTTCTCAGAGGAGCAGAAGCCAGGAGTTTGGTATTCTCTGCTGCCTTAATAAGACCAGTGATGGAAGGGTTAGTTCAGAATCCCTCTTTGTGACCGTGCCATCCCTGCAAGCTAGTTAAATACAATACAGTTGGTTCTTGAATTCAATTTCACACGAGAAGTGCGGGGTTAGAATTTGTGTCATTTGGGGGCCCTGTAGTCAGCGCGGCATCCTAGACTGCTGCAGCCAACTGGAGCTCTGACGGTTCTTTTTTTGTAGCCCTCTGGTCCACATACAGGATCCTCCTCAGTCATTAGTGAAGTTCTACAGGTGTAAACAATACAATTTTGTAAATGCAGGTTTCAGATCCTAGAAGGTGAAACTTCCATTTAGGAAACATAACACGCTCAGATTTTCAAAAATAGGAGCCTAAAACTGGGCTTCTAAATCCACATTCAGGGACCAAAACTAAAGTGACCCGATATTGACAAGAGCTGAACACACAACTCCTATTGAGTTACATAGAGTTGCTGAGTACTCAGCACCTTTCAAAGTCAGGCCACTTAGGTGCTTCCACATGGATTTTTGGAGCCAAACTTCAGGCTTCTGGTTTTGACATGTCTTCATTTCTCAGTGTATAAAAACAATTTCAATAACAGGAATTAATTTTATCTGAGGGGTGGGCGGGAAAGACATGTTCCTTTTCCTAACCTACTGCGTAAGTCTAGAGCACTATGTTCAGTTGTGTACGCATACAAAGTACATTTTCCCATCTTTATGTGCATGTACTTAGTCCTTTTGGTATGTCTTCTCTGCCAAATAAATGTGTGTTTTTACAATGAGATAGCTATCTTGCTGTAAAATCCTAAAGCAAATGAGAAACTGTATTTTTTACTTCAGAGGAGCAAGGCAAGGTAAACTCCAGGTAGAGGGTATAGCATTGACCTTGACTAGCTACACTGAGGTAAAAACTGCCTGTGCCTTGTCTCCACTAGGATTTTACAGCGAGATAGCTATAAAGACATAGTCTTTCTTGACCAGGCTAAGGTATGTTTCCACCTTTGTTCTATTCTTCTCAGAAGTCAAAAGTTAAAACTAGATAAAAGGTCACTTCTGCTTCAACTAATTGTCCAGTGTCTCCTTTGCACATTTGTTCTATCTACTGCTAGAGGAGCTTTCCTTTCCTTTGGGGCTTTATTACTTGTACTTCCCTGGATTGGGGAAATGCTTATTACACTATGTTGTCAAGTTTCTGGGTGCAGGCGAGTTTTATTTTGCCTGAGCTGTTAATCTATATAAGTCAACATATTCAGAAGGGAAACTTTTTCCAGTGATTGTATCCATGTTAATGTGCTTTACAGGGCAAACACAGCTCTCTCTCTCTCCACAGAGGCTCCTGGAGAGGAGAACTGATGTGGTGTCACTGCACAAAGGGAGGGCTAGATGTGATGGAGCCACAGAAAGTAATGAAAATAACTGCTTGGTATGGACTTCCCTGTGGGGCAGCTTACAGGAGGAATGGAACAGATGGACTGTGGAAACAGTGGCAATTGAATCCTTCCATTCATTCCTCTTGGTGGATTTGTGGGTGTGTGCTAAAGCCTGGTCATTGGACTGGATTAGTCTTTGAAAGAGTTTTGCTACGACGGCTTTGTGGTTGGTGGGAGAGGGTTCCTCTCTAATGCCTATTCTGCACAGCTCCCCAGGACCTGACCTAGTTACTTAAACCAGTTGTTGACTCAATTTTCTCCTATATGGTTTTATATGTTACAAATGTGTGGGGCTGTTTTTTCCTTTTCCATATTCCATTTGAAATATTAGGGGTTCAGGCATCTTGTCCTTCTATAAAATCTTGGTGTAAAACAGTGAAGAGGAGCAAATGAGACTGTTTAAAAGGGACTTTAACTCTTTTCCTTTTGATTGTGAAACTTAGCTTCATCCACCTGAAATAATTCAAAGATGGTGACCCATGTATGAAAACTAATGGACCACCATTAGTCCCTAGTAGAATTCCATGCTCAATGGGTCTTTATTGCCTTCAAACAGTTACCTAATCTTGAAATCAGAGGTGATCTGTTTTTATTAATTTATCACCCACTGAATTACTGCTGCAGATAATATGTAAATATGTGTTGCCAAAACATGTACCACCCACACTGTGTCTCAGGAAAACCTGTGATTGGATAGTAAATGGCAAAATTCTTACATAAGTGGTACCTGCGTCACATGCTGCCCTAGTGGACATGCACCTCAACCCTTATGTACCATGGAAAAGGAAGGACTACTTCTTCATGACTGCACATATCTATCTTTAATGCAGAGTTCTTAACACCCTTGTTTCTTTTACAGCCACTCTCAAGTGGCGCACAGCCCAGGATATGTCTATACTGGTTTGTCTTGTGTGAATTGGAAGCTGAGTGTGTAGCCCATGGGCTCCTATATGCAGAGCTCTTCCTCATCACTTCCAAGCCCAGGACAAAATTTAGAAATTGAGCTCAATGTATATTTCATTCACAAACAGGTGAGATCTTGTAATCTGATTCTCTCTCTCTCCAATTCTCTTAGAAATTATTATTATTATTTATGTCTATTACTGTAGCACCTTGGAGCTTCTTCCCACAGGGACACACTGCTTCGGGGTCAGAAAAAAATGCTTCATGTCTCCTCCTCCTATTTGACTGCCATTCTGACATGTCGTGAGAATATACATGAGCCTGGGACTTATGAATAGGATTCAAAAATTCCTTTTTTATTTCTATCGCTACTTGACTTATTCTTGTTTTAAATTCTCTACAAACCATAATCAGTCACAGAACATTTATGCAGCAATGAATAAAAAAGGTATGTACAGTCATTTATAGTGGTTCATGCATGATGGGATTCATTTATTTCATGCTCTAAAAATTCCATATTAATAACTAAAACATTTTCCCTTTTGAGCTATTTTAGTTACATAACAGACATTTTCTCTCTTTAAATATTGTTTTATATCCACCTTCTCTTACAATATTTTTTTTTAAAAAAACAAAACAACTGCAGCTGGGATAATTTTTCATCAAAAGCAATTAAGGAAACATGCTGAAGAAAAGGCAGAAAACATGCTGCAACCATGAAGCAGGAGTGATAACTTTACAAGTACTATAAGTTATCCCCAATAGTATGCAATGTATCTTTTTCAAAAGAGAGGAATCAAATTAATTCAGTGCAAGTGCTGGTGTCTTTGTGCTGGGTGAACCTCATGGGACCCTGGAGATTCTGTCCAGTTAGGATAAGTCCCTGAAAGTTCTGATGTTTCTCTCAACTGTGTGGGTATGTCTACACAGCATTTTGGAAACTGTGCAAGTGAGACCCCCAGCCTGGGTTGAGAGATCCAGGCTAGTGAGGCTCATGCTAGTACTCTAAAAGTGCTGTGTAGAATCTGGCTGTAGCTTGGGTTCTGAAGCCTAAGGCAGGGGTGGGCTTGAGAACCTGACCACATGGAAGAGAAGGTTCATTTCAGTTGAGGGGGAAAGAAATTCCGCCTTTAGTGAGCCTCAGTCTGTGAAGGTGGTCTAAAGACAATGCCAGCTCTGGTGCTATTAACCGGCAAAACATAATTCAAGACAACTGGAAAAGTGGTCGTGGAGCAACTTTATTTATCTGTCTTCACCATAGGCAGCCAGCTTTTCAGCTGGTAGGAAGCTTGCATCAATGACAGCCTAGGGGGATTTGCCCCTGAGAGCAGTGAGCTGATCTCTGGTCTCACTAAAAATCCAGGGATGTACAGGTCTGGTTCTTCTGAACCATAAAGCCTAGCCCGGAGGGACTGTGAGGGACTGCGAATAATCTATGATCTCTAGTTAAAACTTGAAAGCTTGAAAAGGTAGGCCAATCACTATTTGAGCATGGCAATTTACATTTCAAGAATGGAAGCCATGGTTCTCCCTCTTTTTTCCCTTCCCATCTTTCTTCCCCCAGATTAGGCGGGATTGCTGCTGTAAGCTTTGCAGAGCGAGAAAAAACCAACCAAACCAACCCAGCTCTGGGTGGTAGATTTGTCAGCGCAAAATCTTTCTACCAGGGAACCCTGGGATTGGTCAGACTGATGCAGAATGCTTTCCACTGCACGGCAACAGGTGCAACTCTGTCGCTTCTGCTGCCTGCAGCCATGCAGCGGGCTATGCTGTAGTGCTTTTTAGGCTGACAGCAAACACCACAGGCCTTCAGGGGAAATGGTTACACCTGATTAAATGATTTAAAATCTCTAGAGTTACATCTCTTTTTATGGCTTTAAATTGACTCACCTGTTTTAGAGTGTTCAGATTCCTCTAAAATGTTATTGTACTTAAGGTATAGAGGCAGCCAGAATGGCACAGTGAATGATGAAGCAGCACAGAGACTTACCGTTTCTCATTAAAAAGCCTTTACCACAATTAGATAGCTCTCAGATGCATTCTTTCTGTCTGTGTCGCAGCTCAGTTGCTATTTTTACTATTCAAATGTTTTGAGAATTGGTTTTAATTTCTATTACCTTCTCTCTGCCATTTCCTCTGGGCTACAGGGCTGCTGGGAATAGGGCAGAGGCAGGCAGCAGGGAGAAAAGGTTAATTTAGCATTCAGGGTTGGCCAGCCCCCCTGATCTCCCCAGAAACGCTCACTTTGTTCTCTCAATGGGGCAGCTTCCATCTTTTGGGGGGAAGGAGCACTTCTCTTCCCTCAAGGGGCTGGGGGACTGATTCTCCATTATGCTAAGGCCCTGTTGTACTGCCATGGCAGTGCGAAGAAACCTTAAAGCAGGCAGAAATGCCCCCTGGAAAATTCTTCCCTTTAAAGAGAGCTTCCCTAGTTGATGTAAAGCTGATGTAAGGACTCTATATCAGCCTGTTCTCAGCTCCAGGTGGCCAGAGTGCACTGTACCATGCCTAGTTTCTGATTGCCTGGAGCCATGTAAAGCAGAACATAAGTTAGGATGACAGGGTGGGCAGGCCCTTGCCCAAGTGCAAAATATCAGGAACACAAAGGTATTTTAAAGTCCCCTCCTTCCTGCCTCAAGTGCAAGAACGGAATAACTGAGTATCAGGTTGTCGATCTTCTGAGGAGGGACACGTGCAGTGCATCTCTTCACCAGCCCCTCCCCATAGGCATCTGTCTGTTTGTGAGGGAATGCTTCTCCCTGCCTCCTCCCTCCCAGCTATCACATTACAAGGCAGTTCAAGTGTTGCTCCTTTCCTGTCCCTTCTTTCTTCCCCTGTCTATACGTGTGAGGGTGATGGCATTTGAAGCAGTAGCAGCTTGTGGCCTTCTGGCTTCACACAACCTCTGCTGACTTCTCTAGCACTGCTGGTCCTGACCCAGCAGTTGGTGACATACAACCAGTCCTGTTGCCCATGAAGCCAATGGCAAAATTGGCTTGTTGCTAATGGTTGGTTGTTAATGGTGCACGATCAAGCTGCAGCAAGAGGGCCCCTCCAAAATGAAATCAGATCAAGACTGGTCATTTATTCAGCTGGAACCTCACTTCTTTAAAAAGTGGGGTCAGAAATTCAAGCCACTCTAAGCTGCTCTCACTGGCAAGCGGTGACAGAGTCCACTCTTGTATGCAAAATTCGACTCCTTTTCTAAATAGTTAAAGAAATAACATGTAAGTATTCAAACACTCAAATAGTGAATATGTCTCATGGTTTTAACTGGGCAATGTGGGAAGCTGGGCTGAGACCTGGGTCTCCATGTTATCTGAAGACAGAAACAGACTAAGGGAGAGAGAGAGAGAGATCTATCGTTATTCGTTGTTTGCTTTGTGCTGTACAAACACAGAGTAGACAAGGTCCCTGCCCCCAAGAGTTTACAGACTAATTAGCAGTAATTCTCCTAATCCTCCTAGCAACTGGGTGTGGGTGTTTGTGGTGCAGATGGGCAGACAACTACAGCGCTGTTTCAGGAAACTTTTATTTTTCAGAGAGAGAAAAAACATAGGTTGCATAAATGATAAATGAAGAGCAGCTAAAAGCTGGAGGCCTGATTCTCCCCATATAGGGTGCAAGTAATTTTTGCAAATGCCAATGGGAGCTACTTGTGTCCTGTGGCAGGAGAACTTGCCTTCTAGTAATGCACAGTACAGGCCACAGAACCTCTAGTCATAGAGTCTGGCTCTGCTTCTGCTGCGTACAGCAGTCCTCCCGTGTACATTTCCTCAGTCTCTCTTCATGTAACCCTTTCAATCTAGAAAGGGGAAGGTCTAAGGAGTTGTAACAACTCAGGTGGAGGAAATATGATATTTTGTTTTTTAGTTGAAGGGTCATGTAGATTTGGATCACCATCACTCACATTCTTTCACCCCAGACAGTTAAGTTTCACTTCAGTTGCATGACCCAAACTCTTAGCACAGTCAGACTTTTTAGAGTTTTACTGCAGCACAGCCTCAGATTCCAATTTAAAATCTCCAGTGCACCTTTTTATATGACCTGAATCTCAAGAAATGCATGTATCAGATGATTCCAGCTCAGAGTGAATTACACTAATAGTTCTTTATTTTACTCTAACATCAAGAACTAAGCTAGTAGTAGGTTCTTCACAGATAGATTTTATAGTTAACTGAAGGTTTTTTAAAGACCACTTTCTCGTTTTCAGGTAACTTGGAGTTTTTTGGTTTTCAGTTAAAGATGAAGCTATCTTCTACCTTCAGCCTGGTTTTAACCCCAATGTCCTTCTAATTTTGCTAAAACTAAATCAATCCCATTTGAAAATTCCCACTCTGGTGTCAGATCACCCAGAGAACTGTTTTGGAAACTAAGGCAAATTGCATAAGAAACTATAGACACATGGTTTTAAAATATGAGGAGTCATATTTCCAAGGTTAGGTGCACACATCCAGACAGGTATTTACACACGCCATAGATATGCGTGCATATGATTTACATGCATACATCATGTATTTGCATGTATAAATGAAGCATTCATGCCTTAAAAAAACATATGGCCCAAGGTGTTTTTCATTTCTTAGAAAGTTTCCTAATCCTATTATAAGGTTTCGTTTCTCAAATCTCTTGGCCTAGAAACTCAAGATGTGTTTTGTTGGCCTGTGCATTGATGCCTTTGGTTTGTTTAAGAAAGATTGGAGTCACTTATTCCATGCTGTTTTCCTGAACATTTTAACTCCTTCATAGTCCCATGCAAGTATTAGAATGCATGGATGGTCCATTGGCTGCAGATCATGCTCCTTGGTATCTACCTAATGCTTGTGTTGGAGAAGCCTCTGTATGTGCTGGAAGTGCAGACGGGGAGGTCGGATGGGTTCAGATTGGGGCGAAGAGAAAACAAGACAGCATCTGAAGATTTGTTTGGTAGAAGTGAAGGATGAGTGTGGCAAAGGACTGTGTGGGCATTGCTGCAGAGTTTCCAAAATGTGGGGTGGAGCTTCTCAGATCTGGGTTAAGGGAACAGCAGAGTGAAGGGTGTTTATGCAGCAAGGGCAGTAAAGGCATGATGAGATGCTTTTGAGCAGAGCTGATTGGGAAATTTTCAGCAGAACATTTTTTCAGTGGAAAAAGCTGAATCATCAAAACCAAAACTTTTCATGGGAATACACTGCATTAGAGAAATATTTCCTCTGGAAAATTTCTCAGGTGCAGGAGTTCTGGTCAGAGAGAGACAGAATAGCCAGTTGCTTAGGGCACTCATCTAAGCTGTACGAGACCCACGCTGGAATCTCTGCTCTGCCTAATTCAGATCAGGGACTTGAATGTGTCTCTCCCACATCCAAGGTGAGTGCCCTATACAGTGAGTTTACTATTCTGGTGGGAAGGGTCGCTCTCTCTAGTTTTCACAGAAAATTTTGCAAGGCTTGAATCATTCTGACATGGAATAAAAAAAAAAAAGCCTGAGCATCAACATCTTTCACAAAATGGAACTGCTGCTGTCCAGCCTACCCACCTTTTTGGCTCCTTATGGCCAGATGCAGGACTATTAGCCCATGCATACCTTGGTGTGCAGATTATTAGCCTTGTCTGGATCCTATCACAGAACAATTCCTGACAAATGATTTAATAAAGCTAAGGCTATTTGAACATCAGATTTGCTAAACTGAGGATAAAAATATGTATTGAGAGCCTCATGCTCATGCTCATGTATATGATATTGGGGAGTACACGGGGTTCTTGATTTTGTTTGTACACGGATGCATATACTGAGGCTGAGTGAAAGTTCATTAGTATATTTTCAATTTTCTTTAAAAAAATTACTTTCTCTCTAAATATCTTTTTGTAATGTTAAACTACAAGTTATTTTCAAGACATTTTTCTCCTAAGTCACTGAAGTTTTTAAACTTATTTCATAACAAACAGATTTTTATTTTGTATTTGCAGGTGTGATAAATGTGTTTTCTCTGTCTTTTAGTGAAATTTAGGTATCAGGGAAGAGCTGGTTGTACTGTCAGATACATTGTTTCACTTTTAGCTCTGGATTTCTCACTCTTTTCTTTCCAAGAGCCCAGTAACTTCATTTATACAAAATATAAATAGTAAGCCCAGTTGCACAAACTCAAAAACATTTTATTTGTCATCTATTAATAGTGTGCTTCCTTTCTGGTAACACAGGAAATCTCACACAAACAAGTGCACTGATAACTGTGATAAACAAGTTGACGTAGTGCTTATTTTACTGCTCTCAGACTTCAAGACTGCAAAATAAATCCCTGTTAAGGTGAAGGAAGAAGAAAATAGAAAAGTAGGAAATATACCATTCAGAGAAGGCACATTTTAGCTAATCAACACTGTTGATAAGAATAAAGATTTTGGCCAAAATATTCAAACCTCAGCATGTCAACTTTCAACATTAAATCCATATTTACAAACATTTAATGCAGTGACTTTCTGAGATGCCAAAAAGTCACATTTTCACAAAATCCTAAGGCAACGTCAACTAGAGATGAACCCAAGCCACAAAATTTGGATCTAGATTTCAAACACTCCAAAGATCAAGGATATTGGTTTAATAGATATTGACACCAGCTGCAAAATTTGGATTGAGATTTGGGGTTGGATTCTGACCTTTTCAGTTCTGCTCCTCACTCACTGCAGAGTTTGGTGGTCTTTGTATTTTGAATTTTGGTTTGGACCTACCTCTAACATTAATAAATGAGTATTCCCTTCCCCGGGTGCATAACTATATCGAACATCTACATGGAGCTTCTCTATAACCAGTGCCTTCCTATCACATTCTTCAGCATCATCTACTTTTCCAGACGCCTGGGAAAGGATGAGAGGTTTTTTTCTCCTACTGCTTTCTCATGTGTCTGGCTAAGGGCTTGTCTATATGGGAAGTTAGTGTGCAGCAAGTTAGGATGTGAATTTACAACACACTAGCTACTCCGCACTTACTCCTCATGCAGATACTCCTACTGTGCACTAGGGCTACAGCTACACTTGGAGCGTGAGGGTGGGACCAGGCCTGTTTGTATTTGGAGTTGCTAACCCATGCTGCTACTTGCTGTTTCCCATGGCACCGTAAGTATACTACCACTTTCAATTTGGAGCTCAGTCAGAGCTAGCACAAGTCTGTCTACTCAAGCTGGGCATCGATCCCCTTAGTAACCACATGGGGAGTTAACACATTGTTTTCAAGTTCTCAAAAATGTCCACAAAATTTTTTACTAAAAGTTTTCAGTTGTCAAACATTTTCCATTTTTTCCCCTTTATTTTCCTCCTTTTTCATTTTACCACTGAAAAGGGGAATCTAAAGACAAAGGGTGGGTAAGAAAAAAGAAACACCACCAAGTGAAAACTCCTTTAATATAAGTATAAAGCAATACAAACACTATCAGTCAAAAACTTGTTTTGAATAGGCAAATACAGAGAGACTGAAAAAACAGCATATGTATATTATATATACTGCTTAAATTCAATTATATACATTGTATGCAGTGCACTCATGCCTGCCTAGATTTTGTAGGGTGTTCTCCTAGCCATATTATATAATATAGGTTTAAATTCTGCTAATTTCATGAACCCGAAGTATAATTCATTTGGAGACGTTCACAAAACCTCTAACTCCAGGAGATTTTTTCATCTGTGCTTTAGAGATCTTGGAAAGAAATAAGTGTTGTTTCTCTCTTTAGATTGAGTTTTATGTTTAGTTAACTTCCCCCGTCATTTCTGCTGCTGCTGACCAGTAAGCCTTTGTACATTTTTTTTTAAGTGTTACAGGATCACCTGTTTTGGGGTTATCTGATAAGCACATTGAAGCTGCCCCTGCTCCCAATACTAAAGGCCAGAGAACCTTTCTCCTCCTCTATCGGCAGTTAAAAACAGCAGAATAAGGGGAACGCTTCCTGTAGCATTGCCTTATAGTGGTCAAGAATTGCATGTTGTTGTTTTTTTCATTTCTGAATTCTTGGGAACGAGAGGGGAGGGTCGGACAAAGGGCAAAAACTCAGGACCATCCCACCCAAACCAGGACTGTTGGACTGCATATTAAGATGTGAGACTTAGAGCTTATCTGCTCGGGAAGTGAGCACTAAGGAAGCCAGGTTGGAATTTACAGCACACTAGCTATTCCTTGTCATTTAAAAATTTTTTTTTTTGGTCAGCTCTAGCCCTAAGGAAGTTGATCCACATAAATTGTGGGGGAAACATCTGAACAATTGTCTGTCTAAAAAGTCTTACTCACAAAGGCCTCTTCAGATTGTTCAGCTGTGCAGTTATATTACTTCAATTAATCCTAAAGTTACAACTGAATTAGATGTCCTAAGAACCATCTGGAAATGAGATCTAGGTACACAACACCTGGAATCTGTTACAATATATATTTTAAAAAACATTCTTGTTCATTTGTGCATATGATTATTCCCAGGAAAAAGAATATTCATGATAGTATCAAAGAAAATGGCTCCCTGAGCTTCTGTCACGGTAATGAAGATAATCCTAGCAAAGTACCGTTTCTACAAGGATGACTCACAGATCTACCTCTGCTCCAGACCTGTCCCTTTCCAAACGAAAATATCAGTCTGTCTCTCCAACATGTCCTAGTCTAGCCTTCTGCCCAAGCTCAAAATAGCTAATATACAGCTCTTAATTCTCCCCTTCCTCCCTGCTCCCTACCTCCTCTCTTGATCACTGTAAGCAACATCCTGCCTGTTACTCAGGGCATTGTCTTCAACTTGGACTATTCTGTAGGTCCTCACATCCAGTCTGTGTCTAAATCTTGCCAATTCTTTCTGCATAACATCTAAGATACAGCATCTCCTATCCATCCAGCTAAAATACTCATCCAGGCTCTTATTATCTTGTGTCTGAATTACTGCAATACCCATTTCTCTAGTCTTGACCCATTCATTTCTCTTTAGAATACTGCTGCAAAGATAATTTTCTAGCTCATCACTTTGACCATTTCACCCCTCTCTTGGATCCCTCCATTGGGTCTCTTGATTCTGCTTGACTTCACTTCCAAGGCCTTTTGTGACCTATCATTCTTTCATTCACTACTGAGATGCCATCTGCTGAGTCCAATCTGCCCCTGGTGTCAGCCTCCATCACCCACTTGCTCAGTTTTCAAACAAGCACCTTCATGGTCCTCATGTTTGGGAGGACCTCCCTATAAACATCCACAAAGCAGCTCATTATCTTCCTTCAAATCCCTGCTCAAAACTCTCTTTTGCCATGACATCTAAAAAAAAATTGACAATGATTAGGCCAGAGATGTATTGATACCACTGTCTATCACACTGACCAATGTTGCTTCATTGTTTCCTTGTACTGTGTCAGTCTGTCTGCATCCATCTGTTTGTCTCTTGTCTTTTTACTTTAGATTGTAAGCTCTTTGGGGCGGGGACCATCTTTTTGTCCTGTGTTTGTACAAGGCAGTCGTGGTCCGGGACTAGGGCTTTGAGGCAGTATGGTAATAGAATTATTTTTAATACTAAAGTAGAAATAATAATATACATGTTTCTACTTTAGTATATACCAGCCATGGTATGGAACTAACCACACCTGTGGTAATAGAGATAACTTTCATAATATTGGACATCGTAGATCCTTTCACAACATGTCATCTGATTTACTTCAATGATATAAATAACAGTAAAACTCAGACTTTCTCCTCCTTGTCTTTAAAATGTTTGTGTGAGTGCGCACGCACACGTTATTTGTTTTGCAGTAGCCGCTAGAGGCTCCAACTCAGATGAGAGCCCCGTTGTTTGAGGCACCGTACATGTATGTAATACGAGACAGTCCCTCTGTCTGAACATTTAAACTTACAATGTAAACAGAAAGAAACACAGGTGGTAGGAGGAAGAAAGTATTATTTCCATATTACAGATGGAGAACTGAGGCCTGGGTAGATTAAATGACTTGCCTAAGATCACATGGAAGTCCCTGATATATCCAGGAATTGAACTCATACCTCCTGAGTCCCAATCCAATGTTTTGACCTCTGTGTATTATATACTCACACACTGTGTTAGGTTACATACCCTAAAAAAACAGGAATAGGAAATATTAACCAAAACAAAACGCACGTCGCTAATTTGAAAAGACAACAAAGCTATATCACAATCTTGGGTCACTGGTTAATGACTAATCAGATATGATTTGGAATGTGTTCTAGCTGGACAATAATAATATTCAGTTAAGTCAGGGGTGCAGTTAGAAAAGTCTTAGGATAGACAAACTTCCCGCCAAAAATTGAAGTTATTTTCAAAGTTCTGAGTGTGTTGGTTTTCCCCTTTCCTGAGGGACTTCCTCCTCATGCCCCAGTTAACTAGTCAGAAAGTGCAAAGAACAAAGATGTGGAAATAATGAATTACTTTATTCATTTATTATTCTTGATGAAGCATAAGTTATTCTAATAACATTTATTATTGTATTCGTTTATTACTTGAGAATAATTAGCAGGGAATAGCTATTAAAATTTCCTCAAAATTAGACTTTAATGATTTTATTGTGTTTATCTTCACCTGTGTGGAAATGTTGGTGACTCTTCCTGCTGAGATATGCCCACCTCGTCCCGCACACTGATATGCATCCACCTCTTCCCTCCTTTCCATAGTCCCTGTCTTGCTTAGACATGCTAAATCTTCCGTTCAGATACATGTCCTTCCCTTTCAAAGACCCAACCACTCACCTTCACTTAGGTCACTCCCACCACCACATCTGTCTCCTCCCCACCCTTCAGATGTACCCAGTCTGGGTAAATGAGTAGAGAGGTGTATTTGAATGAAGGAAAGAGCACATGTGTCTGAGTGAGATGATAGAAGCACCAATGAGAGGGTGAGGAGAGAGGCTACATCTGAATGAGAGGAGGTGAACATGGGGACAAATACATGTCTGAGTTAGGGAAGGTCTAGTGAAATAGGGGAAAGATGCATGTTGAGGCAGGTGGCTATATCCAAGTGAGATGCTGAAGTCAGCATGCCTCCATGAAGGCAAAGAAGTCCAGCCACCATGTAACTGATTACACTGGAGCTCTGCCCATTTATACCATCACTTATTATGGGCCATAATCATTACCATAATTGATTTTGCTTGCCTCTTGATCCTAGGATCTTTCTGCTGGATCTCTTTCCCAGTATTTCATACCCATCAATGTGAAGAAAAAGGTGTGCATGTGAAAAATATCAGAGTATCGCTGCTTATTATCAGGGCTGAAGGAGTAGTTCCTGTATCCTGTTTGGTCTTCCTTTTGAGTTGCTGTGCCCATGCCAGTGAGAGGATCTCCTGCAAGCTGTTGTCCATCAAAGCCAAACATGTCCCCCGTGCTTTTCGTATGCAATATGCTTTGCCTTTTTATATCGACTCTGTTATCTTGGTGCAGATAAAGCTATATATATATAGAGAGAGAAATATAAAAAATAACTGAGGCTCAAGGCTAATTCCTGTAATTTTTAGTCAAGCCATACCCTATTTTAGGGATTCTTAAATGCAGATGTACAAGCCACTTGTAGGTGCCAAGATCTCAGGAAGTTACATGAGCTGATTCTGATCTCTTACCATACCCCTTTGTAAATCAAGAGCATCTCCACTGAAGAGGGAGTTACACCAGTTTGTAATCTGTGTAAGAGGTCCATATGTTGGTACTAGCTAGACAGATGCTAGCTTCTCACATTAGCAAATAATTGCAGGTGGGTGTACGTGTATGTATCACTGTGCGCTAGAGGCCAGATTTTCAAAGATATTTAGGCACTTAAAGATGCAGGTTATCACCCAGGGGACTTTTCTAAAGCACCTTAGTAGGTTAAGCACCTAACTCCCATTGAAATATGGCATACTTGACACTGTGCCATGCCCCTGTGGTTCACTGGTTTGTGGTGCATGGCTTTGATGGCTCTGAGGCTGCTTTAAAAGTACCCCAAGGGCAATTCTCAGGAGACCTGGGGATTGGAAAGTACAAAGGTGACTTACAGCCACCTTGCACTCCACCCCGGGGTCCTGTGCTGACCACAGTTTGACAGGACCTACCACTCAGGGACCTAGGCTTAAGGCAGACAAATAAACAGGCTGAAGAGACACTCTCATTTGCAGAAGAACATAGGAAAGTGATCAAGAACGTTGGATTCTCACTTCTGAAATGTGTTTTAACTTAACTCAGTGTAAGTGACATTTTACCTTCTGAAGAAAAGGAAACCAATGTTTAAAAGTGGTGTCTCCCAAACTTCTAATCACTCACTGGAATTGGGGGAGAGTAATCAAACTAACAATAAAATAGAGATCATTAGGACAACTGACCACTTTGTGGTTCTGCAGAGATCCCTCCAGAAGAGACACCATATATATCAGGTTTGGAAGAGAATGCACTGCAAGAAATATGAGTGGAGAACACTATCTGCATTGGCAGATCTTGTCAGTTGGAACACTCCTCTCCTTCTGTATTTAAATTGTAAAACATACTTGTTTGCACGTGTATCCTCTACATTTTAAGAGTCGCTTTGGGCTGAATGGGGGGAAAATGTTAACTAGTCAAAGGTTGTAAATACTTCTTACTCTCTCTACTCTCATAAAAATAGTTAGAGATGTGTAGTTTTGATTTGTTTGGCATGTAAAATGCTCTTGGGATAACAAGAGAAAGGAATCCTTTATGCAACCCTGCCACTGTTAGAAAAGGCCAGCAGGGGCAGGGGCCGTTTCTCTTTTGACACTGCCAGAAAAAGATTGAAAATAGATTACACTTATCCAATATCACTAATGAAACCACCGTGATGTCAGTTCTGATCAGGCTGTAATCAGAGTTGCTGATGGTGTGATAACAGGCTTCCTTTTTACGTGTTTTCTACATGTTTGCAGTGGAAAAGACCATAAATGATTAACTGTGGGTGAGTGGAAATAGTCTAGAAGAGAATAACTCTGCCACAACAACAACAAATGAGAGCAGGAAAGGACTTCAGAGTGAGTGCAGAGGGGAGGAGGATGAGAGAAAAAAAATTCTGAGTATTATTGAATATGTGAAAGAAGACTCATTTATTTTATAAGAAGTAGATCACTCACATACACACATTCACAATTTTGTGGTCATTCAAATTTGCGTAAGTACTATTAATCAGCTCACCACAGATTATCACTGCTATTTCTTTGGAAATGTAACTTGAAATTTAAACTTACTATTAAAAGGGAAAGTAATAGAAAGATGAATCAATCAAACAGTAAGAAGAATCACAGTCTCTGCTTCTCAGGTTTGTTTAAATTCCTTAGATTCCCATTCTGCCACCTTTACTACCACCGAGTAGTATCTTACATAGCAAGAAATCCTATTGAAGTCAGTGGGATTACTTGCAGTTGGGAATAAGAGCAGCGAAGTCTGCCCCTTACATAGAAGTCTGTAACAGAATCTGGATTCTGTAAAAGATTCCTCCTCAAAATCTCGCTTGTGTTTTCAGGCACAATATAAATAGTAATTCTACAGGGCCAGAGTCTGATAGCCTTACAGTGAGTATCTAAGTCTGACTTGGACTACTTGTGGAGTAAAGAACTACTCGTCATGAGTAATGGGAGCAGAATCTGGCCCATTCAAAATATTCCTCTCTAACCATCTTCTTGAAGTTGCCAAGATGGAAGGCAAGAAATAGCCACAGACTGACTTATTCACTTGCTTTGCCCTTGAAAAAAAGTGTACAAACATTACAAATTCTGTGTAACTCTTGTGTCAGGTGTTTCAGCTAGTAATGAGAGACTGCTGCAGGTGACATCAGAATTTTCCTTTTAGTCGTATTTTAGAGGAGTTCCTTCTTAAACACATCATTTGGCTCAAGACTCCACTTATAGGCACTTACTCTCTAGGGAAATAACATAAAAGAGCCTGGAGCATCTAAGTGATACTTCCCAACTCAGTATGTCTATTTTTAAATACTCAGGAGGCTCTTGGATACTAGGGTGATGAAGACTATGTAGAGAGAGAGCAAATGATAGATAAGTAATCTAATGGGGGGATGGGTTTCTGAATGAATTTAATAAAAGAAAGTAAAAGCAAGGTGACTGTTAAAAAGTAACTACAAATAGCACTAAGGTACTCAATCAACACATAACTACAGTATCAATAATCAACTCCACCAGTCCTTACCCTGCTGGATACCACTGCTGCTTAGAATGAAAGATAATCATCTTGGTAGACAGCTCCATTGGTTCATGTGGTGAACTAACTCGCATTGGGACTCTTTAAATGCAAATGCAACTGTTACTTTATGTCAAGAGAAATACTCCCCATTGTGGCCCAGATGGGATCTAGAGGTCAGTAACAGAAACTAGATGCTTGGACCCTATTGTGCTTCACTCTTTTTCTCTCTTCCCAATTTTCATGCATCTGGCTGCTCCTCCACTGCAGTCAGAAGCGAAGGCATGCTGTTGGAACAGGAGATGCAGACTCTCTTTGTGGCTAGTACAGCAGCTGCTTTGGGTAATTTGCCTCCATCTTCCTCTTGTCTCAGACACAACCTTGCATGTGTTTTGGATATTCAGTTCCTAGAGGTAGGGCAGGATGGTGGAGTTCTGATTTTTATTATTTATCTATATAGTGATCCCCCAAATGCTAGCTGATTTGCATAACAGTATGGATCCCTGCCCCACAGACTCCCCTGAGCATCCAAGAGGCGTGTCTTCCCCTTACAGCCCCAAGTCCAGGTGATGTGAGTTATCAAAGTCAACGAAGTGCATTAAAATACCGTAGCTGAATTCCTGTGCCGTTGGGACCTATGGCATACCCACGCTTTCCTTTGCTCACTCAAGTTCCTGTTTCTGGCTGAGCTGCCTATCAGTCAGTTAACTGAACCAATCAGTCATATCAAGAGGGAAGGGTCTAGGCTCATTCTAGACTCCAGCCAAGCAGTGGTCCCATTGTTGCTGAATACCGTACATAGTTATAAAGCTTTGAGCAGGGCTACTTATATATATGTGGTATGTGTTCAGTCTGTATTATACTTGCTTTTTATGTAGTTTTATGAGTGTAATTGTCTGCCAACATATAAATGGAAAATACCATTTTTCTATGTACAAACTAGTACAATGGGACAGCTGAATCCTCTAAAAGAAGTTATTATTGAAGCACACTAGTTCATTGTAGAAATATCAGACAGTTATGAAAACCATTTAGTGGTTTTCTTCTGGAATTCTTTTAAAATATAAAAGTGCTTTTCATTGTTTTGTAATTAATTGTTTATCATAACCAAATTGGCAGGGGGAGAGGAAACAACTAGACAACCAAAAAAAAAATCCCTTGGTCTATTTAACTTAAAGAATTATATTACAGTCTAAGCCTCAATAATTTAGAACTGGAACCACTTGACCAGTAGAATAGAGCACTCAGACAGAATTTATTTTTCTTCCATCAAAATGGATATTAATATTCCAAAATGGTTAAGAATTGGGCAGCAGTAGACTCTTTACCAGAGATTCAAACTCATGTGAAGAAAACAAAATTCTGAAGTCTAAAATATCTGGTCTGATAAGGAAGTCACCAAAAAAATCTTTCAGTTTTGTCATTTGCCTTATTTGTGTTATCACAGTATATTTAATATTGGAAATGTATTATAGGAAACACATAGTAACAGATCTTAATGATGACCACTGTAGTACTTTTCATCTTGTGTACTACAGTCAGGCTTGCAAACTAGTCCTTGGTGCGTAAAGTGGCCAAGCTATCTTATTTGTCTTGACTAGCATAAGGTGCATTAATTTTTATGATTTTTTTGTGTATTGCATTTTTACATATAGCCACACGAGGATCAGAGCCCGTTGTGTTTGACACTGTACAAAGTTGAAAGACACATCCCCTGCTCCTGTCTAGGGACCTTATGTTCTAAGGTCACCCAAAATCTGGAATCAGTTACCATCATGAGACATTATGATGCCACTAAGGAAAGTGCACTATTGTGAGACGACAGGATTGCAAACTTCTGCCATGACAGTAAGGTGATTGTAGCCCCTCCTGGAGTCAGTCTACTGGTAGTGGGAGGACCTCTAGCCATCAGCAATTTTGAGCCCCACTCAGAGGAAAACCCGCTCTGATTGTCTTTTTGGGGAAAATCAGCCAATCAGGGCTCTCACTCTACTCTCTTCAGGAGCTGAGAGGAGTTTTAGGGTGAGGGAGTGGCGAGGGAACAGCCAACAACATTTTCATTAGAGGGTAGAAGGGAGGAAAATGGGTCAAGCTGCTCTGTGATCTGTCTTCTCATCCCTTCCACCCCATTCCGGAGAAAGGGGAAGAAGAATCCCTGGAGCTGCATCCACCTAAGGTTGCCACCTGTCCAGGTTTTCCCAGGATCATCTGTTTTGAGGGAGCTGCCCCAGGAAATCGGTAAGGGTGCTCAGTACACACTGCCAGTTTTATGGGCCCAGGATCATCTTGGATATCCCAGGTTTTTTATATCTCAGAGGTGCCAATCTTCCCTCCACCCCAGGTCTAGGAAGGTGGAAAAGAGGACCCTGCTGCAGTTGCTCCACCTCCTGGGAGAGAGTATGAAGAACCCCTAGAGCATCAGGCAGAGAAGAGGTGCACTGAGGGGCGAGGGGCAGATGTTTAGCCTTGGGGCGGGCATAAAGCTGATGTGTAACTTGCGGGGAGGGAAAGCTGATGTGGGGGCTGGGTGGGTGTATAATTAATTGCTGGATTGGGTGGGGAATGGGTATTTGGATGGGGGGGGAATGACACACTAATTAATTAATTAGAATTTTTGGGTTTGGAGATAAGCTAGAAGTTCCGTGCCACCTGGCAGAACTTTGTCATTTGATTTTAGTTGGGTCTTCCAGTGAGAGCTGCTCCACTAGGAGCCATGATCACCTTACTCTATAAATTGGGAGAGACTGTAACAGCCACACACACTGGACATGGGCAGGGGAATCCTGAAAATCAAAGTACAGGCCAAAAATCATGAGACAATTTTAAAAGAAATCCCATATTTTTGGGCTAATCTCATGATATTTTGCAGTCTGAGTCATAAGATTTGAACGTTTGGTGTTAGCAATACTGAGAATGTAATGATCAAGAACAGTTAGGTGATGATATCAAAAGGAATTAGGATTTTTTAAGTTTACAATGTCCAAAAATATCATAGGAAAGAAAAACAAGTATAAATATTTCCAAAATATAAAAAAGCAGGTTTTAGCTATAAAACTCAGGATTTCTTACTACCAAATCTTAGGCCTTCAGATATTTATGCATTTAGCTCCTTTTGCTATAAGTAACCAGAAGTGCAATCTCTTTAGCTATCTCATCACCAGTTAACTCCCAGTCTGAGATGAACTTTTTAAAATGAATCAAGCTTTTTCAATACAGTCTACTGGTAGCTAGCCCTTTAAATCTGGGAAAGACACTCAGCTGCAACTGTAAGATAGCCATTTTGCATTTGATTGCTGTAGGTTGCATCACCTTCCTTTTCAGCTAGTCAGACTTGCTGATTTCTGTTTTGTTTTTGTTTTTGTTTGGCTTCCCCTTTCTCTTATTTATGAGGAGATGGAATATATTCACAAGTACTATAGTGTTGCTTCTATTTGTTGCTTTTATTTGCTTTATATTTGTGCTCATATCCCATGCTCCAAATGAGTATAGGGAGAATCAAATGGATTGCTCAGATCTCATGATTTTCAGAGGAAAAATTTGCTAAAGACTGTTGTTTGAGATGGATTTTTTTTTTTCAGTGAGTTCTATAAATGGTCAAGGAGAGAGATGTTTTAGGTGCCCTGTTCTAATCATAATGGAGATTTGTTTTCAGAGTACATGCTTCATATTTTATTTATAGCAAGTTCTAATAACAGCAGAATGAGCTCCCTAAGGGAGAGCCCCTGTTTCTACCATTGCAGCTGAGCCAACTATGTTGTCAGTTGAAAATCAAGTTATTTACCTGGGTTTTATAGAGGCTCTTCCTGTATGTCAGGCATATAAATGACAATGATTTGTATTCAAAGAGGTAGTTCTTTGAAGTAAGTGTTGGGCTGTGATATTAAATTAGCTTTGGTAAAATAATAATCCAAAGGGAAATCCCATTTTTGGATCTCCTGTCAGAAAGGAAAATGAAAGGAAAAATTTTCTGCATCGTTTGGAAAGTCAACCCTAGCAGGGAAAGCCATCCTTTTTTATTGTTAGGCCCATTCTCACTAGATAGATTTCTGGTTATGAATATCTTGGATTTGATAAAAGTGATCTAGTTTGATTATAAAGAGTTAAATGGGCACTGTGAAGTTTGGTAGGCTCAAAATATGACCAACCTGATATAGAAAATATTATTGTATAGTCTATAGGCGGAGAACGTGTGTTTGTATATATATAAAATGCATTTATAACTATACTGTTTGATTTTTTTTTACTGGCAAGATGAAAACATATGTTGAAGTACTGGTATGTCACAGGGGATGGAAATTCAAATTTTTTTTACTAAATTTTAATTACTGAAGTCGACCCTCACAACATGCCCGTGATGGAGGTAAATATTATTATCCTATTTTTAGTGACCAGGAAATTAGGCACATGGAAGTTAAGAGGCTTGCCAAAGGTCACACAGGAAATCCTAGCAGAGTTGCAAATATAATACAGGGTGAAACGCAGGCCTCACTGATGTCAATGGCAAAGCTTATAGTGATTTCAGTGGGGCCAGGATTTCAACCCAGGTGTCGTGTCTTCCAGGTCTGTGTTTTAGCTAAGAGATCTACAAAGAAAAGGAATCTGGAATCAAAAACAGACTTCATTTTCAAGCTTCAGAGGATATTATAGATGACAGTGTGTAAAAATGATTACAAAAAATGATGAAAAATACTTTGTGTCATTTTAAAACAATTCTGTTAAGTGGCTTTTTACACATCACATTCATTGTGGGTATCCAAGGTAGGTTTTTAGATGGTAATAAGAGAATTATTTTTCAGGATCTGAAAAGGATAAAGAGCAAGAGTAAAAAAGAGAAGGGGCTGTTCTGATCTCCCACTAGTTTTTATACTGATGTTCACTCTAACATCTTCAGTTTAGTTACTCTGGCTCGATACTCATGCAAATTAGACCAAAATCAAGCCTGCGGAGTTTGCAGAACAGAAGTTGATTAAATGATTTGATGAGCCCATATTTTTTAAAATCATGTTTTTTATTAAGATTTTAAAATTGCCTTAGGAAGGAAAGATTAAAAACTGGATATAAACCCTAAAATACAATTAAAGTTGTATAAACAATTTTTAAATATAAGGATCCTTTTTCCCTGCCCTGGAATTTGCAAAGTTCATTGAAAACTGATTGCATTGACACACTCTTTTAGCATTCTTTTAGGGTAAGCTAAATTCATAACTCATTTCAGTTTTAATCCAGCAGTATTTCTGGTGATTCAATTTATATCAGACTTTCATTCTCTTATCATGCATGCCATTAAAATCTCATCCCTCACCACCTTACATACCTAGAATAACCACCTTCCCGTGCATAGGAGATATTGCATTAGTGTAATATCAGTTAAGTGGCAAATGTTATATCCCAATGTCAATGGGCATTGTAATCTCAGTGGGCAATGCTATGTTATGACGATTAAGTGTCATTGACTCCAATCAAACCATGTTAATTTACACCTGATGAGGATCTGGCCTAAGTGTTAAAGGTGCTTACTTAGATGTATGATTTTCTAATTGCAGGCCACTCATCTAATACCTGGAACAAAATATCCACACCAAAAAATCACATCAGAAGAGGTGTACAATGAGTTGGCATATGAGATTTCTCTGTAACTAGAGTGCTATCACTTCCATGCTGATGACTTACAAATATCTTTCTCTCTTCAATTTCTTGCTCTCTGTCTGGTATCTCAGATATCTCCATTTTGAATGACCTACTACATCTCAAATTCAATCTGCCCAAAACTTAACATTACTTTTCTTTTCATCCTGCTTTACTAGCACCCGTCTAAATCATAGCTGACAACTCCACTATTCTTCCTCCATCCCAGGCTCATAACCTCTGTCATTTTTTATTGTCTCCTTGTCTCCCACATCTCCAATCTTTAAGTGCTGGAGGATCTATCATTGTCAGTTCCACTGTACCTGTTAGAACTGCTTGAAAATTTTTCATTAAAACATTATTTTGATGAAAAAATGACTAACTCAAATTTTTCAACAAAAATATTCAGCTTTTGATAACTGAAAAAAATATTAACATGATATTTCTCCTTCTTTAGACATGGAGGGACAGGGAAGAAGTGTGAATGAAGGGAAAACAAAAAATATAATGAAAAGGATTCTTTTTTATTTTATCACATTGAAAAATTCTGTGAAAATTTTTGAATGAAATGAAATTTTGAATGAAACAGCCATTAAGAGGTTGACACACACAAATATTACTGGCTCACATTTGGCCAGAGTACACCATTTATGCATCTATATGCTTGTAGTTGTACTGATATTTTATCAGAAGTTTATATACATCTAAAATATTACTGTCTGTGTCTCTTCATGCCCTGTAGGTCATTTGACCATCTCTGTACCTGATGCCCCTCACCAAACAATCTATGTTGCCATTTTCAAAAAGACTTGTCGATGAAGTTCCAATGATCTGCATGCACAGAGTTACATTCCAGCATACAGGAAGTTACCTGGCTCTCTTTCCTATAAGGTGAAAATCCAGCTTCTTTTGACTTGCCCTAGATAACTGTCAGGTACACCGTTTGGCTTAAACCATTGGTGAGGAAACCGTTAGTGAAGCACTGAGCAAGACCACGAGGATCTGTTCCTGTATATGTTAAATTCTGTGTAGCTGATACAGCTTCCTTTTTATTTATGTAGTGGCTCATGTTCCTTGTTTGGTCCAACAAAGAGAGTTGTAAGTGTGACCGAGAGACACGAGTGGCTCTAAATGAAGATAATATGATGTGCCTTTATTATAAGTTTAAAACAAATAAACAATGTATAGTAAATTTTTAAACAGTATTTTGTATTGATCAGTGCATAGAAATTATATTATCCATCTCTCTCTATATAATAAGCTTTAGGTGCTATTTATTATGTTGATTTTATTTATTATTTACAACTCACCTGCATGCCTCAAAATGGAGGCTTTATTGTCCAAATATTCCTTTGTGAAGCATTGCCTATGGAATTCTCTTCACAGAACAATCTTAGCCAAGTGTGGCTTACTATTTCCATAACATCTGTCTTTTCTACTATGGAACAGATTAACAATTATGCTTTTTAAAAAAAAAGAAACAAAAATGTGCAGTTTAGACTGTAATAGCTTGCTGTGCTACATGTATGTCAGAGGAAAAGGTCTCTCCCACAGTGCAGCTGGTAGGGTTCACACTTTCCCTTCTCATTGTACAAGAGAATGCTATATTATTTCTATTACAAAATGATTGTCTGGAAAAAAAGACAGCAGATCAGGACCCCCTCCCCTTTCCACACATGCAAAGCTTTTTTTTCCCTTTCCTTCAAGTGTGTTAAGCAGTATAGCAGAAGGATTTTTTAAATTAGTGTTTTGTTTTGGCAATGGTTGCTGATGTATACATGTAATACAGTTTTAATCAAATCCCAAATGCTGAAGACCTTTCAGCAGTATCTTAGGCAGCGCTGTGCCGTGCTTATTCCACTTGAAGTGGCCACTCGGGAGGTACAATTAGCTGTTCCCATGGAGAAGTTTGTTATAGTAATAAATAATAAGTAGTGTAGGTAGAGATGGAATCAATTAAAGATATTTTTGACCATCTAATGGTTTATGGGAATGCTAAATAATTGACAACAACAAGTTTTTGACTGTGTTCAGAAGTATATTTTATTGTAACTACACTGCAACCATAGAACTGGGAATCCTTCTGTGTTGACAGAGTTATAAAGGTCAGCCTGTACTGCTTTTTTAAGGTATCACTGCTCAGAATATTACTGCTAACAACATAGTGAAGATGGTAGCAGGCCTTCCATTAGCCTATTTTAAAGGGATTAAAATATGGCCATAAATAAATATTTGCTCTCATCCGAAAATGGCTCAACAAACAAAACAAAGCTTAAGAGCAATTTTATTAACCTTTTCTAAACTATGTGCTATTAATAATCTTAGCAATGTAAAGAACAACAAAAGTTTACTAGCGTACAGGGTTTTTTGTGTATATTTGCTTATGTGACACAGAAGCCATTTTGCTGTTTAAATCTGTTTTGGCAAACTTAATTAACATTGTCTAATCACTTTTATTTTTCTGAGGGGATAGATATTGACGTAGGCTTAGACCAAAACCCCAGATCCAGCCATCCCATAGGAAGAAGAACTGGTTGAACAGCATTTCCTGAAAACAACATTCAGCAAATTTAAGGCCAGAGTTTCCAGGCCTTTAAGTGTCAATTCCAGTGACACAAAGCAGAGTTAAAGTTGGTAGCCAGCCACCTGAGATTTCTCCCAGATAGGAGAATTTCTGGGTGGCATAGATACTGCATAGTGACTCCTATGCCACTCCCCCCCCCTTCTTCAGAGAAGAGGCTGTGACTGAGGAAAAAAAAGGTTATGGATGTGGAGGTTCAAAATCCCAAACCAGATCAAGCTTCAGATCTGAAATTTGCTGCTGCCTAACCCCCTTGCATTATGTTTAAATTATATGTCTGAAAATCTGAATTAATATTTTGCAATTTGGCTCTCTCTCTACTAACAATAGACAAAATATTATGGTTTAGCACTAGCTGTCATTTATTCACATTAAAATTCAGAAAAAAATCAGATTTACATGCTAGACCATGATGGTTTTTTCAGAAATGATTGAATAGGTAACATGTGAATTTTGTGTTGGGGTACCGCATTTCTGATATCTGTTGAATTGACACATCGACTAGTTAAAACATTTTAAAATCCTAATACATGTTTTATTAGAGAGCTTTTGCACAGTGTAGTAGTACTAACAACGATGGAATACAGTTGGAATACTGTTGGAATATAGATGGAATACGGTTAAAAGAATTTTGTATTCAGCAAATACCAAATGACCGATTGTACTTCTTAAATAAGGATGATTCTATGCCTTGTCACTGCCATTTGTTTTCATTATTAAAAAGAGAATGCTGTAAGGATATGAAATGCAAAAAAGCCCAAGGACATACACCTGTGGCAGCTGTCTGCATGTCATCTATTTTGGCATCTGTCATCTAAATCATTTTTTGATATGGTCCATGTGATGGGACACGCATGCCCCACACTGATTTTCCAAGAGTTAACTAGACCCTGTGGGCCAAGGGGCCCATCCTGTGGGCCAATCCTGCTGAGCATACTCCAGCTGGAAACTGGGTATAAGAGGGAGCCAAGAAGCTCAGTTGGGGCTGGCTGCTGAAAGGGGGGCGGACACAGACTGCCAGCTCTCCCCTGGGAACTGAGAGAGGCTCTGAACTCAGAGCTAAGGCACACAGAGCTCCAGGCAGATTCCAGGCTGTCAGATGAACCCAGAGAAGGGACTGAGCTGCCAGAAAGTGCACTGGTTGAGGCCCCTGGAGTCTCTAGGGAGTGGTGGATCATCGCCACAGAAGACAGGGTAGGAAGTAGCTCAGGGGACTTAAACACTGCTATGGTGGGAGAATTGGGGAACTGGTCAGTGTGTTTCAGGCGCATCCCCGCAGACTCGGTGGTGAATATCCCCGCCACTGCCAGGGTCCTGAGCTAGGGCTCGGAAGAGCAGAGAGGGCTCAAGCCCCTTTACCCCAGGCACCACACACCCCTAGATGGTGCCCCACTTCCCCAACATGCCAGTAGGCCACATTATCCCACGAGATGGGTGACTTTATTAACTCTGGCCATTAGGCCATGTTGCCTTGACTGAAAGGACAGCTTTATTGACTCCAGCCACTAGGCCTCGCCACCCAGCGCACCTGGGCCAGATTACTGACTCTGGCCATTGGGCCAAACCACTCTGCACACAAAGGGCAACTATATTGACTCTGACCATTAGGCCATACAGTCTGGAGAAAAAGAATAGCTATATTGACTTTGGCCATTAAGCTGCATCCCCTGAGGCTAAGTGGATCGGGACACATAGCCATGGGACAGAAGCAGCCCCTACTTGCCCTAAATGGGGGATGGGCATACATGCCCTAGCAACCCCATCACCTAATTAAACTTCAGAGGCTATACCGCAGATTCTTCCTTTTTGATTAGCCTGTCATGAGTTATCAGACAGCAGAGGCTAGGGAAGCCCTCATTTATGCTCCATTGTTGTTGATATGGTACCTCAGAGAGACAGAAAGGGAATCCATCTCTTCCATTTTCATCAATACCATCTGAAGTTTTTTAGATATTCTGAAGAAGCTGCCAAGCCATACAACGAGATTCTGTACAAAATAAGGTTCTGTTGGTCACTACAGAAATGTACTACATGAATCTTGGATGTTTTTGGATGCATAGATGTGACTGACACCCAAAGGTAAGTTATTGCAGGCCTTTACTGCTGTACAGCATTCATTGAAACAGCTAAACCTTGGTCCTTAAAACTTTGCATGCAAATAGCCTTCATTAAGGAGATCTCTCCACGACCACATGTGAAATAAATTAGCTGGATATTAATGAAAAAATGACTGGACTGTTAGTATTGTGGGTATTGTGCCTTTGTGTTATATTTTTGGGGGTTAAATCTGACTGTTTGCTCTCACAGCGAGGTGCACTGTGCCTCTATGCATTTCATCAAACATGTGCCTTAAGGGCTGGATTCACTTTTGCATCAGTACAGTTTTATGCTAGTGTAATTCCCTTATTAAACACAAAACAACTACATTAAAAGAACATTATTCAGGTTGCAAAGTCAAGCACTCAAAAGTTAGGACATGCCAGAATTAAGATGGCCTGCGCAATGTTAATTTGCCCCCTTTGTGCAGATGCATCGTGATATAGTCTTTAGTTAAGTGATCGTATCAGCTGTGCCACAGAACCCCTGCCTCATTCAGTGCACAGGATGGAGTTGACTCAGGGGATGGAAAAGGGTGATGCAGTGAAGGAGGCTGCTGTCTGCAGGACTCTTGCTTCATTTATTGTAGAAGTTGGGATGTGTGCAGGGAATGAAATAGGGTGTTGCTGGAAGAGACACATAGCGCCATGGGTAAAGCAATTGAATTGCTCCTCTGAGGAACTGGATTCTATCCCTGCCACTGAGTGCCTGTGTGATATTAGGCAAGTCACTTGTGGTCACTAATTGTGTTCCTTATTTTCTGGGTGCCTCACTTGAGATCCTGCTGTCTGATTTGCAGAAGGGCCGAGCACTCGCAGCTGCAGCCAAAGTCAGTCGGAGCTGTTGTGAGGCAAACCCGCAGCCAGATCAGGGCTGCTTGCTAAACTGCTCCACCAACACCATTTCCAGTCCCTCCTGAAGTCATGTCCATGGGTAGAGTTCCTATGGGCCACGCCCACTGGTTTCCTGGACATCTTCAAGGCACAGTGTGTGCTGTCCAGGGTTCTCTGCTCGGTCATCCATGATTTTGACCCTGTAACCCTCAATCCTGTCCCTGTTTTCTCATTTTTTGTCCCCTGACTTCGGGTGAGAGCTGGGTCCAGTCACTACTCCCTGTAGGCTGTGGGAGGAGCCTTAGATGTGGGGAGGCTTACACTTGCCTATCTCCAGTGCTTCAATAGGTGCCCCTCCAGCAGAGCTGCTGTGAGTCACCACTCATTCGCGCAGCAGCAACTCAGCTGCTCTGATTTACCCTTCCCACACAGCCTGCAGTGACTCACCCTTCAGGCATGTGGAAGCAGCCGATTCCTGAACAGAGCCTGGGTCAGATGGCTCCCAGGCTCAGGTATCTACCCAGCCTTGCCAGCAGCGCTACCTGCCTAGGAACCCTCCTTCTGCCTTGTGGTGTATCAGATGCTTGAGATCTTGCCTGCCTCCAGCCTGCTCTTGACCCAGTTCCTCTTCTTGGCCCAGCCTTGCCCAAGCCTGGTTCCACTCTTGTCCTTGTCCTACACACTGACCTTGCTGCAGACCTGTGACTGACCCTCTCCAGCCTTGCCTCTGTCTTCCCTAGATCCTTAGACTCCGACCACCTAGCCTGTGTATGGACTCTGGCTATAGTACTGCATTGGTTTGTCCATGTACTCTGACCACCGAACTGCACCTTTGGCTTGTATCTGGACTCTGGCTACAGTTCTGATTTTAACTTCTCTAGACTCCGATCTCAGCTCTGACCCTGACAAAGATCTTGATTCCAGGTTACCCTCAGTCCAGGTTAGGCCCCACATCTGGCTTTGATCTCTACTCCAATGACTAGGCATGACTACCGGGAGGCAGTGCCTGAGAGCTGTGCTTGAACATATAAAGTGCTATATAATACTATGTACTCTGAAAAATCCGGTCCTAGTTGTTTCAAATTAAACACACCGAATTAGTCAATTCTTTTGACCTTAATTTCCCTGTGTCTCAGCTCCCTATCTATAAAATGGGGATAATACTACCACCTCACCTCACATGGAGTGCTGAGAAAATTAATGTTTGTGAAGCAATGAGCACTATGGAAAAGCCCATCAGAAAATTATTAATTCTATCTTCAGAGCAGGATTTGAACAGCACGGTATGTAAGGCATGGGGCCATACATAGAACAATGGGGAAAAACAAAATACTGCATAGCTGCTCATTAAGTGAGCACCATCCATTCCATGTGCTGAATGATACAAGTGTCCTGTGGAAAAAAATATGTGATCATGTAACTAAGACAGTATCCTAATGCACTGGCACAAGAGAACCTATTTATTGTTACCCAGACAACCCTTAATTCTGGCATTTCTTAACATCTGAGTGCTTGACTTTGCAACCTTGATGATGTTTCTTTCAAATCCCCAATTTTCAGCCAGTCCCAGTCATAGACTCATAGACTTAAAGGTCAGAAGGGACCAATATGATCATCTTGTCTGACCTCCTGCACAATGCAGGACACAGAACCTCCCCCACCCATTCCTGTAACAGACCCTTAACCGATGACTGAGTTATTAAAGTCTTTAAACTACTTTAAACAAATCATAGTTTAAAGACTTCAAGGTACAAAGAATCCACCAGTCTCCCTCTCCACACTCCCTGTCCCAGGACCAGTCCTCCCACCACCACTCTCAATCCATTTTCCTTGACCACCTTGTCCCAGTTTCTGCTTCTTCCAGCTCCTCATTGGATCGTCTCTCTTTCTCCACACATCCCCCATGCCCATGTTCTTGGTCCCCACTGGCTCCCAGTGCCAGTGTCCCCCCCCGGGCTTCAGATCCAACTTCACTGCACAGGAGAAGCTCCCTGCTCTCAGTCCTAGTGACTGGACCCGTCATGGCGTGGAGCAGTCGGAAACTGCATCTGCAGGGAATATCCTGCTCAACCTGATGCTGGAACATGATCAGTATGGATGCAGTCTTTGAGGGAATTAAGCTGTGAAGCTCTATAAGACTGTACCGAGGACGTTCAACTTGAGACTTTGCAGGGGTTTATAACTTGTCCAGATGTGAGCAGAGACAGCAAAAGGCACATCCCTGACATAAAGGTCACTGCCTGCCACATTCAAAAACTTGCTCCAACACATGGGATGGGCTGGAGCTTCATGGAAAGGTCACCAGGATCTTTCAACATGAGCAAAACAACGTACTTCTCCCCACCCCGACTAACTTTATTCTCAGAAATGGCTGAACCACTGGGGATGAAATTGCCCCCAACTTTGGTTAAGGTTTGACAAAGTTTATACGCAACAGAAAACAGTGGCTTAGAATGGGAATTTCTGAACAACCGTAAGAAGAGGTGGCACTGCCCGACCGTAAAACTGGAGTGTTGCAGTGGTGACTCAAGCACTAAGCATTGTGAGTTCACTGTACCTTAGATGCTAATTTCACTTTGGGGCTTTGTAAGGATAATCTGCTATGATGCGTTTTCCCGTGGAATAACGGGTCACATCAGGTGGTTTACTTTGCTCAGTGTGCTGCTTTGAGTGCTCACTTTAGGGTGGAAGGAGACGGTGTGGGTTTCTAGCATTCAGAATCAGAGGATCCATATGGAACTCAGCTCTTAACCCTATAGATCCTAGAGCTGCTGAACTGAGGGCTGTTTTCTGTCATGCCTACTTCTCCTACACATCTCCGGTAGAATGACTCCTATCATGGCTGTGCTGCTGTTGACTGCATTCCACTGTCCCCATCCACAGCTACGTAGTACAATCCATGAGGGGACTCTGTGAGAATCAGATATGCTTTAAAGCAACATTAACTCCCACCTGGCTGTTTGTAAGCGGTCCACCTCGGCTGGAGGGAACACACGGTGTGCTGCTCTCTGGCTCCATCCCCTCCCCGTCTCCTGAAACAGGCCTCCTCCTGATCAGAGCTCTGAATTGTGCCAGATTTAGTAGGATGTTCTCCTTTTCAGTTGCTTCAAGCGCCCTGTTTTTCTGCACTGCAACATAAATTAATGTTCTGTGGGGAAAAAAGGGAGAGCTTCCACCACAAAATACCCGGTAACCTAGAGGAAGATGAGCTGAGCTGGCTGTTTTGGCACTGTGAGTTCTAATCTCAGTTCTAGCCAGTGCTGTTCATAATCTTGCCTCTTGTTCAAGTGGTGATTTATCTCAGGGCTTTGGCTTTCTGTTATGGGAGGGAAACTGATGTCATGGAATCAAATCTGATGCAATTTGTTTATTTCTTTTATGTACGTGCGTCCTGTTTTTCTTCTCCTGCTTTTCTGCTTCAGCTGCCACTCTCCGGTCAAGAGGAGCAGAAGCAGTAGATATATCAGCCTTCAGCTGAGCTATTATTGCTCAGCAGATTCATCCCCATATTTCTTTTCCCTTCAGAGTCATTATTTAGCAAGTCCTGATACCCTATCCTAGAAAGCAGTCAAATAGAATTCCCCAGACTTTTACAAATAAATTAATGGAGCGTTGGCATGAGGCATCTGATGGCTGAGTTGAGAATAGAACCCAAACCTCTAACATAGCGGGCCCAAATCTCAACTACTCAGTCACATCGCCTTTCAGAGAACGCGCGCCAAATAACTCTTTGGCTAGACTATTTCTAACGACTAGACCACATTCCCAGGACCAGGGAGAGAATCCAGAGCTCCTGCTCTCCAGTTTTATATTGTTGCTTAGCAAATAGCTTTGTAATCCATTGGTAAAGTACACATTGTGTCCCATTCTAGTGTCTGGTCCACAGAGAGATTAAGTTACTTCTTTAGTTTAGGTGGTAAAAGCCTGTGCTGGAGATCTGAAGCTTTAGGGTTAATACCTCCCTGAGGACTCATGCAGGGAGTGGGGGAGTCTTTACGATTTGCACATGATGCAATTTTTGTTTTTTTGGTTTCTTTTTATAAAAACGCTAGTTTATTTAATCCAGATAGTATAAAAGTATTTAAAAATTCCTCTTCAGTCAGCTTTCAATGAACATACAAATGACTGAGTTTATGGGCAAGAATGATTTTAGAAAAACTTCTATTTTAAGATAATATTAAAGAATAATCAAGGAAAGCAATTTTAAATTATTGTATGGGAATTTCTTTCTCACCCCAAAGCTAATGTAAAAGTTACATCTATTCATTTGGTAAACAGAAACAAACCATGTGACTCATGTGTTCAATAAACCAAACAAACAAAACCCAGGAAAGTCAGAGTTTTTAATATCAGCACTGAATAGTCCATGAGCAATCTACAGGTCAAAAACTGAGCCTGGACTTATTTGGGAATTAATTTTGACTAACTAATACATTTAAGAAAATCATAAACTATTTTCAGACAATTCATTCACAGAAAAAGAGATTAAATTTGTCTAATTATTCACTAGGATCGAGTCCCCGGATCAGCTTTAAACAGCAGCAAAGAAAGTACACAGGTAGCTGCCAAGCTATGTTTTCTTTTAAAAAATACCACCAAGTGAGGTCAACGGGATACAAAAAGAATAGCAACTGTAATTCAAGAAGCATATATGATTAATAACAAAATAAAACCTGGAGCTATATGGGACTGGGCTAATCTGTCTCATGCATCAGAGACAAAGAAACAACTAGTGAAGCAAAAGGTAGATTTTTACCTAAATTTGTGTTTCATCTTCCAACAAGTATACTGTGTCTCCATCTGCTGGTCAGTGGTATAACCCTGTGGGCTGCTGGTGAGCAGGGGGAACATCAGCCAAACCAAAGGATGCTTTTGTTATGTCTTTTGTCATCTTGCATATGGAAAATCTGCTTCCTAGCGCAAAAAGGACATTAAAAAATACAACATCCAAAGGGACTTAACCAAGAATTTACAGCAGAAAAATATCCTTTTATCCTGCACTTTTAAAGTCTGATTCATCAACATCACACTTTTGGTTTTTAACAATGAGCCACTTTTATCCCATTTGAAAAAAACCCCAAACCTAAGGTCACTGCAGCATTAAAACTCACAGTGAGCTGCAACTAACCTTAGATTTTACTAAAACCATTAAGAAGTGAGAAGCTTGTTTGATCTAAAAATACACTTGGTAATCAACAATGCTGAAAGAATAAAGATTAACGTCCCCAAGTCTCCTTTTAATATGTGATTGTTTCATTAGAATAGATGATTTGCACAGATTAATGTAACATTGAGTTGGGTTGGAAATGGCTTTACCTGCGATCCTTATTTTGTTCTGAAAAAGCTTCTACTATTTTTTAGATTAATCTAACTTTATTAGTGTATTTTTCAGGTAGATGGTAAAAAGTTCATATAAAAGTAATTGATTTAATTTATCAAAATTCAGACATTGCAGAAAGATTTGAAAAGACTTTAAAAATCATCATATAAATATAGTTATGCTTTCAATGTAATGAGGCTTAAAATATTATTTTAGATTTTATAGGAAAACAAAGGGGTTGTGCAGCTCAGCTTTGGAAATAAATTTTTGTTTATTTTGATGCCTGCTATCAGTGTTTGAAGTATTCATAATAAAAAGCAAAAGTACTCTAATATCATGAGTTTTTGCATTTTGTTATACATCTGAAAACGGAGCTGATTTCCACGAAATATGTACATTTTTCAGGAAAAAATATGTCCATTTGTGCATGAGGATGGCATTACATCAAAACATATCGACGCTCACATTTTTAATGCTTCTGATGTGAAAATAGCTATTTCATAAAAATTTCACATTCAGAGACTTGTCATCTTAGACATTTCTACTTTCTCCAAATCTGTTCACCAAACCTTAATTCTTGATATCCTGGCCTTCTTTAGCTGATGTGATATGGTTCTCTCCTCCTTCCATCTGGGATTGCTCCTTCGTTATCCCTTGCCATTGCTCCTTTCACTTCTCCTTCTACCTGTATCATTGGGCTACCATATCTTTTACCATGATATGTCTGTGCTGATGATCTATCTCACTGTCCTTGATTTGTTTGACATGCATTCCAGCATGTCTTTTTGATATCTCTTTATGGATGTCTATTGACCACATTCCCTTTCTCTTTCTGCTTTAATGTGCTGTCCTTTGATGATGTTTCTACCACTTTTCTGCCAGAGCTTGGACAGAACTTTCACAGGCATCCATAACTACTATTCCTTAACAGCAGCAAGCAACAGTTTACGATATTGTCTCACTCTTCCTTGTGCTTCTCAGTATTTCTGTATCCATCAGTTGTTTCATGTCTTATACTCAGTATAGGTGAGAGGGAGCCTAAAGCACTAGGCCTTGTATAAAATCGGAGGCCTAAACCAAGGACTGTCAACTAAAGGTAGGCCAAGCAGCTGTTTGGAAGTTCACTGTATGACCTAGGCAAAACATTGCTAGCGTTGCTTAGGCACCCCTAAGAAGGAACAAAGAAGTGACAGATACTGGGTATGTGTAAAAACACACTCCAGACAATTAGTTCAAGAACATCCTGAGTTAACATCAGATAGGAGGATGTTTTGCCCTACAGCATAATACAAAGGGAGGCAACAAACAGATGTCGTAAAACACATTGGTAGTACGAGAGTTTGTATCAGTCTATAAATATTGGGGGGGAGCTTGCTTTAACTCTTTGTGCAGCCTTGGGGACAGCAGATGGTTGAATGAGCCATTCCTTGCCACTGAACACTCCTGTGTTAGTATATTTGTAACCATGGCGCCAGGGCACTAGTACTATGTCTTCAAGGCAATAAACCTGGCTGAGTGCCTCTGTCACTGAACTGTGCTGGGTGGTCCGTCTTTCGGTTTCCAGGTTCGCTGAACCAAGTATCTGCACAGGGCTGACAAAAAGCACACATGCACCTAACTGACAACGGTTAGATTATGAACCCTTTGGGGCACGGACCATCTTTGTTTCCTGTTTGCGCAGAACCTAGTATAATGGGTCCTAGTCCAGGATTGAGCCTCAGAGGCCTCACTGCAATGCAAATAGTGAATGAGGGTCTCTGTTGTGAGATGCAAGATACTAATTCCTCCCACAGTGGCACATGCTGCTTTTATACCACAGCCAGCTGCTGCTGACACAGAGCAAGAGACCACACAGGCTACATTTTTAAAAACACTTTCCCCTCTGTGTGAGCTTGGTACAAAGATTGTACTGCCATGCATGAGACGCCTCACGTGTCAAAGTCAAAAAAGGGCTTGTAAAGACTTACTGAAACATGTTCAACAGGGAAAAAGTCCTTTTCGGAGGTAGAAAGAGTATTAAATTTAATGTACTCTTTTATGGATGCATTCCAGTAACTCTTCATAAACTCTTCTCTGACTTTACCTTTAAAGACTTAAAGCCCAATCCAACTCCTGTTCTAGCCACTAATAAGACATCTGTTGGCTTCATTGGGAATTGGATCAGGGCCCTAGAGCAAAATTCTCATCTCCAATGGTTATTGCAGATTTCCATTGTATAATATGCATTTGTGCCAATGATGTCAATAGCATCCTATGGGCCAGATATTCAGCTGGTGTAAAGTGGTGTAGCTCGACATTGAACATACACCACTTTGCACAACTGTGCATCCGGCCCTAAGGATATTGGGTGCGGAATATGTACTACAGATCTCCACTATGGATAAGAAATCTGCAGTACAACTTGAAAAGGAGAATTCTACACTTAAAATTGATATCTCTGAGTGTTTGTACCCATGTCCTGGATTAAATAGCTGAATGTATTATGTGCTTATGTGCTTCTCTCCCTATCTCTTTTTGGAGCATGGTGTTTCTTTACAGGTAGTTTTAACATATTATATAGATGATGTAGAAAATCTAATTTTTACAAAATGACCTCACTGCAATAAAATTCTTATAGTACAAATATTCTTAAAAATCAAACACTGTGAATAACCTTGAATGTAAAACTTTGCATGATTTTTTTTTTTTTTTTTACTAAAAAAGGCTTTACAGCTGTTGTACTTTAAAATAATGCAAACTATATCAATATTTCACAGTGGTGAAGCTATGGTATATTGTGGATGCATCAAAAACATAATGACATTGAGACACTGATTTAAATCTACAGTTTTTTCCTGCATTTTAACTCTGTCACAAAAGTCTGAATCTGGAAAAAATGGAATTTTTGCTTATTAGGAAAGCAAGATCCCTAAAGTAAAGTTAAAATTAGTCTGACCAAATTGTATCTTACAACTTGGTTTTTTATATTAAATCTGTAATTGAGGTGCTTTATATACTGTTTATCACTGCAATGAAAATGTAGTCAGAGTGGACTTCTCCAGGCTGTTAAAATGCCTTTTATTAATGTTGAGACTATATTTGCAACACATTATTTTAAGCTTATTTTTTTTGTATAAGGGAATTTACATAAAAGCATAGTTAATCTGAACCGAATTAGATTATAATTGGAATCCTTATGAATGGGGATTTGAAATTATTCGGTATTGTTCTCAAGTAACAATACATTATTGGGATATTAAAAGTAATTTGGCTGCAGTATCCTAAAGGTACATTTCATATTTTCACTTGGTGTAAAGTTTGTTTATTGCATATCACTAGAATTGTTTCACTTGGTAACAGATTGTGGGAATCTTGAGGCATCAAGCATATTTCAATTAAAAAAAAATCAGTTGATGATATAGCTCAAAAGGGCCTGCTCCAAAGCCTATTGAAATCAGTGGAAAGGCTCTTTGACTTTGGATCAGGCCCATAGTGCACTTGTTTCAAAGTAACAGCTGTGCAGGCCTTTGTTTACAAGAGAATCAGAAGTCTTAAATGTGGCTGTTAGAATGCAGTGAAGTGCAAAAAACAAGAAAGACGGAGGAAAAATAATACATGACATTTTTAAAAATTAAAATGAATTCTGCTTTTCTCAATTTTGTAATGCATCATAAGCCTGCAGCATTGTTCTACTCTAAACATTTTGATGAAAAACATCTGAAGGGGTCAGACTTTTTCTATGAAATTTGACAATGGTCTATGAATATCTTGGTGCAAGTGAAGTGGGGTGACATCTTTACATCTTTGATATACAAATGTAATAACGATGGAAGCTTCCATTCATCTTCTAACACATACATTTGTGGGTGTTTCCCTCTACTCTCTTCACATTTAACACCAACAGAAAGTATCGTGGGATCAGAGTACTGTTTCTCTGTAGGTAAAGCGCGAGCATTTTTTTCATATCATGGCGTTCTGGGTAACCCTTTAGATATAGTTAGATATATAGTACAGACATAATGCGTCAACTCAGTGGATAGTGAATAAAAATAAATAATAAGAAGTCCATATTGTATGCTTAAAAATTTATATTCATTTAAATGTCTAACTAGATATTCTGGTTGACAGGCTCCAACTGTCCTCTGTTATCTTATGGCTGTAAAAAAGACACACATTAAAACTATAGTAGAGGTGACTTCCTTCTGATGAGGGTGTACCAATACTATTTCCTGAATTAGAAGATCTTTTAATAAATAGAAAAATACTACATTTATTTTAACACATCTTTTGTTAACATAAATTGACTGTATTCCCCATCTCTGTTTTGTTATAAAATCCAAGTGAATACTGCTAAGAGGCAGTGGCCGGCTCAACTCTTTCACTGGATGTTTGGACTATTGCTACCCATTTCAGCTGATAGCTACGATAGGGATAGATCTGGGAAATTGGGGCATTTGCCCCACCCACCATGGTGCATCAGCACATGCAGAAACTAAGACTAAAAAAAAAAAAAGTTCCTAGGCCTTATGGTTGTGTAGAGAACCTTCCAAATATGAACTAGTGCTAACCAATACAGTGCTCAGTCTGCTGCAAACAGCTGTAAGAGATGTGTGAGTTACCACGCCCTTTCTCCATTCATGTTAACTCTTGAGGCTATCTCAGGAGGAAAATTTTTAAATATCAACATAGGCCCATGTAAAAGATATTGTTGCCTATGTTGTCAAAATCCCAAGCAAGACACATGAGAAATGGAAACTCATAGGATCTGCTGAGTCCTTGAGGCCTTGTCTACTCTAGAAATTTTAGAAGAATATTTTCATTGCTACTATCATAGCTTCAGATGAACAAGGAACCTTAGTGTAGATAAGGCACTTGCTTTAGCTTTCTTTACTATCATGTTAACTACATCTGCTGAAAAACTCAGTGTTGGCGCTTCTGTCTTGTCCTTTGGCTGAATTGGTTGAAGGTCTCAGATCTATCCATGCTCTTTTAAGTATTCTTGAAGGGGATTATGCCAAAGACCTGGCATTTACTCTGGTTCCAATTAATCAGATCAAATCTTTTCTGGTTGTAGGAATGGAGGACATATGGTAGCTTTCATTATCTTTTTTTTAATGAGATATTTAATGAGATTTTTAAGATTATTTGAACTATTGCTTTTTCATTTTTTCCCTCTCAGTCTCAGGTTGTACAAGACATGAGCAAAGAATGTGTTAAGAGTTTTATTTGTTTCACATTACAAATAACTTGTTGTGAATCAGTACTGTAATATTTTTCTTTTGTGGTTTTTTCATCTTTCTTATCACTGTCTGTGTAACTCTGGATAACTTGTCTGAAGTTAAAATACTTAAAATAATATATAGTTTCTTAACTGATCGAAACCGGGTGAAAAAGCACCTGAAATTCTATTATGAATATTGCACTTGAACAAAAGTCTGGGCTCCCTATAATTTAATAGTTGTACCAAGGAATGTCTTTGATCATAATGTTTAAAAGTCTCTGAAGGAAACTTTATTTTTTTATTTTTACTTGATGCTCTTCTTTTTGTTTTCCTGATAAAAGGGCAACAGAGAATTTGCATGTATGGATAAGGCACATCTATGCATTTTTCACTTCAGAATATATATATATCAACAGAATCACTTTTATTTTGAAAAAACTTTTTATACAGCATGAGGGGGAAAGAAACCACCTAGTGCCTGTGAGACATGCTTTTCAAATGGAATATTACCTAACAATGGTTAAGTTCAGTGTATATGTTTTGCAGGCACCAATTCAGCAAGGTATGTAAATTCAGTGGAATGTAAGAATGTACCTCTGCTTAAGTGATTTGCTGAATAGGGATGGACTTCGGTATGCGTTTCAAAGTTTTGCAGTATTTGCATCTTATTGGCAACACCAAAGCTAAAAGTCTAACAGTATTTAGTGAAAACAGCTAACCATGGTTTTAAGAAGAAATTTGTACCACAGAACTCAACAATTAGCACTCATATAAAAACAAGCTGCAGAAGATACAAATATGGGGAATCATGTACAATACGTCAACTAATGTATAGATGATACAGCGGGTTCAAAGAATAGATGGTATACACTGGAAGGATCTACTCTCATATATCTTTTTTCTCCTTTGAGAATGTGATAAAAACATACAAAAATGTAGCCTCTTGTTGAAGCGAAGTCCCCTGGTTTTATGCCATCATTATAGTTTATTCAGTGATCTCCCTTCCCTCATCCAGAAGCCTTCTGGTGCTCCTCTTTATATGCATCTCATCTATCTACTGATATTGCCCTCATCACCATAGTATTTGAGTGCCTGTCAAGCATCTTGGTCATGTCTATTCAACTGCTATAAACATATTGAACAGAAACAGTCAAATTAGGCCACATGTAGAGCTTTGGCGTTTGTTTGCCTCTCAGTGGATTTGTGTGAGCAGCTGTTTGGAGTATGGTGAGACATGAAGATGCATTTTTATGGCATTGAAACAGAGGATTGCTGGTGACTAAGACAAAGTTTACAGATATAGAGACTCTGAGGGAAAGGAGGTTGGAGTCTTAGTGGCCAAGCAGACGACTGGTATCGTGCAGTGAAGCTTTGGTCATGTAAGAGGAGGCTGGATGTTTGGAAGGTAAGAGAAGAGTTTGGCAGCATAGTCTCTCAATGTGAGAAGTAGCCATATCTAAATGGCAGCTTGGATCCCTTTTGTAAGGATGGAAAAGGAAAGATTATTTGCTAGTGCTTTCAATACACTGGCTTAGCTGTACAGGCGCAATTTCAGACAGACTGTATTTTCTGTTTTCTTAGCGATTGCATGCATATTTCAGGGTTCATTTCTATAGTATCTAACTATAGAGGTTACGTTTGAAAGTGATCGGTAACAATATTCTTTCAAGATTGGAATGAACTGGACTGTTTTGCACATAGGAAGTTTAATAATGCACGGACAATATTTACATGGTGATTAGAGAGAGGTGGCAATCGTAATTTAAGGAAGATGTTACCCACTCACAGCCCAGGTGCAAGAGGTGAGGGGAGGAGGAATTGCCATTTATCACACTAGAGAAAAACTACATTTCCTTTCTGGTATCTCTATATACCACAGGCACTTCAGAAGAGAATTTGTTTTACACCATCTAGCTAGTAGAATCACTTTTTATTTTCTTGTTAAATATGCCTCTATTTCTTCCGTAAGATAAGCCATTACACTTTTTTTTCTCTATAACACTCATCTTATATTATAAACGCTCCTGTATTTATTTCTGAATTTCATGATTGGACCAAAACCCTAAATCTGAACACTGGCAATTTGGGATGACTTGAAAACCAGATACAAATTTTGCAGCTCAGACCCATTTCTGTGTAAAGCTTCTCAAAGCCACTAAAAGGTAAGCAGGCTAATGGAATATGTACTCTGGAGAGGAACGGTACATCTCACTGTTTTGTCTATATTAGAGAAGTCTTTAGATTAGGGGTTACTAATATTGATAGACGTCTTTTTAAACCTCCAAACAAGATTTGCCCACCAGCAAATTCAAATGCTTCTCCGAAGGAATGGAATATTCACTAGCTTTCTAAATAGCGTGCTGAGGACTGAACATTTAATATCTTTATCAAAAAGATAATGATCACATAGTGGAAAAACCCAGTGGATTACGGATTAATAGGAATAATTGCTTTTATCAATAATTCCAGCATTTTGAGAGAGACCTTGGATCAGTTGAACAATTGAGTTTTATATTTTGAACATACCCAACTTCCTGAATTGTGGACTGAATGAACAACATATTTTAATTCATGTTTGGGTTTTGGGTTCATTCCAAATTTCACAATTAAGTTTTTTCTGTTTATCATCAATAGTTTTGTCATCTAAACAGTACATCATCAAATATCGAAATGCTTCTATTAGCTAAACTGAATGCCTAAAGTTAATCATCTGAATCTCTATTTAGGCCAAGATTTTAAAAAAGCGGAGCACTAAAGTTAGGCTTCTAAAATCCATATTTAGGCATATATGGTTAGGTCCACAAAGGGGAAGTAGACTCAACATTGCAATGGCTAACTTTTAAGTGCTCAGCGTCCTAATGGAATCCATAGCCCTGAGTTAGTTGCCCAGGTTCCCTATACAAGGCATGGGGAGAGAGAGATGCCTAAAAATGTGATCCACAAAAGCCAGCACACTGAGCAGGGAGCCACCTAAGCTAGTCAATGAGAAGCACTGAGGAGAGGGGTGTGGTCTAACCCCCAGCCCTCAAGAGGATTTAGGCTCCTGAGTCTGGGCTGGTGAGAGGCACCTACCTCTACTCGCAGCCATCAATCCTCTTCTGGAGTTAAACACCTAAACCCTTTCTTGCAAAAAAAGGAAGAGGAGCCACTCTCAGAACAATTAGCCCAGAGGTTAGCATGTTCACCCAAGATGTAGGACACTCAATTCCAATTTCCTCCACCTGACTAATGAGGAACAGGAATTTGGACCTAAATTCCCTGTCTCTGATGAGCACGCCCTAGCTACTGAGCTATGGCGTATTCTGGCATGGCTTTCTCTCAATCTCTCCTGTTGAATCGGTTCCACTTTGTTTAAATAAAATATTCATTGGAACAGGGATGTGAACTTGGGTCTGTCACAGTCCAATGGCATCCACTAACCAGGGCAACAGCACCATTCTTACTTGTTCCTCGGCCCAATGGCTATTTATACATAATGGAATAGCTTTAACAGGCAAGCTTGACAGAGACCCACCCCAGAATGCCCTGTACCCATATTCTGGCCAGCAGAGAATTCTCCTGTTGGAGGGAAATTCCTTGATGAGATAAGTGTGCCCCAGAGCGATCCCATGCTACTGGTCCCCTTCTCTAGTACAGCAGGGCTTGTCAGAGAGCTCCACAGATTCATTTTTGGGATACAAATAATATTTAGTCAGATGTCAAAAAGTGTTCCCACTTTATTGGATGCTGGTCACCACTGAAATTTGGCATTTGCTGGCAGTTGCTGCTTTTGTGCCTTAGATTGCTAGAGTCTCCCTCTATACTTAAAATAGGAAATAACTATGTGCAGTGGTGAAAATAGGATTGGAAGAGATGAGGGAGCTTTCACTACACCAGCCAAGGAAGAGGGGTAGCAGTGGGGAATAAAACTAGGGGAAATTTGTTCACCAAAACTTTTTTCCAGTGAAAAATACAAATTTGGCAATAATCTAACATTCTGTGAATTTGTGTTGATTTCACTGAACAGTTTTGGTTGGGGGGCAAAAGACAGAGAGAAAAAAATTCTGAAAAAATTGAAACGTTCTGATTCAATTTTTTCTGAACAGAGTTTTGATTTTTTTTTTCAAAAAGTTTTCCTTCAGAAATTTCTTTTGATTTTAATATTAAAACTCAAAAAATGTTTACGCTTGAAATTGAAATGAAATGGTTTGATTTGGGTCAAATGAAATGTTTTGTTCAACAAGAGATGACTTTTTTCGGATTTTTTTTTTTCAGAATTGCCAGCAGACTGAAAAAATCTATCATTTGCCCAGCTGTAGAGGTGAAGTGATGCTTCCCCAAGCAACAGAGGATTAAAACATTCCCTCTGCTTTTTCAGAGGAGGACAAGTTGTGCTCCCTCTTGCTTTAATCCCCTGACTGTGGTAACCGCTTGGCAAATTCTAACTTTTTGCTGGTACTCACTTGTAATTCTATGGATTAAAAAATTCTCTTTATGTGCTGAATCCCTCTAAAGTAATTCAGAGAAACCATACTAGCTGGTACAGGTTTAAATGCATTTTCTTTTTCCTCCTATAGTTCATTGTTGAGGTGACCAAACAGAAGTTATGTTTACTAGAGGCATCCTGATACAAAATACTTAATCAGACCAACAAGTTGCTGGCTTAATAAGGCCAACAGTGTCTCCTTCATCTTCCTGTATCTGTAAGAAAATGCAGATAAATGTTCTGCAGCCTGATCAGAAAGTCAGGCACCATTTTATAGAAACAAAAGAGGGAAATCAAATGAAAATTTAAGTGTATTAATTGGTACACTTTGCTGAGAACAAAGATACTAAAGACCATTTTGATCTACTGACATACAAATTGGAAAATGGTGGCTATAATGACACAGAAAGAGGAATGTTAAAGTACACACATGGGCCACCACACTACATAAATAACTGTAGGGGCTTGGAACTGTTTTTTTCATTATACACCTTGTCAAGTCTCATGCTTTTAAGATGATCCCTTAATATAGAAGCAGGTTGTGTTTTGATCACTGCTGCAATCAGGCTGCTGGAACATTTGAGTGACTATATACTAATTATCCCCCTAGTGTCCTTGGGTAACTGTTCTTGAGCTGGTGACTCCACTCCTCTCTCTCTCTCTCCTGCACGCTCTCTTGTTAATTTATTTATTTATTCGTGCACCTCCCTCACCTATCTTTTTTTGGGGGGGAAGGCATTGGAGAGAAGCATTTCTTTTCCCTTTTCTGTCCTCTATTTAAACAGGGTTATTTTCTGAGCAGGAAGAAAAGTGGACAAAATATATGGCACTCGTATCAATAGTTATAATTAACGAGTAGATCTGAGTAAATTTTTTTCAGCCAAAACTTTTTTTGATGAAAGATGCCCGTTTTAGACTGACTGAAACATTTTGCAAATTTGTCAGTTTGGGCAGATTATTTCTGTTAGGGAAAAAAATGACAAATATTAGGTCAAAATGGTTCATTTCACTATTTCTGAAATGAAAACATTTTGATTTTTTGGAGCTAGATTCACAATGGGACTTGAGTGCCATTCACAAGGAGGAGAAAGAGTGGGTGGTGTTGATCCCTTTCTGCACAATAGCTTGGGGTTGGGGCATTCATTTGCAATGGGGGAGACCTATCTTCAAATTAGAGCTGGCCAAAAACTCTCAATTTTTACTTTGCCAAGCATTTCAGCATTTTGAAATTTTGGTTTAATTCAGACTCATTCCTATTTGGATAGCCCAATTCCTGAGCAGGCAGCCCAGTAAGCCAGCTGCTTAGGAAACTACAAGCCCGGCATCTGTGAGCTAAGGCAGTCCCCAGGGTGGGGCTACCCTGGAGTTGTGTCCCAAAGGGATCGGTACTTGGCTCTAACTATTGAACGTTTTTATCAGTGACCCAGAAGAAAACATAATCACTGATAAAGTTTGCAGATGACCCAAAAATTGGGAGAGTGGCAAGTAATGAAGATGACAGAGCAATCTGGATTTCTTGTGCAGATGGGTACAAGTTAACAATATGCCATTTAATGCAGCTAAATATATGCTGATGGGCTCTTCAGTCTAGTAGGGAAAGCCATCACATGATTCAATGGCTGAAAGTTGAAGCTAGATAAATTCAGACTGGAAATAAGGCACAGATTTTTGACCGTGAGGGTAATTAACCATTGGAACAATTTACCAAGGGTGGTAATGGATTCTCCCTCACTGTCATTTAAAATCAAGATAGGAAGTTTTTCTAAAAGACATGTTCTAGGAATTATTTTGGGGGACTTATGTTATACAGGAGGTCAGGGTGGATTATAGTGGTCCCTTCTGGATTTAAAAATCTATGACTGTAAGGAAATCTGTTTCAGGACCTCCGGGTTCCTGATGAATCACACCTCAGTCCACTGGTGAATCTAGCCAATCACGTCCAAATTTTCTTCGCTTTTATTAAAAACTCAGTTAAAGATGTCCAAAATCAAAACAAATTTTTCCTACTATTTTGATGTGTCAGATATTCTGAAAAATTTCACTTTATGGCTGACCTGAAATGATTTTTAATAATTGTTTGGAATTGCCAATAAATCAAAAAATAAGTTATTCACACAACTCTATTAATGAACTCTTATAGGGTGACCAGTTTTCCGATTTTATAGGGACAGTCCCGATATTTGCAGCTTTGTCTTAGATAGACACCTATTACCTCCTACCCCATCATGATTTTTCACACGTGCTACCTGGTATCCCTAGCTCCTACCAAACAGTAAACAAAACAGTTGTCATAATTGGTTTTAGTATCCCTTACGGAAATGTATAGAATGTAATAGGGATGGGTCAGCTAAAGAAATTACTCTAAAAATTAGAGAATTTAGAACAGAATAGGATTTTTTTAAAGGTTTCTTGAACTTTCCCATGGAATTCTATAGCAGGGTTAAAATTTCCTATTAAACTTTATAAGCTGATCAGAAATATGTAGAAAACTTTGTGGGTCTTATTCTATCTAAGCCTCAAGCGGTATGTCTACACTATAGTGCAGACCAGGGTCTCTGGGACCTGGGCTTGTGGGTTTAGTGTTTCCAAGCCTGTGTGTGTGAATGAACACACTGCATTGTAAACCTGAGGTTAGAATTACTGGACCCAGGTCTCACAGCTGTGCTAACGCTTCCATATTGCACAACGTGGACCTTCTGACTTGGTCTGCAGTAGGAGCTGCAGTGACACTGCAAAAGGACAGGGCTTGGACTGAACTCACAGCAGGGCGTGGGCTCCGACCCACTCGCTTAGCAGGGTCCAGGTCCTGAGTGCTTGCTGACCTGAGTCAGATTGATTTGTGTGTGGACAGAAGAGGGTCTTGAGCTCAAACCTGAGTCAGAGCCTGGTCTCAGTGTGCATCGTAGACATCCCCTAGGAGATGCAGCGCAGAAGGAGAGGAAAAGGTTGATTTATGCCATCTTTGCATCCTCCAGATTCTGGGATGCTTGGCCTCTGAAGACTGCTCTAATTTATGGCAGCCAATCCTGGCCACCTGTGGTATGTGGTGCAGCACAGAGACAGGATCTGTCCCAAAATTTTCTATTGAATTCTATAGGACTCTTCCATAATTTCAGCTGCATAATCCTGTTAGTTAACCTGCTCAGTAAACTCATTAGAGTATCCACTCTATTCCTGTTAATATCCTATTCAGACATGCCTTAGAATTCATTCAGTCATGGGGCTGGTTGGAAATGATAGGGATTTTCCACAAAAAATTTCAAAAAAGAAATAATTTTTTCTTTGTTTTTTAAAATGCTTTTCCAGACATTTTCCTGTTTCGTCTAAAAGAAACCAGAACACTTTGAAATAAAAAAAGATAAAAAATGAAAGCCATTTTCATCACAAAGTTTTGATAAAAACTTTTCTACCACCTCTACTGATAAAGTAATATCCCAGGATTCACTATTCCATTTCCTGTTCTGACCAAGTAGCTGAATGTGTAACCACTAGTTTATCCATCAACTCTGATTTATTCCTCCCATATAAAGTTCATGACTTGAAAATAGCCCCTCCATGTGAGCTTAATTTTTTTTCGTGTGCTCTAGACTGTGGGATTGGCAGTGGGGTTCAGCTGGCACACTCTGCCTATGCTGAAGCTAAGACATTTTTAAGATGGATAGCCTAGGATTCCTTGCACAAAAACATGCCAATTACTTTTAAACCATGTTACAATCCCTAAAATGCTTGGAAAAACTGCAGCGCAGAAAGGATGTGGGGTTGGGGTACCACAGCTGGTGATAAGTCCTCCCATATGTTTGTGGAACATAGAAATAAGAGTCCAAGCTTCAAATCCAGTGTGCTCTGCTTGTCTGGTGTTCTACTGGCAGAACAACTGTAATTAGTAGTTAAGGGCAAAAATCTTTCATATGCTTGGACTTTTTTTCTGCTTTGTGCTGGTACTCACTATTTGGATGAATGGGTTACTAATTACAAACTGATTTTGGTAGGCTCCAGCACACTCGCCAATGATTCAAGAATTTGCATTGATTTTTACATAAAACCAAAATGGAGCTGCCCTTTTTAGCACTTGGAACTTGGTCATCAATGAACTGTTTCAGGTTTAATAACACTTGGTTGCTCATTATTATAATTATTACTTGAATTAAATTATCTGTGTGTGTGTGTGTGTGTGTGTATGGACTGATCACATCAAACTGCTTGTACATGAGTATTAATAAACGGGGTTATTTTCTGCTTGGGTATATACACACCCTGCACTAATTCAGCTAAGGTACTTAAGTACATGCCTAACTTTATTCACAGAAATAGTTCTATGTTAAAGATAGGCAGCTGCTTAAGTGCCTTGCTGAATTGGGTACCTAATATGCAAATGGTTATTATGCACAGGATCTATCTTTGTGATTCAACATAATTCATAATCCAGTGCTAGGGACAGATTATATCTAGTGAGCCCAGTTTGGTCATAAACCTAGGCTCCCAAATCTACTCTCTGGTGGGGAGAAATGCTGGAAGAAAAGAGGAGAAAGCCCCATTCAGAGCACAGGAGAGTGGCCAGCCAATCTATTTGATTGGCTTAATCTGCCGTTGTCATATTTTCTCATGAGACCATGAGGGTGTTTAATTTTCACACAGTTTTCCCGTTTGGATTATATTTTACATTGCAGCAATCTGCAATTATTCCCTCCAGGGAAGTAGTGTTTTTTGATTGTACACATTTTCCAATGTACTCAACCTTTGGGGTGAAAATGAAAGCATGCAGGTTTGTCTCTCAGTTAATGGAAGCCTTGAAGCAAAATGCTGAAACTCTAGTGAATCCAAGTTTAGTTTCAGTGTTAAAGCCTATTTCTGTCTTCCTACTAACTGGTATAGAACCTGCAGAATCCAGAACAGTAACAATTAACCACAGGCAGTAAACTGCAAGAATTACTAATGTAGACAGGTTGAATTGGGCTAATTATCATACAGGGTTACACAAGGAAAAAAGGCCTGAGGTCTCTCTCTAAAAGAATTACATGTCTGTGATGGCCCCCTCCCTCTTCTGCAATTATTTCCAAGTCACACCTGCCAAGCTGTAGGGAAGCATTCCCATTGTTTGTGGGTGAGAACACAGTCAGGTAAACTGTTGTTTTAGTTGGATTAAAAACAAAAAAACAAAAAAACTTTCATTCCTTTCAAATAATATTTTACAGTGCTTATTTCTTGCATTAAAGGGATACTTGTGAGGTTAAACATCACAATGTAAAAAACCAAAAAGCAATTCTTATCTTTGTTACTGATTGCACCATACATGATAGAAACAGTTTAAAAAAATAGAATTAATTTTTTTTAACATTTATGCTATGTGTTTACTTTAAACTGAGCAAAACGTTTGCATATTGAGGCTAGACTGGTCAATTTTTAGGCAGGTTTGTTTTCTGGTATAGTATCAGCACAAATATGCAGTGTTTGGATTGCAAATGTTTCAGGGGAGCTTTTAAATTAAAAATACTGTTTCTATTGATAGGTGTTTTTAAATATCATGAAAGTCATTCTATTAATTTAGCATTTGCAAAACTTTCTTATTTATCTTTGCATAATATAAATTATGGGGTTTACATTGTTTCACAATATTCTTTTTAATTATTAAAAGGGAATTTGTATATATTGCTATCTTTTGTATAGAAAATTTTAATACATGCTTGATGTTAAATGCTTTACTAATATCTGTATAGCACAAGAGCATTTATAAGTTTGTTATGGAAACTTATGACTCAGTAATTATTATTGCACATTCAGTGTGTTAAAAGTCGCTTCCTTTAATTTTGAAGTGAAATCCTATTTGACTTCAGTCTTGCAAATATCTGTGCACATGACTAACTCATGGGACCACTCACATAACGTTACAGAAACATAGCTCTTAACCTGCCAATAATCAATTGTGAAAGAAAATCTGGAACAAACCTCCCAAACATAGGTGTGGAAGGGTGGGGAGGAGAAGGGGAAGGAAAGGAAATTAGAGATGGAAGCCTGAAATAATGTGATCCTAATTTCCATTGTATGAGCCAGAACGTTAGAAGTAAATCATTTACAATGATAAATTTGGATAGTAAGTGGGAGTTGATATTGACACTTTTATTTAGTGTGCCGGAAAGTTTGTTATAAAAGTTTCTTACAATTGTTTTTTTTTAGAAACTTTCAAAAAAGTTTGCAGCATGCCTTTGAATTTCATATAGAAGAAGGTCCTTGGGCTACAGAAATGGCCTTCGGCTTTGTGTACAAAGGAGAAAATTTTTGCTATAACCTAAAGGAGTGAATTTATACTGAATATTTATATCAGAAAATCCCTCATTTGAACATTTATGGTATAGAATGCCTTTATTCATTTAAGCATATGTGGCTAGGAAAGAGCTTAAGCTAAACTGACAAAAGCTACTGAAATAAGAGAGTTCACATGCGAGTTTATATCAGTATAATTATACCTGTGTAATACCAATGTTGTCACGGGTAAAACTTTTCCATATAGATAAGGCCTTTATCCCATGAAATTCCATTCAGGTTTATTGGCGTTTATGAACTGTTAAAATTAATTATTTCCTTTTTCTCATTTGTGTTGCTCAGGAAAAAAGTGGCAGCCTGCAAAAATTACAACTCAACATGAACACTCTAAAGAGCAGGGCCCATGTTGCTGTGACACTAAATCAGCCACTCCTACTCCCTCTTTTGCAGCTGGGAGTGGCACAAAATATTCCTTTTCTCTTTGTGAACCCAGCTGCAGCAACTTCTGGGAAAGTGATGTGGAAGGGAATATGGAGCATGCAGTTTTTGCTCGGTCCCTATCCCAACAAACTCCCACGGGTGTGGGCTAAATCCTTTGACTCCATCTTGAACTATAGTATGTGAGCGAGGGATCCACTCTGGAGGTGTGTTGAAACTGGAGCTGAAGGGTGTAATTTCCTGCTTGTGTAAACATACCAGCAGTAGCTTGATTGGGCTAATGTGCTAAAAATAGAAGTATAGCCATGGTGGAGCGAAGGGCTAGCTGCCCCAAGTTCAATCCTATCTGAGACTCTAGGGCAGATATAGGGCAGCTAGGCTCATTCATTGTTTGCACCAAGAAAGAACCTTGAACCTTGAGTAGCTCTTGAAGAAAAATATAGAGATTAAACCTGAGTTATTGTTAGTAAAATATCAAGACCTACTTACATTGTAACACAATTGTCTATTCTACATCATAGTATTTTATTTTACAGTGATGTTATATTTACTCCACTACTTGTACAATATTAACCTAAATATAAACATTTGTGTTAATTGAATCCATGGTGCCAGCAGATTTTAGAATCAATCTAATTTTAGACATGATCCAATTATCTCTGTTGTATTAACTGATCTCTAAAAGTTGGATTGATTCTACCATTAAGCTATTATTGGAAAGGACTTCAGACAAACAGTTGTTTAACTTTCATATTGCTGAAAATAGTTCCAATTAAAAAACACATATTGCATATGATATAGAATTAGACAGATCTTCTATATCTATAAATTCATAGGCACTGATCCTGCATTGGGCTCTTTGCAGGTGAGCCCCTGTGCCCAGAGACTTGAGTCAATCAATGGGGATCTATATGGTGCAAATGTCCTGTACAGACATCATTGCAGAATCCAGACCAAACCTGGAGCTAAGGCTGGTTGAATTTGTTTTGGAATGAAGGGGGAAAAAAATTCCTGCCAGAAAAGGAGGTTTCATTGAAAATGAAATTTTTGACAGGAAATTTCTAAACAGAATAAAAATGTTGGCTTCATTAAGTTTCAAATCTAAATTTTTGAGTTTTTTTCCCCCAAAATTTAAATCCCCACCCCCCACCATTCTCCCCCTTTTTTCCATTTGCCACTGAATGCAGTTGAATAGATAGGGATCCTGTTTTTTCTTTTTCAGTCTCTCTCTATTTTCTCTTTTTCCACTCTCACTTTTCATAATTTCCTCAGTTTTTGAAAAGGAAAAAATGAAACACAGTAATTTTGCCTCTCCATCTTTTCCAAAGATAAAGATGTTTTGAAAAGTTAAAGTGTAAAACTAAACAGGCGAAAATGGAGGGGAGCAAGTAAACTACAAAACTCTGGATAGTATTAATTTTATTTCATCCAGTTGCTGAAGAAGGGGGAGAGGGATTAAAATTCAAGTTTAAAAGATTGACATCTTGAAAATTTGATAAAATTAGACATTTTTGTGAATCTTTTTGAAAAATGTTGAAAACAAAATTACTCCGTTTGAAGCTCTGTGAAATGACAATGGCTTCAAAAAAATGTTTGTTGTTGCAATTTTTCCTTTTCCCACCTCTTTCATCCCCCCATTTTTGACCAGTCCTAGCTGGAGCTCTGTTTCTCCAAAAAAAAAAATGAAAATCTGGGTTCAGAAGGCCTGCAAAATTGTACATCTCAGTTAGAGATAAACCTTAGTGCTCCCTACTGAGCTACTACTCAGCTTACTGTAACACAGTGTCCCCTAACACCGTAGCAGGATCAGCATTGACTCTGAGGGGAGAATGTCCACTACAGAGCCCCTACTCTACTTTCCCAAGTACAGTATCAATGAGGGCCGTACTGTGGTCACCACTGACTACAAAAGGATGGTACCCCTGCTGAGCCCCCACCCTGCTCTGTGTCTTTCTTTGATAGAGGTTTTGTAATTTGTCCCCAGCTCTGATTACTCTAAAAGACGCAGTACTGTTGTTTATTGTGTTTAGCCGCTTATCTCAATAACCTTTGATGCTTAGCAAACTACAGGCAATAATACAAGCTGTATGATTGCTGGATTGTTCTGAGTTTTCAGTAGAGGTTCAGGTCAGTTCTTACTTTCTCTCTCCCATCTTTAATCCTAACTGGCCACATCACAGGTTTTTTTTTCATAGGGATATCAGGGACAAGTCCTCCTCCACCAGGCAATGGGCAGACTGTTGTTGCTTCTGCGGCCATACAGTTGTATTTGTTCTGGCTGTTGTACCCCTTCTCTAGAAGGGAGTGGCGGGGGACATCTTGGTGTGTCTATGTAGTTCAGAACCACAAGGAATGCAGTCTTTCTGCGACTAGCCAAATCCTGCCAAACATCCTGTTCCTCTCCTTCCCATCAAAGAGAACCATATTTTCCTCTTGAATCTGTGTCCTTTGTCTACTTTTGCAGTGTATACATTGGCCTCATTCCTTATTCTTTACCTCCAGTCTCCCAAAGTGTTTGAAATCCTGCCTTTTCTTGCTTCAGCTTTCACTGAAAAATTCTTTCCTTCTATTCCTTTCCAAGTGTGGAGTTTTCATGTCAGAGATGTTGGAGCATGTCAAAGTAATCCATAGTTGTATTGTTTCTTTGTATGATTACAGTCTACTTGATATATACCATTTGAAATATACGTCTCTAGATTTATGGAAAAATTAATAAAACAGAAATTAAAACTGACAGCTCTCAACTGATATGCTACCCTTAGCATATGGACTACCTCACATGAACATTTTACAGAGTTTCTATTAGGGTTATAGACAGTTACCCAATCGGAGATAACTTCTAGATATATTCCTAAATCTCACTTGACAGGTTCTGGATGCTGTATAATTCCTATAGTAGAATAGCATCACTGTGTGGATGCTATAGTTTTTGTTAAGATGGCACTTTTATTCTTAACTCTAACTTTTGCCTTTTCATTGCTTTTGTATTGAAATGAATTTCTTATGCTTTTTCTCAGTACAGAAAGTAGATTTTTTTGTTTTAAAGTTTTTTGTTATCCATCAAGAAGTGTGTGTTGAAAATCCAGTTAAGTGAGAAATGGTTATCAGACTCGGGGGAGGAGGGAATTCAGGTTTCTATGCTCTAATAATTTAAATACAGTCATGATTTAAAATGTCAAACTTGGCATTTCCATTAAAATTGGTTAAGAAACAAAGACATGAAAATAACATTGATTTCTCAGGCACCATGTGCTAATTTACTACCAATGTAAATGCACAACAAAAGCCCTATGTATCAGTGCAGAATTAGGCTCAAGTTGGGTTATCTAGATATCTACATAAACCAGGGACAGATCTCTAAGGTTGCAAACTTCTCTACTCCCTGAAAAATTATCCTGTCCTAAATACTCTTCATCCTTTAAGAACTCCATCCAAGGGATTCAAATATAGCTTGACAGCTCTCTGCTAGGTCCTATGGCTACAGAAGTGGTTAATGGGGCTTGTCTGCACACAGAAATTGTTCCAGTTGAATTTAAATCAATTTTAAAAATATTTTAGTTAAACCACTACAAACCCCTGAACACATATATATTGGTTTCAACATGGCATGTATCAGTTTATAATCGCTTTGTAATTAAGGCCTTGTCTGCACACAAACTTGCACTGGTTTAATTAAGTCAGTTTAGTTAAACCAGTATAAACTCCTGTGTGGATGTTCTTATTTCAGTTTAAAAGTGGCTTATTTCAAATGACTCTCCCAGAGATCTCTGGAAGTGAGAGTTAAATTCCCAGAATGCAGCTTTCCCCATCCCATGGTGCCATCCATAATTTTCATGGCTTTCTTAAAAAACCCCACAAACCCACATAGCACCTTTCGGTGTTTGCCATCTCTGACAGAAGCATGGTGTCTGTAGAGCTCTGCACTATTCCCATAAACATTGTAAATACAGAACACATGATTCTCCTGTATTTGCAGATTCATAAGTACCAAACAATGGGGGTCTTAAGGATTTCTTTGAGGACAGATTGCTGAGATACACAGCAAAAAACAATTCAGAGTTGTTGGTGGCATTCATAGAGCAGCTGCAGACAGTGGCGTGCCATTTCTGGACCCAAGAAACAAACACTGATTGGCAGGATTGCATCATATTGTAGGTTTGGGGCAACAAGTAATGGCTGCAGAACTTTCATATGGGAAAAGCCATAATCCTGGGTCTGTGAGGCAAGCTCACCCTAACCTGCCAGCGAAGGGACACCAGAATGGGAGGGGCATTGACAGTAGAGAAGTAAGTCGTGATGATGCTTTGGAAGCTTGAAACACTGGATTGCTACCAGTCAGTGGGAAATCATTTTGAAGTTGGGAAATCCACAGTGGGGACTGTGGTTGTGCAAGTGTGTAGGCCATTAATTGTCTCCTGCTACTTTTCTATGGTTATATAAGTTATACAGAGTTTTTAACATACCTTAATGAAGTGGTAATATGCAATTAGTAAGGAAGTAAAATATATATGCCCATCTGAGAACACAAATGTAGTCCATTGTGGCTACACATATGCTGACCCTGGTTCTCACAGGTCAGTGTGTGTGAAGCAGTGGTTCTCTTTGTTGTCACCTAGTAGGTACTGATGAGCCAGGTAATGCCCCGTGATATGTTGGGCAGAGTAACGAGCAGCAACTATAGAGTTTTGCAAGAACTGCAAAGGGTGGAGAATCTGGCATGTTTGGACCGATAGGTCAACCAGGGTTGGCAGCATTTGAATTTGCTGCTGAGAAGACCCATTATGTCCTGATGCATTTCCTGCTTCTTGTCTTGATGAGTCTTCTGGGCCTTTTCCATATCCTTTTTGTCTTTCTCTGTGCTGTCAGCCATAATGGCCCTCCAAGCCCTTCGTTCACAGTCTGACGCAGCACTGGTTTGCGTGAATTCACATAACATGTCTTCTCCATTCATCATCTTTTTCATCCTCATCACGATCAGGCATGCAGGTCTGGAGGGGGTACCCCTCAAGGCCATCTTGTCAGAAGCTGCTGATTAAAAACGGACACATGTATCACTGGATTTACAGTCACCATGGAATAAATTTCACAACTCTCTTCCCTTATTCCCATAAACACTTTTAATAAGAAATTCTTAACGACACGTTAGCTTTGGAGTGCCTTGATACAGCCCTGTTCTCCAGCTCCAGTAATGGTGAGTATGGCCCATCAGGAGTGGGGTGGGGGAAAGCGTTTTCTGTTGCATGAAGCTGTGAAATTTCAGTCCCTATTCCATGAGTATGAGTACAGGGCAATGGACACTATTTTCTACATACAGTGGTAATCTTAGCTGATACTCACTCCTGAGGGTCACAAAAGCATGGAGAATGTTACTGGTATCACAAAGCTGCTTGGGCCCATATGCCACTAGCCTATTTGCTGCAACGGAGCCAGCCAAACTCATTGCAAAGTGTCCTAAAGAAATAAAGCAGCAGTGCCTAGAAACCCTTTGAGAGAGGATTGTAGAGTATCTCTATGAAAATTTCATCGAGATCTCTCAGGAGAAAAAGGGACAGCCCTAAATACATAAACAAAGTACTCCCCTTCCTCCCACAACCCCCATCTAACCCAACATGAGAATGAGAAGCAGATTCCAACTCTGCCTCTGTTTGTTGTATCTCTATCTCTTTTTGTATAAGTAAAACTATGAAAAGTTGATACTTGTGTCTTGTTAGCTGGGGGGTTGGGCCAGACACCACCTTTTAACTTAAGCATTGTAAGGGAAAAATGCAGGTATACGCTTACTTGAGACCCCTTTCCCTTTATCAGGTTCATCTGCACTCACCTGGCAGGGCTGGCTACACTGTGGTGAAGTGTCAAACAGGTCCTGGTCCATGGCATAGCTGGAGTTCCCTGCCGCAACAACTCCTCCTCATCATTCATGGCAGGGGGCTCTGTCTTTGGCTCCCCTGAGGTACCCACAGTGGTCTGTGGGGTGCTGGTGAGGTTTCCTCCAAGTATGGCATGCAGTTCCTTGTAGAAACCGCTGTCTGTGGCGCCGAACCAGATCTACTATTGCACACCTTGGCCTTTTGGAATCCCTGGTGAGGTGCCTTTGCTTTCACATGGCACTGCTGCTGACCCGAGTCATACCCCTTTGCCTGAATCGCCTTTGCAATTTGCTCCTAGATGTGTACCTGTCTAAGCTGTGCTTGCACAGTCTCTCTTCCCTACACACCCAGGAGAGCCAATATTTCCTATCTGTTCCAGGCAAGAGTGCCTCTAGTGAGTGGAGTTGGGATGGTTAGCTAGGCAGTTGCAGGTAACAAGGGTGAGCTGCTAGATGTGCCTGCAGTCAGTGAAAGGCATTTAAAAAACCACCCAGGGGGATTTAAAAGGGGAGGTGGAGTGGCTTCCAGTCCCTGTGACCATCTGTAGAGAGAAGTTTAAAATTGTGACCAGAGCGGTCATTGTTGCAGGGAATGGTGGCATCATGGGGCAGCATCTGGAGGACTGTTAGGGCTGCCATAGGTTATGCAGTGTCTATATTCTCACTGCTTCAACCTCAGTAGGGCCCGGTCTACACTTACCTTTGCGATTCGACTTTGCAGAGTCTCCTCTGCGCTGCGTCCACAATGTGCTGTGTCGAAGGGAACAGCGCTCCCTTCGACGCAGCGCTACTCCACTTACCGAGGTGGTTTACCTGCGTCGCTTCCTGAATCAACTGAGCACGTCTATACAGACCGCTCAGTCGATCCAGAGCAATCGATGTGACGGCAGCAAATTTGCCACCATCAGACCCAGCCTAGGTCAAACAGGGCTCTACACCATTCAGAGAGGTGTGTTTACTGTGTCACTGTAACAGAGCTGTTATGTTGGCCTGAAACAAATTTGAGTGTAGACACATGCACACATAGGTCAACACAAGGCTACTTATGTTGCCCTAGCTTTATAGCATAGACTGGGCCTAAAACTGATTTTAGATTTAGTTAAACCAATGCTGCTTTATGTGTGGCCTCTTTACGTTGGCTTAAACCTTGGTTATATCTGTTTAGCCTATACCTATAAGGGCTTATCCACATGCAGAGTTTCCTCTGTTTAAATTAAGGTGTCGTTTCAAATGGATTTAAGGCTCATCTACACTTGAAAGTTAATGCAAATTAAGAAAGGGTGTGAATTTAAATGAAGTTGCTCTTCCAGAACAACTCCATATGTGGACACACTTATTCTGGAATAAGAGTATTATATTTCTGTTTGGTTTAACCCACTTTCAAAGTAGTCATGTTTCCACAGAAAAGTTTTACAAATTATACAGGCACAGTTATGGAGGTATAACCCCTATGTGGATGCTTTTATTCTGGTGTAAGAGTGGCTTTTTTATTTAGCTTAAACACCTTCCCAAGAGACATAAGTTAAACAAAATGAAAAACCCCCAAAATGAAACCACCTTATATCAGTATAAAAAGCATGTAACTCTCCTTGTGTAAGAGACAGGTATAACTATATCAGTTTAAATTAATACCTTAGGTTATACTGGTGAAAGTTTCCCATGTTGACTAGGAATTGGTAGTGAGTTGAGTTAATTGGTGAGGACGGAGTCTGACAAACAAGCCCTTTTCTATAAGAGGAAATTTCATTGATACTTGAACGTTTATTCATTGATTGCTTCAATTTGTTTTGCAAAATTACCATTGGTATCTGGGGGGAATGACTCTGACAGTCCAGGGATATGATTTTAGCTAGAGCTGGGTGAATGAATAATTTAAACAAACAATTATGAATTAAGCAGTTCTTAGTCTATAGCTTATTTGAGAGCAGTTGTGGAGGTTAAAAATGTGGAAGCTGAGCTATTTTGACTGGACACCTAGGTGAGATGGTATGTGTCTGTTCCTTGGCTGGATGTGTAGAACTCAGACTCACACTTCAGATGCAAGTACAAAATCAAAACTCACATTCTGTGAGCATGCTACATTATAATTAAAAATCACTAGTTTTGGCAAATCAGCCTCCCAGTCAACTCATTGCTAGCATATTCATATGAAGTGAACACAAAAGAGGGTGTAAACACAAAAAGTGGATTTGTTTAATATTTGAATTGATGTAAAAAATGTCTGGAGTATGTGCCCAGCTCCACTTCTGCCAAAGAACTTTGTTGTGTGATCTGGGAAAGGAGTTTGGATGGCAGTGGAAGCATGTGTCTGCGGAGCAGCAGCACGCACAGGTCTGTTTGGGAACTTGAACACAGAGTGGTTTTGCTGGGATTTTGGGTAGTTGCATTTGTGAGTTATAAGCTGTGCATTACTTTGCCATTGAGCACCCCTGTTCAAAAGTGTACATGCTCAAGATTGTTGAAATACACTAGCAATCCAGAATTCTGTCTTTGTGTCAGCTCGTTGTTTCAAAGGGTGGCAATCGAGCAGGTATCCTTTCTGATCTCTTGGAAACCAGAACAGTATTAAATAATTCACAACAGTAAGATAAAATCAGTTTAAAACACAGTACATTTGTATTTAGATTTATAAAATCACACCTGTCCTTCTCTCTAGAGGTAATAATCATATAGTTAGTAATGTAAAATATATCATAGAATTCCAGTTGCTGTGGATATCATAATTTTGTCTTCCCTAATTCTGGTGTTTGAAATACCACTCCTAATGCTGCATTAATGGCCACGAATACCATCCACCATACAGTTCAAGTAGATGGGCTAGCTGTGGAGGAGAAGGGAAAATAACCTCCGCCCAGTCACGTGGAGTGACTGTGGAACTGGAGGCTGTTTATGCCCAATAGTTGAAGTAGCCATATGGCGGAAGGATCCACATAGCACTAGATTCTTCAGCACTATCCCCATTCTCACCCTCCCAGTGTGAGATACTACACAAAGAGGTCCAAAGAAGCTGGGTTCCCTGCTGCACAGGGCCATAAAGAGGACCCTGGAATATTGTGGAGTGCATCTCAACTTTAGCCTTAGAAATGTATGCTGTCTGTCCTGATGTTTGACATTCCTGTGCCTGCTTTTTCAGAGATGTGGCTCAAGGCAATACTGAACTGTGCCACATAAGGGGTTAAGGACTCATGAGGCACAAAAACAGCAATGCCAGCATAATCCCCCAAAGAGGAAACAAAACTCCTAACTGTTGCAAACAATAAATTGTCCATACCTTGTAGAAGCAATGGATAATGAAAACTTATAATGCCTATAGTTAGTAGCCTCTTTAAAAGAATTTACACAGTATATGAAATTAAATTCTGTTCACAATTCTCTTAATTTGTCCTTAATTAAACAATACTTCATAAATGGTGCATTCAGTGACCAAATGTTCAGAGACAGCAAAATGGTGGGTCCCAAGCCATTAGGAATGAAATAAAGTCAGTCCCTTGAGAGCTTGCTAGAATCTGGTCTATGTAAGTGACAACTGATGGTTTAGGAAAGATAATTAACTTTGCAATTACAAACCCTAGCTTTCACCAATACTGTTTCTTCCAGTATAATCTTGTAAATGTTCTAGTATTTTTATAAAATGAGATACTGTTTGGGGGGAGAGGTGGGAATGTTGTGTTCATAGGGGATTAATTCTTCATGGATAAATGTACTGGAAATATTATTCTTAACAAATATTTCATATCAATAAATATTTGATGTGCAATGTTTATGTAGATTACAAAAAGATGAAATATTCCATTTTTGTGTACTGCCAAGATTTTATTTGCTTCTGTGTAAGATAAAAGGGATAATATTGGAGTACATGTTGTGTCAAAGAAATGTGATTTTTCTTTTTTATAACAAAGGTATGGAAGTCAAATGAGGTTTTCCTATAGCTCTGCAGATTGAAGTTCTCCATCTGTAGTAGAAGTGTAGGTTAGCTCCTCAGTTCCACACTGCCGTGTGCCTTAATATTCATCTACAAGACCCACCTCGGAGGGTATGTCTACACTGGAAGCTGAGAGTGTGATTCCCAGCTCATGTAGGTGTACTCGTGCTAGCTGAAATAGTGTGCTGGAAATAGTAGTGTAGCCATAGTAGCAAGGACAGCGGTCGCAGCAGCCTATGCTAGTCACTGTGAATGTATGCCCATGGGGTTCAGTTGGGTTTGTACTCGGGGCTGCTAGCATGGTGCCATGGCTGCTGCTGCTTATGTTACTACCACTACACTACTACTTGCAGTACACTACTACTTGTAGCATGCTAGCTCCAATGAGACCTATGATGAGTATGTATATCTGAGCTGGGAATCACACCCCTAGCTTGTAGTGCAGAGATACCCTTGGGGGCACCAATAGTACAATTCATAGGCCCATCCAGCCCTAGGTATCTATGCCAAAACTGTCTATGAGATTGCTAATTAGTCTATTTTCATAGTGTCATTGATACTACTAATTATAAATATTGTAACACACTCTTGTTTACATGTACAGATACTTCCTGTTGGAAGAGGACTACAAACTTGCTACTTTTTTGTTCATGCCTGTAGTTCACACGAGGCAGTCACAGCGCAGCACTTTGGCCTGCACTGTGGTGCAGTGTAGACATAAACTTACATACAGTTTGTTACTGAACCTCTAAATGTCTTTGTGTGTTTGTATAGCATACTAGACAGGCTATGGTCCCTGGTAACTGGAGCAGGCATCAAGCCTGTTTGTGAGTTTGTAGTTATACAGTAACTATTTTCTTTATTAAATGCCTCCTGTGATTTGATATATTGGGTGCTGGACTTGGAATCAGGGAATCAAACTCTGAGAATCCGGAAAGCAGATTTTATTTCTGAGTTGGTGGGTCACTTTTTGCTTAACTGCACTCAGCTTCCCCTGTAAAATGTGGAGAATAATGTTTATATAGCTCTGTAATGCATTTTGAGATCTGTGAATAGAAAGTGTTGCATACTTTTTGTGAACTGCGGGATGCATGTATGAGAATGAATTTTGTTGCTGTTGTAAAAACAGGTCAGATGACCACTCTCTGATGTAAAAGTAAGATGCCTTGTAGCACTAATCTAAAATAGCAGGAGAATGATGTCACAAGAACTAAATCGCATTTGACTTTAATCCATGTGCCCATTGTTCCTTGAGTCTCTGTCATAACTACCATCTTTTGCATTTTGTTCCATTAAAAGAGCACAGCAAAACAAAATCTTTGTCAGAATGAAAAAAAAGAAAAGAAAAATATATATAGAAACAAATTAGCAACAAACAAAATATTTATGCTTAGCATTTTCATGGCCTTTCTGGTCAATCACTGACTCCAGTTCTGGGTTCAGCTCTTTGCTCTGCCATGGGCTTCCTGTGAGACTGGAAAATCAGTTTATCTATCTGCCTCAACTCCCCATCTGTAGAATGGTGATTAGTAATACTTCCTTTCACCCACCTTTTGTCTGTCTTTGAAATGTAAATTCTTTGGGGCCATGGAATGTCTCTTTCTATCCATATGTACAGAAACTAGCACAATGGGTCCAGATCTCAGCTGAACTTTCTAGATGCTCCTGTAGTACAAATAACACTAGACAACAAAGATTTTGCTTCCTGAATACTTTTGGGTGTATCTTATGGATTTTGGGCTGCTGATTACGAATATCACATGAAATTTCCCTATTATGTACCGTTTTTGAAATCGCCTATATTTGTTATTTCAATTCATAATTTAAGTCTATTAAAATGTTGCCCACAATGTAAGCTGAAAAGTTTTCTATCTTGTGTCTGAGGATGCCTGGGCATGCAGTGACACTGCACCTAGTGCAGGCCACACAACATGCAGTGGGGATGCTAAGGCTTAGGCAGGGTGGATGCTGGCAGGACAAGTTTTAGAAAGGCTATAAAAGCATTTCGCACACACCGTTCTATGCATTGCGTTTATATCAGTTTGCATTCATGTTGATGCGCATGCTCTGTGTGCATAGCATATTGTGCGTACTCACAATAATAAAGCAATTGTATTTTCAGGAGGATTCGTGGTAGCAAAATGTCTTGCCAATGTCGCAACAGCCGCATTAGGTTTCTTGGCACCTATAGAGCACCAAACTACGTGCAGCTGGTTGACAACATGCTTCAAGCATAAAAAAACCATGAAGTGCAACATGTCACTAAAGATTCATTTTCTGCATTCGCATTTAGACTTCTTCCCTGCAAATCTTGGTGCAGACAGTGAAGACCATGGTGAAAGGTATCACCAGGACATTGTGATAATGGAAAAACGGTATCAGGGCAACTGGAATCCATCAATGCTGACCGATTATTGTTGGACACTTAAATGAGAAGCCTCAGACACTGAGTCAAATGAAAATCATCAACAAAACATTTTTAGCTTAGCTGAACTATTGCAAAGCATCGTTATGCGATTAAACGCATTACATTCAATAAAAGTCCATTTCTTATTTCTCCAAATTCCTACATGATACAAGTAGTCTGAAATTATATTTGTATTCAGCTTCAAGCGGTCTAGCATAATCTAAAAAAATTTCTGAGGAAGCAACACTTTTGAAAAAAATTGTTGTCCAGTGTAATAAATAACAAACATCTGTATATGGTTAAATGGTAGGAATGAATTATTTTAAAAATACGTATTTTTCATTGATGAAGTTAACTTTTTGTGAGTTGGGCTATGTATCTGAAATTACAGTGCTCACTACAGTAAAACTTCACATTTGTCATTTGTACGTAATTAGCATTACCATAATATTCCCTATATATAGCATAGGAAATACTGTGGTAATAGTTCAATATTTAAATACAGTACTTTGCAAGAGTCAGTTTTAAAGAATGTAATGACCAACACTGTATACCAGCATGTACATTTGTAAATGTCAGGAGGAAGGATGTTATTCCAGATAACATACATATTCTGTTTTCCTAAATGATGTCCCGTCATGAACATGCTTTTTAAAATATTAAGCCGCTTTATATGCTATTTTGTCTGTCTTTGCTACTTGTGAAGCGATACAAATATATGCTTAATCAAAGATAATGGTCCTATTATATCAAGGGGCTTAGATATTCACATGGAATATTCACATGGAAGGAAGTGTTGCCTTCAAATGGGCTAGTATTGAATTAAAGGATACTTGCATGGACCTGTGGTTCCTGTGGTGATGCTCATATATGGGATATGCCATTCCTTCGTGACAGTTCCCCAGGGTACCAGTTCTAGTGAGAATTTTAAAACTCCAGCAAATAAACATCACAGATGCTGTGTTATTCCCACTATACCATCTTCCAGTTTTTGGTATGTCTGGTGAAAACACTGGTGGGTAAAAGACAAGGATATCAAAATACATGAGTCAGCAAGGACCCCCTTGTTTCAAGGTATCTGATTATTATATTTCTGCTTTAGTTCCTAATAAATTGTATATAATTACTGCGAGCTCCTTTGAATGATTTCAGTTAGGAGCTACTTACAGGATAAAGTATATAGGCCAAATTAATTCCTGATATAGAATCAAAATAATTAGTTATGCCAAGGATAAATATGGCTCTGTGAATCTGGGGTTTTGTACATATTACGAAGAAAATCAATAGTATCGTTTAAGGAAATAACTCGTGCTCTTGGCTATCTTTCTGTGAACACTTTCCAATGGGTTACAGTAGGTGTTTTTAATTAAATCTTTTTTCAGATGAATGCACCACATGGCTTTCAGAAACATCAAGTGATTTGGAGAAAAAGAAAAGGAGGAAACATGGTGTTAACCAACTGGTTGAAATTTAGTTGTAATTGTGGGAGCATTTCTTCCTGGCACCTGACACTGAATTTCTTCAGGGAGAAAGTCTTCTCTCAATATCAGCCATCTCCACCCTTCTCTATGAAGTGCAATCCTAGATACCAATCATTGAGAGTGGAATACAGTAACATTAATTAATATGTCTAAAATAGAAAATCTTGCTGTCAATATATACTCATTAGTACTTAGCTGCATTGTTATTAATTAGCTGGCAAATAGAAAACATCCTTGCTTCTATCCCACCAGATGGAGGGACCCTGGGTGTGATGACCTATGTTGGGCCTTTCCCTGTGGATTTATTTGGTGTATTTATATGTCAGCATAGGTCCTGCTTCCATTTTCCATTTAAAATAACAGTTCCCAAACTTACACAAGTGTACACTCAAATTAAATTCTTTTAAAAATGTGGTACTTTTGCTTAGTTTTACAATCAGCTATGCATAACACCCTCAAAATACCAGAGACCTATCCAACAGTGTTATGCCATGTAGTCCATTCAGGTGAAAGGTATTAGATTACAAACTCATGCATATCACTACCTTTTACTGATGTTGCCCTCATCAGTTGCTGAGAACAACATGAAGCTGAAGATGGGTATTTTTTTTTAACCTTCATTTGGCGGTGCTCCAGTCTATGTGAAAAGTCCCTTCTTCAGGAGCTCTGGCCTCTTATGGTGTGTGTACACCACAATTAAACACCCATGACTGGCCTGTGTCAGGTGACTCAGGATTGCAGAGTTCTGGTTATGGGGCTGATTAAATGAGATGTAGACATTTGGGTTTGGGATGGAGCCTAGGATCTGGGACCCTGTGAGGGGGGAGTGTCCCAAAACCTGGACTCCAGCATGAGTCTGAACATCTTGCTGCAATTAAGCAGCCCTGTAGCCCAAGTCAGCTGACATGGGCCAGCCCTGGGTGTTTAAATTCAGTGTGGACATACCTTTATTCTTTTAATGGGTTTGTACACTCTTAAGAGCCATACTCAGCTGTGCTTATTTCACTTTATGCTCTGCAATAGAGATATCAAAATTTGCATTGCTAGACTGTGGCCTCAGCTCAGCAGAATACTTAAGCATGTACATTACTTTAAGCACATGAGTACTTCCATTGAAATAAATGGGATTACTAATCTTAAAGATTCACATAAATTTAAGTCTCTTTCTAAATCATGGCCTATATAAGGAAATGTGTGACACCGTCACACTGAGAAACCATACTCCTTCTTTTTTTTAAGGTTATCCATGATTGCCTCAGCATTGTCAGGCCATAGAAATAATTAGTTTGTATATTAGTAATTCATTTCCAGGGAATAAAGTGTCAAGAAAAACATTATATGGTAATAAGTTGGGGTACATTTTACATATGTGCTATATACCATAAGAGGGCATATGTAATAAATGATGTAATTTCCTTAATGGGCCACTGTTAGTTACTGTACATACAAATAGTTGGTTCCTGGCCCAAAGTTCTTGCAATCTAAACGCAAGAATTTACAATTCTCAGTGTTTGCAGATCCAAAACAATTGGCAGAAGAAATCTGAGTATAATTTCAAATAACCATAAACTTAAGAATTTTGTGAATCGAAACTAAAGGTAAAATTTGTTTGATACATTTTTGAATAAATTAATCCTAATAGATTATTCATTTGGCTTTAAGTATTTGCAAATTTTTTAATGGAAAGTAGTGATGGTACTTAATGCTTTGTGGATCTGAAATCACGTATAAAGGATACGCAGTAGCTACACCATGATATAAGCACTTACAGGATGGCTGTGTTCTGAAAAAGTGACTAAAAATGCCATTGTGTGATTATATGTTCATTGTCAGCTAATTCCTATATCCTCAGTCTGCAAACAAAAGGATGTTTTTCTAACTGCCAGTACTGCTTACTCCCCTTGTGCTTGGAGAGTCAAGGCTGCGATTTACGAAAACAACTTAATTCGGGACAGCACTTAAGCATGCTTTCCTTGTTGAGTACAAGCTTAGGTGCTGTCCTGATTTGGGTCCCAAACTGGTTCTTATCTCTTTGTGCATCACCAATAATAAAAGTTCTGAAGGCTAAAGTAGGCTTTTAGGCCCAGATTTTTAAAGGTGTTTAGGCTTTCTGGCACACAGCATTGCAAAGCCTAACCAATTTAGGAGCCTAAATCTCAATTTTCACATGACAGCCAATGGGATTTAGGCTTCTAAATACCTAAAATAATTTAAAAATCTGGGCCTTAGTGTCATTTAGGCCAACCTATTGTCTTCCAGTGGCCTAGTGTTCTTGATGACTATGGAGTTACTCAGGTGTGAGCGGCTGAAACTCTAAACAATTTTGCTGATAATTCACACTATATTTTTTCTCTCTTAGCTGTTTTGTCTCTGTGTTGCTAACATTAGTAAAAAAGCAGTAAAAAAATTTTAAATTGCAAAAATAAGCACATCTGAATCCCAATACAGAAAAGAAGCAGATAAGAAGTAAGAAGTCATTTTTTCATAGTCCCTTTTCAGAGAAGAACTGCACTTTAAGCATTTTACAGGCATGGCTAAATAAGTGCCTGCCTAAGGCCACCCATATCAACTTTGAAATCATCTAAAAGCTGGTGAGAGAGAGATTGGATACTAGTCATTGGTCATTTACAGAATAATGTAAAAGGGCATGACTCCCATGAGATCCATTTTTCAGATCCCTACATAATAGGTCATTTTTTGAAGCTAACCCTTCTATCAGGCAGAAATACTGAATGTAAAAAGGCTATAATCTATCATGTCTGCCCATGAAGTTCAAAGAAGGATAAAATAAAATTAATTTTCACTTTCTCATTGTTAAAGCTCTTTTCCCCCCTTTTATTCTTTTACTTCTCTTTAAAACATCATGAAAAATATACAAGTGATGAATGGTTAAGGGTCAGTGAATATTGATCTTTTTAGTGGTCTCTTTATACAAGTTTTGCGTGTCTATCTTTTTGTCCAGTTTCCTTATAAAAATATATACTATTGAACCAATGAAAATGTAGTGTCGCTTTTTGAATGATTTTTTAATATATTAAAATATTCATCATTAAAATATTTCTATAAGGGTCTTAAGTCCTTCAGAGTGTATTGAAGAACCACTTTACCAATATTCAAAAAAATACATTAATATATTCTGCTGTGTGAAGTAGGTTCAAAATAATATGTACACTGTGGATAATGGAAACATGTTGACATTCTTAAGGTTATAAAAACACTTGACGTTATCGTAATCGTAACATTGAGCAAGATTGAAGATTATGAAGTACAATGTCCCTGAACATCCTAGAGCAGCATCTTTCCCATTTTACTAATTGCTGAGACACTTGAGATCTCAGTGTGATTTTTTTTTCTCTCTGCACAAATGAACAAGTGGAGGCCACAGCACCTCTTTAAAAAGGCAGATGTGCTAAATAATTAATTTATAAAGAGAATCTGTGTGGGGACTAGAATCCAGATACAGTGACTTTCCAGGTGAGTTCTCAGCTAGTTGAACTAAAAAAAAGCAACTTTATTAGTGCAAATTAATACTTGGATAAATCCGCTATTTCCTCTTTGAGAACATGTCAGCATGGATCCCACTGTAGGTGTGCATATGCGTCATGTGAGCTCACACTTATTTGGAATAGCAGTGTGGTCAGGGCTGTGCGTGTAACCTGTGCTACTTCGTGCTCTGGCATGAGGACAATAAAAGGCTGGGTGCTACAACCAGATTTCTCCTATCACTCATGGCAATGAGATGGAACTCATTGAGTGTCCAACCCACTACGTTCTTCAGAGGCCCTAAGCTGATTCATTTTCAACACTTTTCATGAAGAAATCTTTTTACTTTCATTCAAAGGCTTTGCTCCTATCCCCCATGGGGAAAAAAAGGGAAAAAGATCTATGACCCCTTTGTACAATAGGGTGATGAACATTGCACCAATTGTTATGTCTTCATGATGGAATCCAAATCTTCAGGATTTAAACCCTGCCCTTACTTTGACATGTTGATCCCAATCCAGGGTGAGCAGATCTGATGCCTCCTCTGCACAGAGAGAGAAGAGAACCACATTCTGGACAGGTGCTTTGTGTGCAAGTCCTTGTCTCCCAGATCTGCAAGTCCAGGTTGCTCAGTTCCAATTACATTTACTTGAGCAGTCCACATAAGTCACTTCAGAACCTGAGAGGAGAGTTATGATCATAATTAAGCCAGATAAACAACCATCAGCCAGTGATCCCTTGAGTACTCATTGCACTCTGGGATCCTACAGTGGAAAGAAGGCAAAGAAAACAGAGTAGCACCAATGTCAACCCCGAGCACACGGGTGAAGTCCACAGGATACAGGAACCTGTTGCTTTGGTACTAATACTGTCACTGACTACCTCAGCATAGACAACCCCCCAGCACTGATGACTTCAGTTCCCGTGATGCCTGCCTCGATGTACCAAGCAGTAAACCTGCCACCTACATCTGCTCATGAATAGAAAACCAACTTGTATAATTGTATTGAACCTAAACATAGCTCAAAACTGCATGAAAGCCATGGAGAAAGGACATGAGATGTGATTCATACCTTCAATAACAGAGCCCTAAGGAACCTGGCAGAGCAAGGTTATATACCATCCAAGTACAGATACCCATGAGTGGGCTGAGAAAAGACCAAACATGGGCTGTGGAGGCATCCATATCTTTTCTGGAGATGTTCCTGGTACTGAAACTGGCACCAGGAATGGAACTGGCTCCATACTCCCCCTTGGTTCTTCCTTTGAGGAGGAGATATACTCTTCCTCACCATCACTGACATCATCCTTCATGATGTCATCAACCTTGCCCCTTCCATTCAAGAATGACCCCAAAGAAGGTATCAAGGAGCCACCATTCAGAGCACTACCCCAAATAGCACAGGAGTAGCACTGGGCTGGCCAGCCCCAACCAAGCCAATACCCATATAACTTGATGTCATATTGGCCTGACTGTGGACTGTCTTGCCATGAGTCCAGGAGCAGATCACCCTCTTGCATATCTACAAAGAGGAGATAACTTCCCCTGTTGGCTTTGCTCCCCCAAGGCAGCCCACACTGGAACTGGATATGGGCCCACAAGAGTGGGAGATGATAGAGGACAAAAACAATGATTTCCATATCTACTCAAGGAATTTTCCTCACTACGAGACAAGACCGTGACATAGAATCATAGAATATTAGAGTTGGAAGGGACCTCAGGAGGTCATCTAGTCCAACCCCCTGCCCAAAGCATGACTATCCTCAGCTAAATCATCCCAGTGAGGGTTTTGTCAAGCCTCAGCTTAAAAACCTCTAAAGATGGAGATGCCACCACCTCCCTAGGTAACCCATTCCAATGCTTCACCACTCTCCTAGTGAAAAACTTTTTCTTAATGTCCAACCTAGACCTCCCCCACTGCAACTTGAGACCATTGCTCCTTGTTCTGTCATCTGCCACCACTGAAAACAGCCTAGCGCCATCCTCCCTGGAACCCTTTTTCGGGTAGATAAAGGCTGCTATCAAATCCCCCCTCATTCTTCTCATCTGCAGACTAAACAGGCCTAGTTCTTTCAGCCTCTCCTCATAAGTCTTGTGCTCCAGCCCCCTTATCATTTTTGTTGCCTTCTGCTGGACTCTCTCCAACTTGTCCACATCCTTTTTGTAGTGCGGGGCCCAAAACTGGACACAATACTCCAAATGCGTCCTCACCAATGCCGAATAGAGGGGAAAACCACTTCCAGCGATCTGCTGGCAATGCTCTTACTAATGCAGCCCAATATGCCATTAGCCTTCTTGGCAACCAGGGCACACATCAGCTCCCAAGTCAGTGATTGCTGACTTCCGAGCCTTCTGGGACCTCCTGTGCAGAATCTTCATCATCCTAGATATTGAGACTGTGTTCATATAGAAGAAGTCTCACAAGCTCTTTATCTTATGAGTGAGATAACATTGGGTAGGATTGCCTTCCCATTAACAAAGGGAGTCTGAAAATAGCTAAAGAGCTATGGATGACCCTATTCGTCATACCTCTCGTTTCCAAGTCCATGGAGAAAAGGAATCACGTGCCCCCTAAAGGCTGTGAGCATGAATACTTTCAAACTCCATTAAACTTCTTTCAAAGAACGTTTTTATTCCAGGGGAGACTACTCAATCTAGGCATTATGATAGTAATTGACTCATGTTATTCTAAAATAGTCTAAATAAATTGGAGAGTTTCTCTCAGCCTTATTCTTCTGAGAATGGAACTTTGAGGGAAGCATGAGTTACAGGAAGGAAGGGTTTGTGGGAGTCACCAGGAAGCCACTCTGTACGCACGTGGCTGGAATACAAGTTGCAGCTGCAGTTTTTCAGGAAAATGTTCTCAATAAAAAGCCAGTTTTAGGAATATGGAATGAGATCATGTTATTACCCAGAACGTGGTCCATGAACCATATATAGAGTGTGGTCCAGTGGTCAGGGCAATGAACTGGTCCTTGGCAGCCTAGATTCTATTCCCAGCTCTGCCCTGGGCAATTCACTTCACCTCTGTGTCTGTTTCTCCTCCCACAATTTTTGCTATCACCTCTTTAGACTGGAAGCTCTGAAGTGTTAGAGATTTTCTCTCACTGTGTGTTTATATGGTTCCTACCACAATGGGGCTATGATTTTGGTTAAGGCTTCTGGCCGTGCTGTAATACACAGTTACTAATAATGTTTCAGAATATTAAAAAATGATAATACTTTGTGTTAAGTGCTTTACAAAAATTACTCAACAGAGCTTCACAAAACGTCTGTGATAAATAGGAATCCTTTCACCTGTGACAGGAATGCTGTTATCCTTGGGTAAGACTTTGGCTGCAGTTCAACAGCATACAACAATACTATTCAACAGTTTAAAACAAGGAACAAATGACACCATGTGCATACTATAGGTGAAATGTTGGGGGCCACAATAGTCAGGCACCAGGGAGACAGCCAAAATTCATACAAAAATGCCTTGGAATCCATCCCTGATCACAAATACCAAGGACCTCTATTTGGTCTCGTAGTCATGGCAGCACCTGTAGTACAATGCATACTAAAGGCATGCTGGGCTATTGGTTCAACACTGACTCAGAAAAGTGTTATTTATTGACTTCCTGCAGCCCCTCTGTGTCCACTGGAAGTCTACTAAACTAATCATTGACCAGTCCAAACCTTCTTGGCTTGTAGGACCTAACAAAATCACAGTGCAAGGTACAGTACTTTCCGCTTATTAGCTACCCCTTGGTTACCAAAAAGTTGCTGTGATCTGGCAGTTGCTAATAAAAGGAAGGCAGGTTTGCAGGGCTGCAGCCAGGGAAGTTAGCATTGGGGTGCCTTCCCTGCAGCAGCCAGGATGGGGCTTTGTACAGGGAACAGGGGTGTTGTGAGTCTACAGAGTTGCATGGTACTTCTCTGCACTCTTTGGAGGTCAGGACTCAGCACATCCCAGAGCTTCCTTCCCTGGGCAGTCCCCTGGCAGGGTGCAGCCTAGGGAGAGATACCGTGCCCGGCTTCGCAGACTGCCCTCTCAGCCTGCAGCCCCTGTGCGCAGGTAGGATAGCGGGGCTGCAGTCCCAGAAGGAAGCACGGGAATGGGCTGAGCCCCGGCTGCAGGCAGGTTTCTTCCTTAGCCGTAGCCCTGCCAACCTGCCTACGGCCAGTGCTCCACAGGTGCACCACCCCATGCTTCGTTCCCTGGCTGCAGCCTCCCAAACCTGCCGGCAGCTGGGGCCTGCCTTTGAAAAATGTTAAGTCGCATGCTGTTGCCAGTATTAGAGTCGCATTAAAGTTAAAGCCAATGGAACAGGATTAGTTCCCAGCAAAATGTTGCTATCAATGGGAAGGGTTAATATCCAGATAGTTAGTTATTAAGTGGAATCTACTGTGTCCTGCTAAATCAAGTTTTCTGTGCCTTTGCTTCTTGCATGGATGGTATACATTTTCTACAAGATGAATCGTGAGAAAGTTAGTCTCTGGATTCAGGACAGTCTCCTAAAAGGCCACTTAATACAGTGTGGTACTTTTCAAATGAAATCTTTGTTTTGTTTTCTTTAAACTTATTAACATTAAGTTTAATGTTGGAACCCTCAAGGATGCTACCATATAAAAATGCAAATTTTTTTTACAAACAATTTCAAAACCTTTTTTGTGTTAAAATGGCTAAGTAGCACAACATCGTAGCCATTTTCCAGATGAGTAAAGTGAGACACAGAAAGGTGAAATAACCCTCACAAGGCCACACGGCAGGTCAGTTGCGTGGCCGGGACTTGGAAGCCTGATGCCTAGTGCTCTCTTCCAACAAAGTAAACTAAGCACCCACCATATTTAATGTCAAAGTATTAACTTCTTCCCTGTCACACTATGCTCATACTTGCAGGCATAATGAGAGACACTTCTAAAAGACATGTCTACTGTACCAGTGTCTGTTAGATCTGTTTTTGCTAGTCTTCTCTCAAACACTCATTGCAGTGCTTATTACTGAATCTGACACAAGGGATATCTCGCAACCAGCTTACAGGTTCACTGGTTTGCATTAGGGGAGGGCGCATGGCTTCCGGGTGGCAGAAAGTATGTGAACATCTTATTTCACATTAGTTCCCCCAGGTAGGAAATTCTTCCAAAGGAGATCATTGAGTTTACCTGTTTCATATTTCAACCACCATTGTACGATGCCCAATTGCATATAAAGCATCTGGTGTAAGCAAAACTAATTTGGATCTTCTTTTGTAAAATGTTAGCAGGATTAAAGGATCAGGTAGCCTGTTTCCTTACAAGAATCACTAGAGGGAACCATAGTGAGGAAGAGATAAAATAATTAGGACTGCAGAAAATAGGCAGCATACATCTCAACTGCAACTGTTCCTGTATAAACTCAGTCTATAAAATTATATTAGTTTGCTTATCAAGCAAGCTTCTTTTCAAATTTAATAGCTACCTATATTACACTGACTGTATCAACACCTGTGACTTTTATATTGTAGACAATTTCCAGCTCTTCTGAGCTATAATTCTCAGCACATTGCCAAAAAGGCTAATCTACCAAGGCTAGCCCGGTGGATGAAGATTTTTTTTTTTATTTAAATAAGTGATATATTTATATATCTGATACTATGCTTCATCAAATGCAGTATTTTACACATTTGTTGTGGAGTTAGTAATATACAAGTAATTATAATACAATTTTCCAGATTTTGGATTAAATGACTGTTACAGAAATATCAATTATAAAATACAGTAACACAAAATATTTTTCAATTTATTTAAAATACAGTGAACCAAATACTCTGCTATAGGGCGTATACCCTAGTGAAGAGGAAGTGTCAGGGAGGGAGCATGGCCAGGATATTCTGCACTCTGATGCTCTCCAGCTGCCATAATGGCAGCATGTAGTCATAAACTACAATAGCCCCACGGCTGCTCTAAATTGAGCCGTAGGCTGGACTTTCCCCCCATGAGCATAGGCATCTACCTTCGCGCAGGCCCGCTTAGGTCCTACATGAAGACTGTCTGGCTCAGTGGGATTCAAGTTCATGGCCAGAGTGTTATGCCATAAATATGCAAAAACATGAAAATTGGACTGCTCAATGTTATTGTATATGTGTATTTATGAGCTACCCCACTTTCAAACAAAAAATAAAGTTGGAAATATTTTTACAAGAGAAAATGTTAGGTATCTTCCATATAAGGTTTGCTACCACTTCCCCTTAAGTAAAAATAATATAATGCATGTGCAGAACTCACCCCCCTACCAAAATGAATCACTTTTAAAAAATGTATTGATTTTGTCTCAGATAAAGGTATAAGGCTACCTCAGCATTTCTCCTTTGCTATCTATATGCACATTACTCTATGTATTACATAAAATGTTGCAGATATTGAAGAAAGGTTGTTTTGTTATCTAACTAGCACATTTTTAGTCATGGCACCATGTAGAAATTCATCAACTAGTAATGGCTAGGTAGCTGGTGTAACCCGTCCATGCCCAGGTAGCCTCCTGAAAATGCCAGGGTCAGGGCAGGCTGTCAAAGGAGTGCAGATTGTCCCAGCACTGGCAGGTGACACTGAAGTCAGACTTCCCAACCAGCCATAAACAGTGCTTCTGATTCCCCACACTGGCTATCAAGAAGCCACTATACAATTATACACAGCCCCCTTTGCTGCATTTCAGTCTCTGGCTCCCAGTCAGCTACTAGGTCCAATAAAGAGACCAGTTATTTAAAGTCTATGCTCTTTACTCAAAAGATTCCCTCAGATCCCAAAGGACCAGCCACAGTATCAGATCAAAATAAGAGTTTGGATCTTACCCAAAATACCACACTGCCAGCCAATCCTTTAGTATCTAAACCTAAAGGTCTATTATAAAAAGAAAAACAAACAATAGAGAAATGTTAAAGGATTAAAGCAATCAGATACACACAAATGATTTGAAAGTCCAGATACATCAGGGTTTTAGAAGAATTGTGGAGTTGCAGGCTGGTATAGTCCCTCTGGTATACATCCAGTACCTGGATGGGTCTGAATCCTTCAGTTCAGTTGCAAAATGAATTAATCCAGAGATGGTAGGTGTGTGTCTGCAGCTGGATAGGAACAAAGACAAAATGTTTTTTGTGGCTTGATCTTATATACCTTCTGTCCCTGGCCATGCGGCCTGTAGGCCCTTACAAGAACTAAAATGGAGTCCAGAGTCACATGGACCAATCCTAGTAACTCTTCAGGTGTGCCTTTAGTTCCTTCTTAGGCCTTTTGCTTCTGTAAAGGTCTTGATGGGCCATTAAGCGGGCTATCGCCCTGCTACCTTTCTGTCTGAAGTGTGTATTATACAGCATAGTTTGAAATACAGGTATACCAAAGATGTCCATAACTTCCATTACAGATATAACACGTGAACATAAACATTACCATCTTACACAGCACATTATAGCCTTTCTAACGGTACCTGACATGGCATGTCTCACATGAATCACTATGATTTTGACATACTGCTGTCAAACAATAAACAATATAAAGAATTCTCCCCCTCACCCCCCGCCCAATCCAGCCAGTGTGACAGCTGGTTACAAATTGCCCACATTATTATTGTTTATTTATTGTTTTATTTTATTTCTTATGGCTACTCAACATTTTTCGCAACAAAGTAGTTTTAATCTAAAAATGGCCTTTTCTTGAAAATGAAACTCCTCATGAGCATTACATTATAGACAATTTTGGTTTTGGGGGTTTGTGCTGCTTACGCATAGAAATTTTTTCAATCAAAAACCTTAGAGAAAGTTGTTTCTTTGGTAAATGAATAAAAATGTTGATAAATATTTCTCTAACATTTTTATAATGTTTTAGATTTAAAAAATGGAGACAAAAATCATCAAAACCAAACCAGTTTTTGGTTTTTTGAATATTGTCAACACTTCAAATGGAAAACAATTGTAATTTGTTTTTGATTTTATAAGGCTACTTTTGCATTTTTCAGACAGCTCTAATTATTATTTTTCAGCAAGAACACAAGCACTCATACAAAGTGCTGTATAGAGTGATCCCATTTCCCCAACCTTTAGATTGTACATTACTCCTGGCATGGGGGGAATTTTTCTGTTTTGGAATGTGCCTTGTACTTTTTGGGTGCTACATCAATATAAATAATAATGTACAGAATAAATCAAATAACGGTGTAGGAAAATATATTCTGCAACATGGCAAGCCCTAGTCCTTGGTCCCCTTTAGTTAAGGCTAGCTTTAGGTTAACGATAAAATGTTCCTCTTTACTTACTATCCACCAGTCAACACAGTAAGCAGTAACTGAGTGTTTTTGGGGCCTTTTTTGTTTTTTGCCCATGATAGGTTGGTATCTTGTGCTGCTTGGTAGATCTGCAACAACTGGTTTCTAACATCAGTGTTCTCTTCAAATACATTTTTTCTCCCTACCCACCAACCCAGTAAGATGGGTTATAACTAATTCTAGTAAAAGAGCACACAAACAGTATGGAATCTTATTTCCATCACACCATTCTTGCAGTTGTCCAATGAATTTGCAACTTTTGCTTATTATATGGCATTGGACAATATTTTCCTTATACCATTGCAATATTATAATTAAAGTTTTGGATTATCTTTTCCATTATAACCCTTTATTTTCAGTAGCTTAGTGCTTAGCTATTAAAATTCACTCCAGGCTGTAAGATGACATAAGAAACATTTTTTAATATAGTTTCTGTTTTTCTGAATGCGAAACAAAATTATTTCTAGCAGAAACAAATGCTAACAAGATATTAAAATGGGCAGTTAATCTTGCCTGGTGTTCAGAGCTTCCCATGGGCTTCTGCACTACAGCACTGAACTTACATCCAGCTACAATCCTGACTGCTGACTTTCTCCTCTCCCCTCTTCCACCTTCAGTGAGGGAGAGACCCAGCCTCTTATTTGTGCTGCTCCATGTATTTGGAATTCGCCCATCCTCACCCACCTCCTCCCTTTAAGTGACAGAGTCACTTCCAGTTTTTAAACTCCTCTTTAAACTTCATGTTCAGATGAGCTTGTTGTGATTCTGCGTTAGAAGTTATCACATCTAAGTGTTCTGCAGAATTTAGAGGAAATGCCAAATGACTGTGAGAAAGGCCCTTCTGCTGTATTTCTAGCCTGACTGGAAACGAGTAGTAAAAATCAAGCAAGGAAGTCTGCACTTTTGGGATTTTCATCTTGTAATATTACAATACTTTTATCTGCTAGAACTGATATATCGCTGGTCCCCATACGTTAAATCTTCAGCACTACCTGGGAGATAAAAGCACTATGCTTCTTGTGTGAAGAAGGTACTTACTGTACCTTTCAGGTGATTTGGCTCATGCTTGCTTCCTAACATTTGTCTATCTCACGGATACAGAAAGTACATCAGAGCTAACACTGTGCAAATCTATTTATTGTTTTCTAAATGTAAAGAGTCATTTAACAGGAGCAAGAACATATTTTAAAGTTGAGCACCTCAAGGCCTGGATGAACAATACACATGTGGTGTAATGGCAATGTTGCAATAACCTGTGTTCACCACAAGGTGGCACGAAATTGTGTCTAATGAACCCTTGTGACATGGGAATCCATATTTTCAGAGTGGGCCTCATCCTCATTTGTTTTCTGTTTAGCAACTTCTGTTTAGCAATCTGAGTGGTTGCTCAGCAAAATCAGCTAGCACCTATAAACAGTCTAAACACACTGCAAAAGTAACAGTGCAGTTTGGCAGATCATTATTGTACCTGTAAATGGTCAAGCTATGGAAATAGAAACTTTCCCCCTGTATCTCCGTGAGAAGGTTGAGAAGCAGATCCACTTGGAAGACCCCTACAAGCTAACACTTAAATGTGTGGATCCAGTGGCCTGGCTGAGTTGTGCTCAGTATAAGGCAGGGAGTGGCGGCACAGGTGGCTGTTTTTGTGCTTCCCCAGCAATGGGGGCTGAAAGGCGCAATTTAAAGTCAGAGTGAACTCAAGACAATCTGCCGCCCTAGGCAAAGCTTCAGACAGCCATCCCCCTCCAAATTCTGAGAACGGAAGCTCTCAATTTGGTGGAGAAGTGAGGGGTGGCAGTGGACTTTCTAGAGGGATGCAGTGAGCCTTCTGAGCGTTCACACTGCCACTCACTCAGGTTTGACCTGGCCACCTGTCCATCATGATGAAGGGGGGTGGGGAGAGAAAGTTGGGCCAAATTTAAGTGAGTGATATTGTGACTTGGCATTTGGGGTCGCAGCCCTACTCAGATTTGGCCAGGCAAATCTGCTGCCTGCCCTAGGCAGCTGCCTAGTTTGCCTATAGTTAGAGCAGCCTCAAGGCTATTTCAGCTGTCTCTCCCCCTGCACTGGGTCCTTGGGGTTGTTGGTGTAGAGACAGTATATCAGCTCTATATCACCTAGTGATTATCCCTGTGCTGGGGGAATAATTAATCCAGATTTATGGTCCCTTTGCATTGCTAGGTACCAAGAACCTGGTCCAATGTATTCTGCTTTAACAAGAAGAAAGGTTATTCAGATGGTTTGCCTCTTAACTTGCCAAGCAGCTGTATGTGGGGAAAGTAATACACCTGCCCACCAAGTGTTGGCACCAGTTCTAGTATGCTTTTGATTGACACCTGGGTGGGCTAGTTGTGATGAACTTTTGAGTGACAAGTGAACTCATGTTTGATTCAGGAGTTTGTGTGTTGGCAGTAGAGTTAAGAGATATAAGTGACAAGCAGTAATCAGAGCAAAAGTTTGCTTGGAACTTGAATACTGAGCTATATTTTGCTGGAGCCCTGAAATGAGGGTGCACATATCAACTTTGCTACTTTTGCTGCTAATTGACCTTCATTCAAAGGAATAAAAAAATGTTACAAATAAAAAGCAGATGAAGAAAATATCCTGGGCTAAGAAGTACTTTCCCACTCCAGAAATATCCCATCGTTTTGATCTTGTCATTGCTGGGATTTTTCACATGTCTAATACTGAGCCTTGTCTACACTACAGCTTCTATCAATGTGAGCTGCACCAGTTGGGAATAATGGTTCTCAAAAATTATAATGTAGACAAGTTCAACTTGTCCTCTTAGTACCTAGGACACACTGAAAGATGGATTGCAGGTCCCATACTTCAAAAAGTATCATTAGATAGAGAGACTTCTGAATTTGTATATTTATTCATACATGTATTCAATATTTAATAGTGAAGGTGTTACCAAAAAAAAAATTGCTAAAGCTAGCAGGTAAAAATGGTCATCAGAATGTACCAACGAAGATAGTACTACATTTTCATAAATGAATTGCAAATCTTAAATAATCCACATAATCCCAAAATCTGCTAAAATGATCCATTAATAATTAAATGAAAAATTGTGTATATTTGCTTGCAATAACATTCAGACCCCGTAGCTTTTTTAAAAAAAAGAGTTTAAACAGATTTACAGACTTGTTTTTCATATTAAACAAAAGGAAAAGAGTAACAGCATACAGGAATGGAGTGCTTAACGGGACAGTGACAAAGCATCAGGTATAAGCATAACATTTGATTATTTTTGTTAAAAAATGTTTTAGAGTAAAAAAGGTGTTTTTCAGTATACTTTTCTATGTATATCAGGTAATCTTCTCTCTCTCCTGTAAATGCACCCTCATTTCTGGGAACTGTGTGGTGCAGAATGACAAGTTACAAAATGTTCTTCTGCAAGGACAGAAATCTTTGTGATCTCATCAAATAAACTGTGGACTAACAGAAAGAACATCATGAGCTACAGAGAAAGCCGAGCTGTGACTGGCAAACATTCATTAAATGTCCTTTTGGCAAGATGTACTGAGGGCAGAAGTGTGAGGCAACAACTGTCACAGAAGTTTGCAGTATTCTTACAAGCCTAGTTTTAAAGAGCGAGAATGATATTTTTGATGGTGAGTGTACTTAACCCACAGTTGCTGTTACTTCTGGCTGTTCACCAAACAAATGGTCCAGTCTATCTCCACCCCCATTGCCAAATCCTCCCTCTACCACTTGGCAAACATCTCAACTCCCTAACAAGAAGTTCCCTAACACCAAATGGCAAAGCCATTATTGGTACCCTCACCAGGCATATGCCCTGACCCAATTTTCCTTGTATTTGACACTTTATATACTTAGACATGCGTGCTCTGTTCAGGCTGCATGTTGCCTGTGTTTTTCCAGAAATACATTCCTATTAACTCTTCCAATTCATCTTCCTGGCCCTTCCCAAAAGGGATGGGCCAGCTTGGTCAGATATAATAAGGAAGATGAGGAAGGATGGTTTATTGGTTAGGATGCTCGTCTGGGACTCAAAAGAGCTGAGTTCAGGGACCTGCTTCACCACAAACTTCCTGTGTGACTGCAGGCAAGTCACTTATTCTCTCTGTGCCTCAGTCCCACATCTGTAAAATGGGGATAATAGAACCTTTGTACTTCACAGGGTTGGTTTAAGCATAGATACATTAAAGAGTGTGAGGTGCTCAGCACCAACTACATAGCTGGGACTAGAAAAGTACGTGAGAGAGAGAATAAGAACTGCCCTGTAAAGTAGTAGCGGTACCAGAGGTTGTTTTGCAGTATTTCCATCGCAAGTAGAACTGGAAACTACTGGAAAGCTTGTGCTCAGGCCTACCAGTGGGATTCTGTAGGCTTAAGATGTTTGAGCAATTCCATGAAGATCTGAATAAGTACCCCAGTGGCAATTTGTTTTAGTTTATTTAGCTGAGCTTTGCAATCCATCTGCTACCCCTTCATGTTACCACCTAAGCTTTCCCTTGACTTCCAGACGCTCCTTTGCCACAGAGCAGAATTTCCCCATGTTCACATTTCACTTTGACCCCTGCTTCAGGAAGCAGTCCGTGAAACCCCACTGGCTATCACCTGATTAATGAACAGGAGGATGCTGACTTCACTAAACCCCTTTGCTGCTTCCTCACTACCATTACCGATACAGTAGTTTCTTTTTCCTTCCCTACCTGGGGGTTTTGGCCCAAACATAAAACTCTGCAAACCCACAGTCCATGTATGGACAGTCTCTCTTTTTTATATGGCCTCCACATCCATGCTGGAAACACAATGTGGCCTGTCCCCTGCCAGAGTTCCTCAGGGCTCCTCCTTCTTCTTCTTGGTGCCCTGCAAACTCTTCCATAAATTTAACTGCGGTGTCCAGATTAACTGGCTGACTGCCGCTTCACTCATACTCGGGTATCCTCAAGGAGTCTCTGATGAAATTGTTCCAGAATCACAGAGCCCATAAGCATCCCCCCGAGTTTAAGTATCTGGCCTTAACCAATGAGATGTCCAAACTGTTGATTTCCATGCAAATAGATGGGGCCCTAATCCTGCCAGCCCTTTGCTGCTCTAAATTTCTGGCAATGTTTTTCTATGGACAGACCTGTCTGGCCCAGGTTGGGTACCTTAACCATGCCACTCAGGGGAGTGGGTTTTTCACTCCTCTGAGCACTGTTGTTAAGCCACCATACCTTTCTGGTGTAGCCCATGCCTTCCTGAGCCCGCCTTTCTGTGCCATTTTATACAGCTTCCTTGTTAATGGGCTAATTGGCTCATTAACTCACAAACCCCAATCTTTCCTAGTAATCAGGTGCACCTCTATCTAATTAGGCCTTCTCCGGGGGAACCTAATTAATACTAATAGTGACCTGAGTGCTAGCCTTCAGCACTTTGTCACAGATTCCAATATGAGCGGAATTTGGTACGTTATTTTTTTCTTGTATGTGATTTTCAAATGCTAATAACTTGATGAAATCAAAACCATTTTCTTCCAGAACAAGGCCATGCCTTGCTTCTCATTGAGGACTATTTCCATGCTAAATTGCAGATTTTAAACCTCAGCCTTTTTGGCTACAGACCTGCTCATATCAGCATCACAAGAAATTTGCTAAAATCAGAAAAGCATTTTTGGTCTCTTCTGAATGTCTGAACTATTTTTACTCAAGCTTTCCAAAGTCATCTTTAGGCAGACAATTGGAAGAACAATTTCTGCCCCAAAAGTGAATCTTTCACAAAGTTCTGATGTTCTGCAAATAGGACTTTGTGAAATAGTTTCCATCTCAACTAAATACCATGTTCGCTACCATTGCTTTTCCTCTATAGTAATGGTCTTCAATGAGTTTGTAGCCAGTCTACTTCACCATTATAATAGAGGTTACATCATAACAGACATACTTACAGGCAGCACGCTGTTGAGTAGTGCATTCTCTAAATGTACAATGGGATATTTGTCTGGAAGGTTTTCTTAACCACCTTTATAAAAGTGCAAAGTTCATGAAAATGAGACTGACAATCTAGCTGTAAAAAATGAGTGTTGGAAAAGTTACAAAGCTATTTTGCTGCATTCCTTCTGCCACCTGCTTGTACACATTTCTGTGACAGTCTTATTTATCACCTCGTCTGTCTGCCTGGATCTGATTTTTAAGCTCATACATTGTTTTTGTTTTAAACTCAAATTTGGAATTATTTCTTTGGTTTTGTTGTCATTTCCTAAAAGTGCAATCCATTTTCAGGACAGACTATTGCATATTTCAATTTTCTTTGGAACAGCACTCCTGGGTCTTTTTTTGTATCACAAACACACAGTAAGAATACCACAAATGAGGCATCATTGGCCAGGTTTTAAATTTTTTGTTGCCATTGTAAAAACACTAAATTACTCAATGTCATCTTGGCCTTTTCCATAATGCTGACAGCCTACAATTTCCTCTTCGCCTTTAAGTATCAATTTTTTTACAGTAGTCTATAAACTACCTCGTTAATCAGATAGTGTAAAATCCAATTAGAGACATTAGAATCCAGAAATACAGAAGTGTTAAGGAATTTATTTCTTGATTGACAAGAAAGCCAAATAGACTCATCTATTTAGAATCTTAGCAACAATTAGCTGCCTTAGTTTCATTTATTGTGACATAAAAAATCTGGTTTATTGAGAGCTCTATTGAATAAGATTTCTATGATATTCACCATGAGAAAATATCTTCAAACTAAAATGATTGTTTTGCTGTAATAAATTGAACCATATGTACACTATGTTATTCAATCTTTTTTCTTCAAGGCATAAATTGATATTAAAGAACATTTAAGTCATAACACATGGTTATCCAGGCATGAACGAGGCAATAACCCATATAAGTTGTCAAGGTGAAGCCAAAGCATTTATTAGAGGTTTGTGTTGTTTTTGAAAAGTGCACGGTTGGATAAACATGGATTAGTGCTATTATGCTGCTACGATGACTCAAGTGTGTTTTTACAGTGTCAGTAATTTTTATGTTTAAAAATCACTGGTGCAGTATATTAGCTATAATTTATGTTTATCATCTTGTGTACTCTAATAGGTTTCAACAAACCATTTAACACTTCAGCTTGTGCATATACATTACTTAATAGGTATTTATCTTAAAAAAAGAGATACTTAAATGGGACTTTCAAAGCTTGCAAATGAATGCTAAGAGCAAATACTGCAGTGAGGCACATTAACTTTTTTTTCCAGTCGGTGCTTAACTTTGAACAGTGTGACCATTTCTTTTTACACTTTGTTCCCAAGTGGAGCAAGAAAGATAGATGTATCATCTTCAAATCCTGTAGGCATGAATGACATCAAAATCCCTGACATGGAGTGTCCGTCACACTTACTTAGTGGAGTGGATGTGATAAAGCCAACACAGCTGAAAATGCCAATAACTACCTGTCACAGAGGCTGCCCTTTGAAGAGGGCGTAGAGCTTTATGCTTTCCTGGTTACCATTTATTTATTATCGATAGCCACAACAAATATTTATATTTCTTCTCATTATAATTTTTTCAGTGCTTTGGGTCCCCTGATTTTAATAACCCCTCCCAGCCCAACAGCGTTTGTGGAACAAGTTTTCCCACATCCAAAAAGGGCAGAAATAGGAGGGGAGAGGAGAGGAAGGAGGAGAGATCAATTAGAAGTGCCTAACCACATTAGCCTTTTTGTGGAAAGGTATGAATAAAGCTTAATTTATTATGATACTGTTGATTCTTTCAAACAACACACTGCTTACTGAATGGGCTGTGTGGATGATATATTTCCGTTCTGGACAGGCTTTGTATGAATTACTATTGTTCAGTACTTTCGTAAAGGAGATTGATGCTAACTTAAAAATCATCACAAATGGGTCTCTCTTTTTTTAAACTATGAATCTGGAATTCGTGAGAAACCACTAGGCACGTATAAATGTAACTTCTGATTACCAAACTAAAAAAATTCCTGATTCATTTACCAGTGAGCTCTTATTGGAGGGGTAAAAAGAGTTTGTTTAGAACCCTAAGATTCTGAACATGCTGATCTGCGATGTAATAGATTTTTACAAAGAGGCTATCAATTCTCTGGACTCAATCAAGCGTATCAGTTGGCTGAATTGGCAAATAGAGAGGATTTATTACTCATGAGGGAAAAGTGGACCAAGATGGACTAGTATTGCAAACTACCTTTCTCATAGTAACCTCTTTTTAAAACATAATTAAAGAAGCATTGATATAATTTGGAAATTATTCTTAATTTCTAAACAATGCTTTTATGTTCTCAAATTTTGTTATTTTTCATATATGAGCAGGGAAAGTATTTAGAGGTTGGGATTTGGTCAAGGTACTTATCAGATTACAGAGAAATACAAATACCCTTTCTTTTATGTTGAGCCACTTCTGACGACTCCATTTCTCCACAGTACACCTAATGCCATGCTGGATATGAAGACCATAGGCCAATTTCAGTCCTTACGGTGTGTCAGTGGATGCTGCTCTAGTAAGTCCAGTGGAGTTGTGCTGCTTATATTTGTTCTGAATTTTTCCCATGCTTCTCTCACATCCCATTCACACAAATAACAGGAATGTTCTGTCCTCTACAGGTGCAACACGATAACTTGGACTATTAATGGGACTCTATTGTTCTAGGTGCTGTATAAACAAAGAATGAGGGACAGTCCCTGACCCAAAGAGTTTATGGTCCTAAATATTATGCAGCCACTAGATGTCTATGTGCTGTATAGAATTCTAGGCAGGATGTGGTCCTTGGCAAAGAAAGGTAACAAAGCTGGAACTTGATCTGTGTGGAAGTCTAGTGTTTTTTTGTTGTCTGTATTTCATAGTTGTTTGATATAGATAGATAATTATATATCTATATCTATAAATTATATATATAATATATAATTTTATTTTATATATAATGACATCAGGGAAAGGGTATGTTGGAGTAATGCTAATATCACCATCTTCATGCCAGCTGTGCTTTTCAGTTTCTGCAACAGCACTCTGGTGCCTTTGTCACCTGGAGGCCCTTTTTACATGGTGCTTCTGTTCCCTGCAGTAACACCGAACTCTTTTACCTCCCTTGAGCCAAGATAGCTGAGCCCTTCCCTCTGCTTTCAACCTCACTCTGCTCTCCTCGCTTCCCTGGAAATGTATGACATCACTATTCACTTTTTTCCCTACGAGGACTCAATGACCTTACAATCCCCTTCTTCGCTGGGCTGGACACTAAGAAAGAAAGGCCAGAAACCCTTTTTCCTGCTTTCTTTGTTGATGTTAATAGTTGTCACTCAGGCTTTGAACGACGATGAGATTTTAGATTTGATTCTTTGGTAGAAACCATGCTATTACTATTGGACTTGTTGGCAGCATTCAGTTGCAAAGTACAGCTGATTCAGATGCTTTAAGCTGCAGTCATTTCTTCCCATCATAGACTCATAGACTCATAGACTCATAGGTCAGAAGGGACCAATATGATCATCTAGTCTGACCTCCTGCACAAGGCAGGCCACAAAACCCTACCCATACACATTTATAACAACCCCGAACCCATGACTGAGTTATTGAAATCCTCAAAAGTGAGATTTGAAGACCTCAAGCTGCAGGGAATCCATCAGCAAGCGACCCATGCCCCATGCTGCAGAGGAAGGTGAAAAACCTCCGGGGCCTCTGCCAATCCGCCCCGGAGGAAAATTCCTTCCCGACCCCAAATATGGCGATCAGCTAAACCCCGAGCATGTGGGCAAGACTCACCAGCCAACACCCAAAAAGGAATTCTCTGCAGTAACTCAGTTCCCATCCCATCCAACATTCCCACAGACCATTGAGCAGACTTATCTGCCGATAATCCAAATCAATTGCTCAAATTAAACTATCCCATCATAACATCCCCTCCATATACTTATCAAGCTTAGTCTTAAAGCCAGATAAGTCTTTTGCCCCCACTACTTCCCTCGGAAGGCTGTTCCAGAACTTCACTCCCCTAATGGTTAAAAACCTTCGTCTAATTTCAAGTCTAAATTTCCTAATATCCAGTTTGTACCCATTCGTCCTCGTGCCTATATTAGTACTAAACTTAAATAATTCCTCTCCCTCCCTAACGTTAATCCCCCTGATATATTTATATAGAGCAAGCATATCCCCCCGGAGCCTTCTTTTGGCCAGGCTAAACAAGCCAAGCTCTTTGAGTCTCCTTTCATAAGGCAGATTTTCCATTCCTCGAATCATCCTAGTAGCCCGTCTCTGAACCTGTTCCAGTTTGAATTCATCCTTCATCAGCGAGGTCACAAAATGTTACAGTGAGAGGTTACTGCTCTTCACCAAAACTTGCAAGGTTTTATGATACTCCATCTTAGCATCCCATTTATTCATCCTATAAAGATGGAGAATGTTGTGGGCTGGCTTTGGCTACCATGCCACCAATAAGCTGATGACCTCTACTGTATCTCTACTTCCCTTCTAGCTCAGATAACACAGTGCCCTTTCTATCCCAGTGAAGGGAATAGGAGTCTGGATTAAGAATAAGTGCTCAGAAAAAAACTGAGGTGATTGGTGGTGGGAAGGAGGAAGTACCTGGAGGAACTAGCAGGCATCATTTTCTGCTGGGGACACCTGCTCTGCAATTGCCAAGGTGGTTTGAAACATTAGAGTCCTTATGGACTTCATGCTTTTGGTTCCCAGATCGTCAGAACCTTCAGTTGTCCTGTCATTCTGGGTGTGGACCCAGACTGAGTGATTCATGCTTTTCTCATCTCAGGACTGCAACATATCATACCTTTGCCTGACTAAAGTCTATCTGCAAACTACAGATGGTTCAGCCGATCACCTGCTAAGTGGAACTGGCCAACCAGCGCATATATTGGTAGTACTTTGTGCTCTACATTGCTTGCCCATCCAAGTCCAGGTGAAGTTAAAAGTTCTGATCTTTCCCTTCAAACCATACCTGGGTTGAAGCCCTTACCTCAAAAGTCGCTTCTCTCTCTCCTGTCCCTTTCACCTTCCCTTTCTCCACAGTGGCTGCATTTCACAGAAAGATAAAGGCTGATTGAATCCAGGTTTGCACTTGAAGGAGCCAGAATCACTGTCTTCCCACCAGAGATCATGTTGAGCCAAAGCCGTGATGCCTTCAGAGCATGGTGTAAAACTCAACCCTTTCAGCGATTATTTTGAGAGTGGCCTCGCTGTGAAATGGTAATAGTGAAGTGCTTCCACAATAAGTTTTTATAGATCCAAGTACCCATAGGGCAGCAGAGGAGGAGGAGAATTTGGAGCCTGATCCTTCTGAAGGATTGGTGGTGGTATGTCTTTAATTTGTGTACAACTAGCTCATACTGAGATGGCCACCAAAAATACAATGGCTGTTGATAAACATTTTGAAAGTGCCCATGGATATTAAATGTACAGAAGTATAACTAAGTTAATTTGACAACTCCAAGAACAGTCAATAAGAGCGTGTGAGAGAAAGAAAAGATCTACAATCCAGAAAAGCCCCCTACTGTTAACTATTTTAGGGGATAAAACAAATGCACAAGCAGTCACTTTTTTCTTGAAGAGATGGGATTTGTAGCCATTCTAGGCAAATTGATCTCTCACTGAAAATGAAAGCAGACTAAGTTATGAGTATATCTTTTTTCATGGGGGTTCAACCAGCACTAATGTGATGTTCACCAATGATGATGCAGAGCTGTTTTGTGCTGACAGAGCAATGTTAGGGTATTATTTGAGTATGGGGAATTAAGATGTCTGTGTATCATACCCTTGGCTGGGACCCACTGGAGGTTCCTTCCTTCCTTGAAGTCAGTGGGAATGGTGGACACACAGTGTTTCTGAAGATCTGGATTCTTTGAGTTAGATCCTTAACTTTAGTAAAGCTATCCTAAGTAATTTATAACGCTTCTCCATAAGTTACCCTGGAGGCTTTTGATCAGATAGAGCAGACACAACATTTATGCAACAATTTATGCATGTAAATGTGCACCTAAATTGTGTGTGCTGTTGCCATACTTGTGCATACAAAATTGGTTGCTAGATATAGAAATGGCTAATGGGCATATTTTCATGCATAATTACCCAATTTGGGTGCACAGTTCTGGGCTTAAATTAGGTGTTTTGAATTGGTATACCTCATGTCACAAGATCTTTGTGTCTTTTTACTTCCAAATGCCTCTCCCTCATCTTTTTTGAGGTTCAGTTTTAGAAAATGTCCTATCTCCCAACTGCGGGGGTCCAACAAGGCTGAGATTTATTTCAGGAAAGTTATATTTACTCATACTTCATCTGGAAAGGTTTTCTCATGCACAGCACTTGAGAGCTATAGGAGTCAATTGTTTTACCTTATATCATATCAATACCAGAGAGATCTTTAATCATCCTGAGTGCCTCCATAATGTTAGCTTGGTTAAAGTGACTCAGATTATTCTAATCTGTTAGTCCTCAAAAAGTATAATGCCACTGAAGTCAATGGGACTATTCACGTGAGCAAGGTGCTTAAGCGCTTTCCAGAATCAGGGCCTTGAGATCTTTTCCTAGTGAAACCGTCATATTTATAAGTAGCACTAGTTGAAAAAAAGTAATCAACATTTTTTTCACTGAAAGTTTGACAAACATTTAATTGAAAAATCAAATGTTAGAACATTTTGACCAGCTTTCTGTATTGGCTTTATTTATTTATTTAACCAGTTTTGGTAGATAGAATCCTTCAAGATGACTAACTTTTCAGTATGTTATTGGACATTATACTCAATTTGCCATCCCTTATCAAAGATTTGTGTTTGTTTATTCTCCACTCTCAGTGAGACAGCAATAATACTCCTAGAGAAACAAAAGAAAAACCAGTAGATACCGTTGTCTCAAGTATATTCATCTTTCTCAGAACCACTATCCAAGAAATGGATGCCAACCTCTGTTACTTTTGATGCAGCAACAGTCTGAGTTATAAAAGAGGAGACAGAACAGCATTCTAAGGAGCAGAACTGCCCTGGGGAGGAGTTTACCACTAAACGTTATAGTCCCTGTGTGATTATTTATTATTTGTATTTTGGTGGAGATTTGGGGCACATGTAGAGATCAGTGATTCAGGATTGCAGCCCCATTATTTTAGGTGCTGTACTAACACAATAAGACACTGTCTTTGCCCGGAAGAACTTATCGGATTTGAAACAAGATACAAAAAATGTGTGAGAAACAAAAAAGAAGGGAGAGGAGGTCAGAGAGATGAGAACAATGAAGATAAAATTGTGTGATTACATAGGTTAGTCAGTGTATAATTTGATAGATCCTGTTGCTTCCACATGATCCTAAAATTTTTAATCTCCACTATTCCTGGTTACATACACTAGATTATTGCATAAGTCTGTGAATATTGCATTTTGCCTGTAATAACACAAATATTTCACTTCAAATAGTTTAGTTTATTTAGCAATTTCTTCTCCAATATATAACACTTGTACTTATTTATCAAACTTAGTTATTACATTTCTCAATAAAGTGAAAATATAAGCATTTACTATATCTAGTGCAGGGGTCCCAAACTTTCAGCTGCGAGGATCACACCACTCAGTCTTGCTTTTATGGTGGGCTGGAGTGGCTGGGCCCATGTCACATGGGAGAGGGGTGGGGAAAGGGACAGGACCAGGAGGGGGAGCGGCCGCCATGTGGCACTACTTGGGGCCAGGAGTGGCTCCTGGCCAGGGCGCTGGGCCCATGTCATGTGAAAGGAGGCGGAGGAGAAGAGGCAGAGCTGGGAAAGGGGAGCAGCTTTGGGCTGGGAGCAGCACGCTGGGCCCACATGGGAGAGCGGCAGGGGAAAGGGGCTGGGAGGTGGGAATGGGCTGGTCAAAATGAGTCAGCAGGCTGGATGTGGCTTGCAGGCTGTAGTTTGGGAACCCCTGATGTAGTGAATTCCTCACTTAGGGCCATATTCTAACACTTCAAAAACCCAATCCCATATATAAAACAATTACTTCAGTGTGGTGTACCATGAGCAAATCCCTTTGTATAGGATATTGAAAGGGCACAATGCTAAGCAACCAAGGAGAAGATAAGGGTATAGGACAAGATATAGCTGTGTAAATTCAAATTTAGAACAGGCAAATTTTCCCCATGGATCTCTTTTGAGGATTTAGGCAGATGTACAGTCATTCTATACTCTGAATTTAGAATATTTTCTAAACAAACACTTAGAATAAACTCTACTAAGTAAGGAACTATCAGCCTTAACAGAAGCAATCCTGACAAACAATTATTTTCATTTTAGCACTGACAATTATGTAAATGTGTCTGGAACAGCAATGGGCACCTAATTATGACACCTAATTATGCCAATTTATTTATACACCTCCTTGAACAACATTTTATTTATAACTCTCCCACTCATTCAAAGACAAGATAAAGTAAGGAAGAATTTCACAGATGATTGCTTCATCACTGAAACATAAACACAATATGAACTATTTGAACTTTGACATCCATATGTGTACCATGTCCACACTGTATTTTGTTTTCTTCCCTTTGCAGATTGTGAAGGAAGACAACTTATGGTGTCTTGGCATTTGATATCAATGCTTCAACAGGCAAATAGAGAGTCCCCCCATTCATGTTACCTCTCAAATGTCCTTTTTGTTGAGGAGACTTTTTTAATATAGTCCCAAATTACACTCAAATGTGATGTCACCTTATTCTTAGTGTTGAAAATTAACATCAGAAATAAAGAATCATGAAAGTGAGGTTACAGAAATAATCACTTATACTAAAAGCACAAATCCCACAGAATTTTAGGTTCTCTTCATGAATACATTTTGTGCCACTCATCTTGGGTCTTTATAATATGTTATGTTCTACATTTGGGCCTTGGCAACTGGAAAGTATGCTTCCGCAGACAAAATAACTGAGGTGACTTCTGCAGCAGAGCTTGCTGTAAATTAACATAACCAAAGTGAAGGTTACCTGAAAAGAGAGTTTCTTCAACATTTTTCAAGAACATTAACATCCCTCTGTAGATGCCAAAATCTGCAAAATTTCAGCAAGACTAGTTCTCTGAAAGGGCAACTATTCCTTATGTTGTTTGTGAAAGAAAAAGGTGGGTGAACAATGAGCACACAGCCTTTTAGGCACTGTTCTTCACTATGAAATTTAGCAAAGAGCTGGAAGAAGCTCAACAATGATTGCAGTGGTCAGATCAAGGAAGTCTCAGGCAGTCCGGAAGTTGGGGTTTTATTTGTTAATTGTTGAAAAATGTGGATACTGCTTCAAAATTTTTCTCTACTTCTCTGGTTTGGATTGGGCTGGTATTCTAGAACTTTGCATTAATTTTCATTAGAAAATTGCCAATGTTTCCCTGCTAGAGCAGGTTGGAATTTCTAGAATTTTGAGTTTTTGAATAATTTATTTATCAAAAATTCAATTCTTGACCACCCCATGAAAATATTTTATGAAAAATTGTGTAAGAAAATTCATAGCTGGATGAAATTTTTCAGCAATTGAAAAAAGTTAACAATATTTGATGCTCAAAATTTTGAGAAATTCCTTCAAATGTTTGTTTTTACCATCTCTATTCCTAGCTAGAGTCGGGACCCCAATAGATAGTACAGGACAGATGTGGTTTATGAATATGTAATATTTAGTAGTTTACAAATATGCAAAATGTATTTCTGTTTTTAATATATAATAAGAAGATGGAGAGGAATTATTTAGGGTAGTTCTTCAGGATACTGCTAGGAGAAATGTGATAAAAAGAAAATTGGAAAATATAGGGTGAATAGCAGAAAAATGTCTTGAGAGTGATTCTCCCATTGTTGTTTACAGTGTTGTAGCTGTGTCGGTCCCAGGATGTCAGAGACATAAGACGGGTGAAGTAATAACTTTATTGAACCAACTTCTTTTGGTGAGAGAGATGAGCTTTTGAGCTACACAGAACTCTTCCTCCAATCTGGGAAGGGTACATAGAGTCTCACAGCTAAATACTGGACTGAACAGATAGTTTAACATAAGAAGTTAGCATATATTCTAAGGGACATTTGAAGATGAAGTGGCCCATTAACACCCCTGGAATCACAGGACAAAAAAGCGGGGTTAGCGGCTTATCAATTATTGTAATAACTCATAAATCCAGTATCTTTATTAAGACCATGATTTTTAGTGTCTAACAGAGTAATGAATTTAAGCTCCTAGGCTCGTCTTTTGACAGTGTTGTGCAGGGTTTCTCTGAGGATAAGGCCTGATATGGTCAGATATCAAGTGATTTCTTTCCCTCACCGGTGACATGATGGGCTTTTTTTCATAATCTTCCTGTGTGAATTCCTTCTGGAGTACAGTGACTGTCTGGTTTTACCCACATAGTTCCTATTGGGGCATTTAGTGCACTGGAAAAGATACACCACATTTTTTTATAGGCATGTGTAGGATCCATAGGTCTTGAAAAGTATGGTGTGGGGGTGTTGATCATTGTAGCAGTGGAGATATGTTTGCAGATTTTTCATCTGTTGTTCTGGTAGAGTCTGGTGCCACTTTGAGTTGGTGTGTCCTGGTCTGTGGGGAACTTGCTTCTGATGATGAGCTTGGAGAAGTTGGGGTTGTTTGAAAGCTAGGAAAGGGGTTCAGCAAATATTTCTTGCAGGATGGAGTCCCCATCTAGTATGTGTTGTAGTTGTTTGATGATACCCTGTATGGGTTCCAGTGTGCAGTGGTAGGTGACAACAAGAGATGTGTGATAGGTGGGCTTTTTTGTTTTTTGTTTTTTTTTCTGAATTGAAGCAGGTTTTGATGGGGTGTTGGGGTGGTCCATTCCATGATGCAATTTACTTCTCTGATGGAGTGTCCTTGTTTGGTTAAGGTGCTTCTGAGTGTGTTAAGATGTATATCCCAGTCTTTCTCCTCTGAACATATTCTGTAGTATCTGAGTCCCTGGCTGTAAATAACAGATTTCTTGGTGTGTTTGGAGTGGTTACTGGATCTACAATTGTTTATGTGCTTATCCAAGGGTTACTTGTACATAGTTGTCTGTAGAGTTCCATTGTTGAAACTGATTGTGGTATCCTGGAAGTTGATGCTAGTGTGGGGCAGTTCCAGAGAGAGTTTAATGTACAGGTGTTTGTTGTTTGAAGTTGGAAATCTATGAGGGATTTTATCATCTGTCCAGAGAATGAAACTATCATTGATGAATCTTTGGTATATCTTTGGCTTTGCAGTGCATTTGTCTAGAAATTCTTCTTCAAGATGGCCTGTGAAAAGGTTGGCATATTGGGGAACCATTCTAGTATCTATGTCCATTCCCATGGTTTGAACAAAGTATTTGTTGTTGAATATAAAATTGTTAGGATGAGGATGAAATGGATGAGTTTGGCAATGTGTTTGGGGTGGCTATCTGAAGGTTGTCCATTCTGTTGTACATATTTGAGGCAGATAGCTATGCTGTCATTGTGAGGGATGTTGGTGTCTAGAGAAGTGACATCCATGTTGTCAAGGATGGTGTTCTGAGAGAGGCTGTTAATACTGTGGTGTTTGGGAAGGAAGTTGGTTGTGTCCTAGAGGAAGATGGCCCATTCTGTGGTCAGTGGTTTGAGGAAGGTTTCTAAGAGTCTTGATATTCCTCCAGGAGAAGTGCCATGGCTGGATATGATGGTTCTGCCGCGGTTCCCATTATTTTGTATTTTTGGAAACATGTAGAAGGTCCTTGGATGGGTTTGTGGGGATGAGTTTGTAGAGTTTCTCTTGTAGTTGTTTGGGAAGGAATTGATTATATCCTTAAATTCCTGGGTACATTGTGGTATGCGGTGTTCTTTGAATTCTTTATAGTAAGTGGTGTCAGAGAGTTGTCGGTTAACCTTGTTCACAGTCATCACAGATGAGGACTATGATGGCGCCCCCTTTGTCTGTTGGTTTTTTATCACTGCCTGGTGGTTAGATTTAGGGGACTATATAGCTGTCCTCTCAGCAGTGGAGAGATTGTGGTGGATGTGATGTGTGTTAAGGATTTCCCAGTCAACCTTTTTCCTGAAGCAATCAATGTAATGATCAAGAATGTGGTTTCATCTGCTCTGTGGTGTCTAGTCAAATGATTCTTTTTTTTCTAACGATTGTCAATGGGGATGTAGTAATTGTGAGTGATTTCATCATTGTTGTGAAAGAATTCTTTGAGGCAGAGTTAGCAGAAGAATTCTTCTAATTCTCCTCATGTTAGTATGGTATCAGGTTCTGCAATGGAACAGAAGTTCAGTCCCTTAGAGAGTACAGACAATTCAGCTCCGGTTAGGGATAGTCTTGATAAAATGATATTCAGGAGTCATGTAGTCTCCATGTGGTGAGTACTGGTGCCATGGTTTCTCCTGAAGGTGGTGGTCTGTGGGTTGTGGAGTAGTGATAATTAATTTCACTTTTTGTTTTTATGTTGGATGGCTGTCATCAGGTTATTCTGATGTTTGTTTTAGATTTCTTGCATGATTTCAAGGTAACTTTTTTGATTTTTTTTCTTCCAGTGTGCGAAAGCATGTGGTGATTACTTACTCATTTGAAGTCATCCCTTTTGGAGTTTTTGATGTGCAGTAAATGGTTCCTCGTTTCTTCTGAAAACCATGTGCAGAACTGTTCAGCATATTTGGAGTTGTATGTAGTAGTCAGAGGATTATAGGTGGTGAGACTCTGGGGATGATGTTTTGTTTCTTGCATTTGCTCAGGAAGTAGATGTTGCTGTTAAGTTTTTCCTTATTTTTTCTTCATGTTGTAGAGTTTCCACAACACCGTATCACCTGTGGGGGAACATTTTTCAGAAAACGATCACTCTATATGTGACCTTGATTTAGTTGGGATTGGTCCTGCTTTCAGAAAGGGATTGGACTAGATGTCTTCCTGAGATTCCTTCCAATCCTAATCGTCAATGATTCTATGACCTATCAGTTCTTATCCCCATTTTTTAATGAGACTTGCATGGAAGTGGTGTGACATTATCCCACCAAGACTTGGGGCTCTTGCACAATAGCCACATGTGCAGGTCATTCCTTGTGTGGAGGTACCAAGGAAGTTCTCTTGTGGCAGGTCCAAGAGCTTAACAAAGGATTCTGTGTATGTGGCATGTTGAAAGAGGGCACAGCCCAACTTAATGATGGCTCTGCAAATGACTGAAGGTGAAAGAAAGGAGAGTTCCTGCTATGGCCAAAGGACCTTTGGAAATAGCTGGCCACTCCATGACTGGTTTTATGAAAGGATGGTCGGTCACTCACTCAGGGCAATGCCAGTCATGTGCAGATGAGGAGATACTGGTTTTTCTGCTCCATCACTTTGGAGACCATGTGGCCCAGCCAGATTCCATGCCTTGTGATTCCTCCAAGTGGAGCATGGGCTGGGCTCAGGGTAGAAAGAGGAGCCCAAAGAAGATGACTGTGAATGTAGCAGTTCATGGTTCCCGGGGATCATTGCTCCAGCGAAGATACAGTGGCAAGGGAGAGACTGGCCTGGCAAAGGGAGACTGGGTCAGCCAGGTGATTCGGTGCAGTGAGGACAATGGACTGCGTGCCCTCTCTGCACATTGTTTGCATGATGCCTCTGGTGTTAGCATATTTTATAGCCAGCACGTCCTGGATATTCAGAGCACAAGTTTGCGATTGCTCTGATCACGTGAACTAACATGTCAGTTAAGTTTCGTAAAAAGAAAACAGTCTTTGAGCTTCTTGGAGCTGACAGTAGTGGTAGGACTGGGTCAGCTTCAGAGATTCCAGGTAGCTTAAGATAAGCAGGCATAAATTTTCTTGTGTATTCAAACTTTTGGAGGGAATCAGTCTGCCTGTCAGCATCTGTTTATCCAGTTCCCAGAGGTTTTATACAAGGTTAATGGACACTGAATAGAACCCAACAAGTCATAGTTCGATTTCAAGGGCCAAAAGCTCAAAAGTGCATGTCTCTCACCAACTGAAGTTGGTCCAATAAAAAATGTTACCTCACCCACCTTGTCTCTTTCTGAGAATGAGATGTTTTGGACTGACTATCACACTGACCAGTACTGTCCATTGTTTCCTTGTACTCCTCCATCTGTCTGCCTATATCTATCTGTTGTATTTTGTCCTATACTTAGACTATAAGCTTTTTTGGGACAGGGATCATCTTTGTTCAGTGTTTATACAGCAACTAGCACATTGGGGTCCTGATCCATGACTGGGGCTCCTCAGTGTTATGGTAATATAAATAATAAAGTGAAGGAAGCCTCTTTGCATGGGACTTTTGCACAAAACACTAGATAAAATATTGTAGGGAACAGCTGTGCAAGGGGTAGAGAATGAAATGGTTGATCTCTGGTACAGGAAGGGGTCTTTCCCATCTGAATCTTCTCATTATTCTGCTCTTTGTCATCTCTTCCCTTCCCTTCTCCCCCATCCCCTCCCACAACTTTGCCACCCACTCCCGTAGTTCCTCTCTACCCGTTCTTGTTGACTGAAGTGTGGGAAAAGCCCTTTCCTCCTCTCTGTCAGTCTACAGGTAAGAGACCAGAGTTCTCTTTTTTTCCCCATCCTTCCCATTTAATGGTGAGGGGAGCCCCTGCGGGCCTCTGGGTCTCTCCTTTTTGCTTTTTGAAATAGGCAGCTGTTTTTTACCAGCAGGTCCTACAGTAGCTGCTAGTGGGTGAAGAAACAAATTGTTTAAAAAACCACCAAACCCTAAGACTCACACCCCTCCTCTCTCAGAGGCTCCTAGTGGTCCTGGCTGGGGCAATTTTAGTACAGCTGTCCAGTCTGGAAGTGAGAATATCATAGCCTGTAACATCTAAGTCATTTGATGAGTGCCAAGTAATCTGTCACTCAAATAATTTTTGTTCCCTCTAAAAGTGGAGATACATTTGGCAGATGACCCTCCATATAGGAGTTTTCCTTTGTGTTGACTACAGCCTTATCTTCAGCAAATGGAAAATCCACACGCTGGGCCTGAGGTTAGAATTGTTGAACCAGTAGAGTTCTAAGCCCATGTGAGCTAAAAGTTGCATGTTTCACAGGCATATAGCTCAGAGGTCCGTATAAGCTGCGCACAGGTCCACCACGTTTATGACAGCTGCTCCTAGGGAGACAGAGGGGATGATTTGGCTGTTAGACTAGAAGTTCCTTAGGGCAGGGACTTTATATTTCTCTGTATTTTTACAACATCAAGAATATTGTCAGTACAGAAAAAGCAACATGAAATGAAAGCACAGTTCATGGGTTAAAATATGGGTGCTGTATGTGAAAAGAGAGAAGCAAATAACTTCAGTACAGTACTGAGAGTCTCAACAAAAACCAGGGAGGAATATTCTGTATGGGCTGCGCATTCAGTGCCCCTCACTGGGGTCTCTGAGAGTACATCTGCTTTCCAGTGGGGAGGTGTAATTCCCAGCCCAGATGGATGTGCATGCCAAAATTAGCACTGTGACCGTGGTGGCAGAAATGGCAGCAAAGGCAAGCTGCCCCGAGTAGATACCTAGGTTCTAGGGCAGGGTTGTACTCAGGACAGCTAGTGAGAGCCACTGCCCATGCTGCTGTGACCACACAGCTATTTTTAGCACCCTTGCTTGATCAACCCAAGCTGGGTTCCCACTGCAGTGTAGATTACCCTGATTGTTCCACACAACAAAGAAATATAAATATTCCTAATAATTTCTACTTGAGGGCTGAGATTTTCACAGCTGCCTGTGGGGTTGGATACCAGTGGAAACTGGGTGGCAAAATCTCATAACAGGCTTTGGAAAATTCAGCCTGGTATTCTAGCCTTCTATCCTTTGTCTCACTGAAATATTTATTATTCACTTTGCTGATCTGAAGAGGAAAAGACAAATAAAAGCAAAGTCACTATGTCCATTTAAGGAATTCCTTCAGCAACACGAAATCTTCAAATGTACACTCATTTGGCTGTGGCATTATCTTAAGATGATTATACAGGGTATGAATGTTTATTGTCTGACTTTAAGATGCTCAATGTAGGATTAACAATCACAGTGGGTTTTTTTTCCTGTAAATGCTTTATTTCTGCTATTGTGTTTATGGAATAAAGCTAGATAATAATTGATTCTGTGACAGGGATTGGCTAATTTGCCGACAGTATAGTATAAAACACATTTATACAGTCAATTACACCCAAGTGCATGGCCTATTTGCTTTATAATTTCATAAACTTGCCAGCAATTTAAATAAAAAAGTTCCATTAAATTATCATATCATGTGATGGAATGATATTGCCAAGTATATTAAACCATGTGTGTTCAGCCAGAATTAATTAAATATTATTACTTTTTTCTTATTAACATATTGAACCTACCCTTCCTACTCACAACTAGAAATAGAAGGCTATTAGTGAACAAAGTAAACTTAAGGGCAAAGTTTAAACATTTTCCTCAGGGTGTTTCATTAAAATCCCTAGTTCTTTTGTTTAAACATTTGCTCATGGTAAATGTGCTTGTATTCTGAAAATATTTTATGTTCTTGGATATGAATACTAAAAAAGTTTAAGGAATAGCTTTAATCATATTATTCAGACATTTAAAACAGATTACAGCTGATCTTATTTTTAAGCCATCTTGACAATGCACTATTGAAATAATTCAGAATATGTTCAGATTCAATGTTTGTTTCAGACTCCATGTTTATTTGTGATCATGATTTGATGGCCTTGTGTGCTGTTGTAGGAAAAAGTAAATATTGAAGATATTGGTATGGAAGTTATCTGAAGTGTCTCGTCCCTCCACTGCCAAATAAAATAAAACAAAGCAGAGGAAATACCTGTTTCATATTAAATAAATTAACAAGATTGTCTCATGGGAGTTTGTTACCCTAATAAGACAGCACCGAACAATAAAAATTAGCCCTTTTTATGGCACCCATTTCATCTCTTGCAAGCCAACACATAAAGGGGTCAACTGCTTTGACATCTGCCCACCTTACTGAATAATAATAATATAACCAAAAAAAAAAAAAAAAAAACCCCACAACAAACCACACATACAACTTGCTCTCTGCAGGTGTTATGATTTCACACACTGTCTGCACTCTCCTGGCTTGTAATCACAAGGGATCATTTTAAGGAAAGCGTTATCTTCTTATTTTTAAAGACTTTTAGAAAACCCCAAATTTAAAACATGCAGCTTTATAATTACTAGTGTGCATTTAGTTTAATAAGATAGTGTGTTTGAAAGTGGATAAGCATATCTTTAACAGCAGTCTACCAGGAATCTGCAGAAATAATTACCATCAAGATTTAATTATGTCAGACAAGAGTATCTGTCCTGAATAACAGGGTAGACAGTAGAAATTGGCATTGCTGTATATTCTAACTTGCTCCCTGTGTACTTCTGTTAAACATAGTGTTAGCTATTCTGCTGTGACTGACTTTAAATTAATGTAATTGAACACATCAAAGCAATGTAAGAGAATTATATGTGATAGAGGAAGGACAGAATATGACGGAACTGAAACTTTTAGAAGAATTGAACCCGATTCTTCTCTCAGTACAGAGGTGTAAATTAGGAGAAACTTTCACTGAAGTCAGTGGAGCTACCTTGGTGAAAAAGTTAGGTGTGTGAGATCAGAATAAGGCTCACCGCATCTGGATATAATCATATCCTCCTTTCCCTTTGCCTATTCCTTCCCCCTTCACTTTTTTAATTTTCCTCATGAGATCATCTTTGGGAATAATTTTTTAAACAATTTAGGTTGTGATGAGATTTCCCCTTTTTATTAAAACTTTATCCAAAGCATCCCTACGCTCTAGGAATCACTCTAGCTTGTGTTGATGCCAAACTCAAAAATGTGAGGTTTTTGATTATTCAAGGGACTGGTGTTTTTTAGAGTGGCAAATCTGTAATCTGAGTAAATATTACACACTATTATTAAAAAAGGAGAAAAAAACAAAAAATGTGCTGGAGTTAATTAAGGCTTCAAGAAAAGCTTGCTTTTACTGGCAATTTTTTTATTTTATTTTTTCAGCAAGAAAACTAAAAATTAAGAGGATGGTTGGCAGCAATATTGATATGCTAATGGATAAACATGCTAATTTAGAAAAAACTAATCAACAAAGACATTACTAATGGAAATGTACTGGAAAATGGCTAATGCTGTATGCAAACCTGGTATCTGCAGAATTAAGAACTCCTTATTTTGTATTTATAATTGTGACTTGAAAGCTAAGCTTTGATCTTCGCTCTGTTTTCCTTCAGTTAAGATTTAAAGACATTTCAACTGACCTGGCCTGGTACCATGAAACCTGCTCAGTCACTATATAATTACACAACTAAAATTACATGTTCTGTTGACTAATACAAGAACTAAAATCTAACATCTTTTCTGTTTAATTTACCAATATCTACAGACAAAGAAGAGCCCCTTCAAATTAAAATTGCACATAAGAAAGGCAAATATCTACTTACCTAATTTCGGGTGTGGTGGAATTTCTCTTTTCAATTGATGTTCTAGACCTATTATCTCAGTATTTGAAAGTGTGATGAAGCAACATGTGAGCACTCAGAATTGGCCTGACTCTGCTGTCACTGAAGTCAGTGGATTTCACTAACTTCTGAACTCTAAACTTTTGAAAATCACATCCCACTGTTGTATCACATTATTTTCTAAAGAAGATATGAGGCTACCCTGCAAACGCATAGATACATGAAGAACAACACAGAAGTGCTTGCCACCCTGTCATGAGAGTGGATTACCTATTATTCATTAGTCTGTTTGCACAACATGAAATAAGTCCATGTCCTTCTGGGTGGTTGTATTTCCCATAAAAACTGTTATTTTATCCTCCTTCATATCTGTTCTTTAGACTAACCTCTGTTACTGTTCCAACTAAACATGCCCAGCTGGCAAATGACTAGACGGTTAGTGAGTGAAGACTTACGTATGATAATTTACTTGCTCTACAGTTACACTGTCCTTCCTCCCCTACTCTCCCACCCATTTGTTTGTTTCATCCACTGTTTGTATCTGGTCACAACCTACATTGTAAACTCTTCTCTTTTCACTGTATATCTCTACAGTGCCTATTAGTGAGCCTTGACTTGTGCAATAGAAGTAATAATAAGCACCGATTCTCCAGGACTGGATCATCAGCCTGGAGATAGCATGCTCTGAAGTGCTGTTTTTGGAAAGGATGTTTCAGGTAGTGAAACTGGTGAAGTAATGGGCAAAGTTCAAAAAGTCAAAGTTTAATTCACGTAATACCCCCAAAGTTTGTATAGTTGACTGAAACTCATCTGAAGTTTATCTGAACTTGGAAATCTTTTCTCATCTTCCCCACTTCTCCTCCCAACCAAACTATTCTTTCTCTTCCCTACCTTAGCTACCCTAATTGCACTCTTCCCTCCTTGTGATCACCTCCTAGTCTTCTTAGCCTACAGCCAGTGACACCTGTCCCATTCCTTTTCATTTTTCTTTCTTCCTTCAGTTTCCACTAGTTCTGTCTTTCTTTGCTGACAGGTCTCTTGTAACTTCATGGAACACTTCACTATGTATCCAGTGCTCAGTGAATACACAGATCTTTGTGATTAACACTAGATACAGAATCCTGGATTTCTTCTCCAAAAGCAGAGTCCCTGGTCACTTGAGCTAAAGGAGCTGAAGATTTTAGTGCTAGCAGGATTTTAGAGTTTTAAAGCAAATAGAAGGCTAGAAAGTGGCAAAGGACTTGACTAGGTCTGCTATTAAGCCTAGTATCAGGTTCACATACACATTACAGTATCAAATATCTTACAGGGTCTCAGTGAGTCTTGGCAGGCTGCTGCCATCTTCTGAACACAGCAGTCCAATAAATGAATAGTATATCTTGTCCAACACTAAATTTCTTAATCTTTGAAGAGATTTGAACAATATTCAGTGCTTAAAGATGCGCAAACCTGTAGTGCTCTGATCACAATGATGTTCAAAACCCTATGATTTTGTTTGTGCGGGGTTGACACTGAAACAACCTTTATGTTCACTTAAAGGTCTGAAATCTATAATCTTCAGTCACCAAGGGAACATCCTAATTCCATTAACCCTGAACCATCTAGGTAGTATTACCATTTTCAGTGGTCTCTCTGATCCTTCTGCTTCATCAGCCTTTGTGGTGCAAGGGTACCAGCTGGCCAATTTCATCTTTCCTTGAGAGTTTCCAGACAGTGCAAATGCTCTCCTCAATCCAAAGAGCAGGAGAAAGGCCACCACTATGCATGTAAACAAGTAGCATCATGAGAAGGAAATCTTTTCTCTCTCATGGCAGCGAGCATGTTTCTAAAGGGCTTTTTACATGAGAAAGCTGCAAGTTCTAACTAAGTTTAAATTTAGTTAAATTGGTGCAAACCCCTGTGTAGACATTTGTATTTCAAAGTTAATGTAACAAAAAATTGCCATTGTTGTCCCAAAAAAGATATTTCAGTGCTGAGAGGGGTTACCGTAATAATGGACAATTAATATAATAATAACCGATAGTACAATGATTACAATAATAATCAAATTAAAATTTAACCATAACATATTTGGACATCCGCAAACAGTGAGCCAAATTCATTTGTAGTGTGCAACTCCACTGTATAGCCTGTATTAATTTAACTCAATGTATGATTTCTTAAAAGAGGAGGAAAATATAAAATCTCCTGTATACACATTGTATACACACTGTCATTAGCTTATAGAATAAATTTATTCTTTTAAAGTCTTCTGCTTATTATTTTACCAGCACATAACTTATTCAGTTTAACTTTATTCAAACTTTCCTGACTAAAATGGTTTTTGAGACAGACCATTAATCAAACTCGCATCTAGTAGATTAACTGATTTAATATTTTACCCAAGAACATCATATTTGATTTACTTTAATATTATAATAAATTACCCAAATGGTGTGTGGAAAAGTTCTCCATTTGGGGGATGAAAACATTTACAATGACTGTACATCACATTAGACTTTGTAACTTCTAGATTATCCCTTCACAAGTGCATTTTTAAAGAAAGCAGTACTTTTCATCCTTGTCGTAGAGGGACTACTGTACTCCCGTTTTACAGAGAGCACTTTTCTATATTATGTAAATAAACACACAATCACAGTTATAGGTAATGTAGAAACAGTTTTAAAATATTCCCTCTTCTTTCAGACAGCAGTCCTGATTAAGAACTGTATGATTAGATCTTCAGGTGGTGCAGAGCTATAGTTATTTACTCTAGCTGAGGAATTGGTCCTGTGAGTTCTATGTGAGACATATTCTCTCCTGACTCATGTTTTGCGTTTTGCCATATTGACCAAATGAACCATGAAAGTGACTAGATGCAATGCTATTTAATTCTATAATGCTCTAATTATACTACACCACACTGGTAAGTGTTTTCCCCATCTAAAGGAAGGGAATTGAGGCATAGAGAGGACACCTTTTTTAAAAAAAAATCACCACTGTGTATGATGATATTCATCACCCTTCACTGAAGCACGGGGAATGCACAACCCTTATGACAGTGGATGATGTAACAATAAGAAGGCCTTAGGAAGGTGAAGACAATGGATGGAACTAGTGGCTGAAAGAGTGGTAGCAGAAAAATTCTCGTCTGGGGAACTGGTTGAACCTACTGGGCCAGATTTTCAATCGAAGTGGCACTATTGCAATTTACACCAGGTGAGGGTCTGGCCCACTAACTATAACAAGCTTAAAAGAGTTGACTATTGAACAATGTTTTTAAGAGGAATAGCGTTAGTGAGCCAGTGGGAAGGTTTCTTCAGCTGGTTTGCCAACAAGTTCTGTAAAGGGTTGATTTCCATGGAACAGAAGAAAGGAGAGAAGAGAGTGAAGGTATTTAGAGGAGGTCCTATTGATGTCTGGTGTCATCAATGTCTGGTGTCATATTTTGTTATGTCTGGTGTCATATTTTGTTATAAGGAAGGTTACAGACTGTTGTTTCAATTTCCCGTATAGTTTCCTTTTTTACAAAATCTTTCCAATCTTTCATTTAGCCCTGAAATGTTCCATATTTGGTCTCTACTCAGAGATGATTTTTTTTGTTTCCTCTCTATGCTTCAGTTCTCCATTTTAAAAATGAAGATAATCCTCATCCTACCTGAAAGAAGGGTAGATTGGAATGTTAAGATAAATTAATTAATGTTTGTGTAACTGTCTCAATTTAGTCCTTAAAATAATGGAATCAGAAAACAATTGGTATAATTCTCATTTAGTTTGACCTGTGTAAGGTGACACGCAGCATGCTGTGCTTGAATTTTCATAGACTTTATTATCATTAAAATTTTTTAGGAAGCCTAGCATCTGGCATCAGATGCCCATTCTCCTCTCTTCAAAGAGACCACATAATCTAGAGGATTTACTGCAAAGAAGGGAGAAATAAAGTCCTGATTGCTATTGCCCTTTCTGCCACTGACTGGCCTTAATAACTTCCACTTAACAAACTTTAGTCAAGTAGTTCTCACACAATCCTCAGTTTTCCCTAAGATCTAAGCAAATACTATCTCAATGTAATAGAAGGAGGCACTGAAAAACAAAGAGTTGAAGTGACTTGCTGAAGTTCACACAGGAAGTAAATCTAACTGGGATGAGACCCTTTCTGCTAGCCCATGCATTATCTACTAGACCATGGTTCCACCTTCACCAGAACAACTACTTAACTCCTCTTTATTTTAGTTATTCAATCTGTAAAATGGGCATAATAATGATCTATGACGTAAAGGTTGCAAGTAAACTACGTACAGAGGCAATATTCAGATTTGCACTCATAATTGATTTTTCCAGGTAAAAAACGTGAGCACAAACTACATATAATGAAAGCCACACCAATTTGTGCTTCATTAGAATGCAGCTCTTCTCCTCTCCACTTCTCACTTCCAGAGCCCCCAGCTTCAGTCTTAATTATCTCCATGATCTCCCCATACAACCCTACAATTCCATGATCATCTGCTCACCCTACTTTTTTCCCCCATGGAGCTGCTGCATGGTGCTCCAGGTGATCTGAGGAAGAATGAGCAAGAGAGAGAATTTAGAATTTTTCGGGCACTGTGGTGAGTAAGCTGAAAGATAAGAAAGAAATTAATATAAACAGGGCAACATGTCAAGAGAGGGTCATTTAAAAATGTTTCCTCTGCAAAGCTTAGTAAAGATTTCACTGGAAACAATTTGACAGAAAATTTAGTTATTGTGTCAAGTTTGGAGACCAAATTCTTTCTTTAAAGTGTGAGACAGAGGGATTTTATTCTATTTTAAGTACAAATCTCAGCACAAACTTAACTGTGGAATTATTACTGCTATGTCCACAAGACATTTCAGTGATGATATAAGGGGAATGATTAAAGAATTAATGACGGCTAAATTGTTAAAAGATTGTTTAACCTAATCAGAGAAAATAAGCCTTAGTAGAATAAAGAGTGTTTATAAACAAGCAAAATATCACCCACAAAAATGTTTACTTCACTCCCTGGCATACTACTGAAGGCTGAGGTGACCAGGGGCCTGCTCTTGCGCCCACTGAAAAGAGCTAGATTTTTGCCATTGGCATCGGTGGAATCTGTATTAGACTCCAGGTGCAGAGTTAAGGTGTATGCCATCTTCCATTGGTACATTTTGTACAAAACTCTGAGTATCATTTCAGCTGAAAAGATGCTTTTGTCTTTATCTCATTCTTCATAAGAGATGGAAACTGATCAAAGTAATGAGTTATATACCACCTCTTAAAAATGTTAAGAGTGTGTGACACTCTATAGTTCTTTGAATACTTAAATAAAAATTGCTCTGTTCCTTTTTTGGGAGGCAGACTTTCAGGAGGTTGATACATGAATACATATATAACTAAAATATATGAAATATTAATAGCTTTAAGATGTTTATGACTTTTACAGTATATTAGGTATGCTAACCTTTCTAGAAAATAGATATAATTTGAAGATGGAGTGTTCTTAGTATTGGGTTCTCTTTCATTCCTTCTTTGGAAATATTCTTTGAGGTTTTGTGTGAGACGTTGCATACCGTATTGTGGTAATAATGAGCTTAATATAACTGAAACTATGTGAAAATACAGTTTCAGAATTTCAAACACAAACAACATTAGAAAATCATTTGCATGCTTGTCTCTTTGTCTCATACATACCGAAAACTTTTATTTCTTGCCACTAAGTGGCACTGTGTTATTTGCATTATACTGTTCAGATCCTATTAAAAGCCCTTTGGGCCAAATTTATCCCTGGTATGCATCCATTCAAGTCAGTGAAATTATATGTGAAATAATTTTGGCCCAGAGTTTTAAAGGCACCTAGACTCTTCAGCATTATTGTGAATTTCCATTGTGTAGGCCAGTATAAAATAAGAATCAGTTAATGATTAATCTTGCAAGCAGCTGACCCTTTCATCTTGTATTTAACTGTTTCATTATGATTTTTTCCTACCAAATTAGCCTCTATTTAAAAAGGATCATCTTATCTATTTCAGTAGGTCCCTCGGTAAATTCTGATTAAGAAATGGAAGAGCTGTGTGTTCAGCATTCGTTCCCATTATTAAAAGAAAAGAAGAAAAGAAAAAAAAAAAGGAAAAGTAACAATGTAACTGTCTGCAATAAAGAACTTGAATTTAAAAAGAAGTTCAAGATAATTATTATTTTTAAAATGTTTGTGTTATTCTTGCAAAAATTATAGACATGTAAAGAACTTCAAAATGTTCATTTTGTCCAGTATCATTGATCAATTATGACTTTGTTTCCCTGCAGTGACAGGAGTTTAAATAAGATTGTGAGAACTTTAAAATGCTAGTCACTTTTATCTCGAACACCTGCAACCCAGAGCACAGAAATATATTTCTAGTTCTGCAGTTACCATTTATGTGCCTTTAAACTGAGCTACCTAGACCAGAGACAAAAGGCAGCCTTTTTTCTTTTTACATACATATACAAATTTTCACTCAGTTGCATGTTAAAAGAAAACTGCAGCTATTTTTCTGAGCATTTGGAAATTAACATAGAAAGAAGCTTCTTTCAATCCTGTAGAGGTAAACTGAAAATAAAGGGCCAAATGCCTGAAGATCCATGTGAATGTCTCTCACTGACTTCTCTGAGATTTAGGCACTTGTACATAAGGGCAGAATTAGGCCCACAAGCTGTTCAGGTAGTAATGATGACCATGTGGCTGAAAGCACAAGCCTGGAAATCAGGAGACCTAAGTTCTATTTTTGGTTCTACCAAGCAGGCCAGTCACCTAATCTCTGTTCTTTCCATAAAAACAAAATATCAACAACCAATACCCTACAATATTGTATAATAATAGGCATCAGCACTGAAATATCACAAAGTTTAGCCATAGTGGTGTGGACCAATATTTATTTTCTTTAACACAGGTCCATTTCTATCAGAAAAATGGGGATAATTGCATCCTTACCTTCCACAGGGGCTGTGGTGCTTAATTTATTTATGTTCAGAAAGTGCTTTGAGATCTTTGGAACATTAATACCATGGAAGCACCGTGTCTTATTATAGTTTGCATCCCTCAATTTCCTGATGAAGTTGGTTATTTTACTGAATAGCAGTAAGTAGATTTTTTTTCTACATTTAATGTTAATATTTCATTAAAGGAATCTTTCCTCTGTGCCAAACACTTATTACAAGTTGCTGCAAACATAAGGCTACAAATTTTCATTATTTTTTCCCCAAATATTTTTCAAAACTCACACATGAAATGTATTCCCTATGGAATTAACATTCAGAATGCTCTGGTAAAAGAAGGGTCACCATCTTTTAATGATTCAGTTACAACTCCAATAGTGTGAATGGGGGCTGGAGTTAAATGATGTTTTTAAAAAAGTTATCTGAATTTAGTGCTTATGAAGAATACTGACTTGACATCCCTGAAAATGTCTGTTTTGGGCCATGGAACAGGTCCAGCACAGACAATGGTTGTGGAGTTTTCACACACTCTGTGCCCATTGTACCTTTAACTTGGACTTGGATGTACCAACTTTTGGAATAGGTTCACTCTCCAGGCCTATTTGTTCCCGAACCTTTCTGTTGAGAATGCTAAAAGATGTCCTTTAGTATCAATTGTGGTATGGGGTGTTGGTTTTTTTTTTTCTTTTTTTGTGTGTGGTGATTTATGTACGTATTCATTGGAAACTAGACTGAGAGCACCAAACAAAGCACCAACAAAAGGATAGTGTTTCTCATTACCAACCCGGGGTGGATTTGAACTCTTGATCAAAATGTGGAAGGCTTTGTAACTCATTACCATTTCCCTGAGCCTTCCAGGCCCCAAAATATTATTAGTGCACATAAGGGTCAAATTCTGCCCAAAGATATGTACACACAACTCCTATTGATTTTAATCATGATGATGATACATCAAGAAAAAGTTGAATGTACGTGTGATGATGATAGATGAATTAAAGAGTTTCTGAAGCAATTTCCAAGAACCTTGTCTTTTAGTAATATTAGTACTGGTGATAATTGGTGATGATAATGTGGGTGCCCAAAATTAGTCACCTAAATCCATATTTAAGCATCTGAATGAAAGTAGCCTGAGTTTTAAAAGTACTGTGCACCCAAGCGTGAAAATTTTGGCCATAAAATATTAAACATAATATATTTCAAAGAGTAAGGGAACAGTTAAGTGGCAGGAAGCCTAAAGGTGACCGTTCACTTTAGAAACACCTTGGGAAAAATAATTTTTGGGGGTCATTTGGGAGATACAGTTTAGCGGCAGAGTTGTTCTCTTAGTTTCATCTGAACAACCCCTGTGTAAGTCTGTGTAGGAGTTTTGCCTGTAGAGTGCGAGTTAAATGAAGAATCTTGGTGTCACTTTTGACTGTGCCCTCTCCACAGAAAGCCATATGTCAATGGAGCATGAAAGTATTGGGCAAGCTCCAGGTGCTGGATCGTAATTTACCCCAGGACGATCTTGCGAGAGCAACAGGTCCCTTCGTGACTGGGAGGTTCAGTTATGGTGATACTCGCTGCTCATAGTCTGACTGGGGCTCTCCATCACTTACAGCTTGTCCAGAGTGCAGAGCCATATGTATTCACTGGCTTCAGCTACTGCAATCTTCTTAAGGCCACCCAGCATTCTTTACAGTAGCTGCCCATAAACAGGAACGCTGACTCCGAAATGGCACTATCGGTTTTTAAAGTCATTACCAGTGACAGCTCTGCTACATTTTAGACCTGCTCTTGAAGCGTGGTACTAACTGACAGCTGTGTTCACACACCACCTGCTGTTTAAAGATCTCACCATTGCATATGGCATTGTCAGTTGATAACCCATTTGCTGTGGTGAGCCAAACAAGCGAGGCACTGTCTTCCCACTGACGTCATTCTCTTTTTGTCCCTTCCCACTTGTTAAAACACATTAAGGTTTGTTTGTTTGCCTTAAAACTGCTATTAAAATAACTTTAGCTGGCCATGGATTTATTGCCTTTCCTTCCACTGTCTCTCGTGCTGTTTTTAAAATTCTAGCCCCTCATTTGTATCTGTGATGATATTTTAGGAGACTATCTTCACTCTAATTCTATCGTACCGCATTCCAGACTCACCTGAATAAGGAATGAGAATAAGGAACCCCTGGGTTTGGCCCGATAACTTTATATACTGCCTCCAGCTAAAGCCCCGGATTGTTGCACAGCAGAACAAAAGTAAACACAGTATAAATAAGTACCATTCTCTTAAAATGCAAGCATACAAATGATATAAAATGATATAACTTATAATACTTCCTTGCATAGAAATTGTGTTTTATTTTTCAATTTCAATCTAAAACTCAATATAGCGTTTAAGCTTTGTACTCTCATCTGCAGTGAAAGCAATATATACCAAAGAATCTATCAGCTTTCATGAGTAAGGACTCTGTAAAAACTAAATAAGGACCTCTGGATCTGGCCCATTATTATTATAAATAGTAGCAATAATTGCTAAATAAAAGCAAAATTTGGCTGAAATACTCCAGACTGAACATTTCTGCTCATCCACCAATGTGCACTCATGCACATTTTACCTTCAGATGCACATATGGGTCTCAAGTCATTGGGAGCCATGATCATATTCCAAAAGAAATATAGAGAGAGAGCACAATGGGGTAAAATAAGGAGCCAGATCTTCATCTTGTGTAAATAAGCACCAGGTGAGGATTTGGCCCCATCTGTGAAAAAATAATGCCTACTTCCAATAGGTAATTTATGATAGCTTTTTAAGAGAAGAAATATTTCAGCACACAATTGCTGTCACCTTGCAGACAGAAGAAATGATGCAAGGTATTACTTGAATTTGTTCAGTGGTAGTGCGGTGTGCCAGTTCACCCATATCTTCAATATGACATCGAATGTAAAACAAAAAACTTGTCCCACATTGCTTAAAGTATTCTGACATGACGGCATGCCATAGGCATTATCTCACATCTGCGGTAAAACATACACTTATCCCCCCGGTTATATGTGGTAACAAGAGTCTAACGGAGAATACATTACTTGCTTGCCGAGATTATATATCTCGGAGTTCAGAACTCTAGGTTGCACCAAGTTGGTGAGGAGGCTTGGAGTTGTACCCGTGATTTACGCAGACTGCAGCCTACACACACCTACAGCTCACCCATATTTACAGAGATCACAGAAACCTAAATAGATAGTGTGGTAACCTAAAAATGCAACACCTGGAGTTTTTGCAAGTTTTCTCAAGCCTTTTTTTAACCGTGCTGCTATACTTTTTTTTTTTCACTTGACAGGTTGGCTGACCAACATATACATAAAACTGCTAGACATATGCTTATCATTTGTATCTGGGCCAATACCTCCTACATAGCCAGCAATGACCTACATAAATCCCCACACATGTTGCTTTGAATAATCTGCGTCAGGCTGCAGGTGCTTGTGCACTCCTCAATAAAGACTAGTCCTTGACAAAACTCTGTCTTTCCAATCCTTTTAATTTACAAGGCTTGATTAAAAAAAAGATGTCTGTATGATCATGCAGATACACTGGTCTTGAGATCCACTTTTACTATGAGATGTAGAAAATGTTCCACTCCTGGCTGTTTATGGGCCTCAGTAATTATTTCTAAAACAAAATTAGGGCGGTCTTTGCTACCAAGATTGATCTGCTACTAGTGTTTTTCATTTCAGTTGAGAGCAGAAAGCTAAGAAGCCATATGCTGGAGTTGGTGGAAAAAATAAAACCATTTCTATGCAGAGATACATTACAGGAGCGATGTTTTTGGTTTTCTTTTAAATCCCTATGATACAGTTTTGCTAAAATGATAAGAACCAGAAGCCATGCTAGAATGACCACGCTGCATACTGGTTTCTGTATGGTAAAACAATTCCTTATGGTGCTTCATATTTGGGGTTTGCTTCCTAAATTCTTAATTACAAATCTTTAACTTATATTGGTGTTTGAGGTGTATTGCCTCATTGTGTTGAAATAACTCTTCAAGCTCTTTCAGCCCATGAGGAAAATATTTTAGGTTGAAAATATATAATTCTGGAAAAAGGAATATATAGTTCCCCAATCCCACAAATGGGGAACAGGAGTATGAATAGGGGATTTCGTACATTTTTGTATTGACTTGATACAAATCCAATAAAATATTAAATAAGAGAGAGTGAAATAATATACTTGGAACAAGGGAGTCTTCAATTTTTTGACTTAGTTAATTATTGCATAAAATTCTGAAATTCTGACACCTTTTTCTATGCTCTGCATCTTTCAGTTAAAGAACTCTGCTAGTATGCACAGACAGCAGCTGTTTTCTTTTCAGAGTTGCTACAGCCTGTGCCAAGGAAACAAATGCACTGTGTTCTATCATGGAGACTTTATTTTTGTTCTTTCTCAATCTAAAATATTATTGGAAGTAGGTAATTGCTCTTTCCTTATGAGAAAAAGCATAACTTAGAGCCTAAATATTGAATGACATCAAAGCTACAGCTTTATCTAGACTCAAAAAGTTAAAATTAATACCTTGTCCTCCTTTCATCAGGACTCGTACTCTTTCCCTCTTCTGTGTTGACCAGTGCATCTTTTTAGGTTGAAAGCTCTTCTGTGCATTTACTGCATTTTCACTCTTATGTCTGTACAGATCTATGCACATTCATGCTAAGCAAAAAATAATTTGAGGTCTCCGTAGATTGGGGATTTACCCCTTAGCCCGCTGATGTCTTCAAATATCATAAATTATGGGTCTTCCCTTGACTTGGGTAGTTGCGTTCATTCAGGGGCAACTCTGAAATGGAGGATGTAGAACTCCTAAGAACTGAAGAAATCACGTGCTCAGAGCCTAACAGTGTGAATGAGAGAGAGACTGGAGACCTTCCCAATGCAATACTATCAAAAATAAAAGTGCATATTGGCAAATAGAGATCCAGGGTCAGTTTGGACTCAGGGAAGTATGGGACCTGTTGGGGTTTGTGAAGCTTGAACTGGAATCAGGGAAACGCAAAAACATCCAATTGGGTTGGAAGGGAGTATGGGGAAACAGGGAACTCTCATAAGACCCAGACTTTACAGGATGTACCTTTTGGAGGTTCAGTATCCACTGATTATTAAATTATTTTAAAATGCTTTGGAAGTTGAAAGAGTTCATCACTCATAGTAACTAAAAGCAAAAAAGCAAAAGACCTTGGGTAATAATAATTAATTTCTGAGATACATGGAGAGAGAGAAGATTTTACAACTGGCAAGAAAGAAAATGGTTCTCGTTTTACGTATAGAAATCAGCTATACGTGCTTTGGGTACTAATGAAACTCTTCAGTTTATTCAGAGAAAAGGACACACAATATCCAGGCAAATTAAAGGTTGCTTTTGATAACAAAACAGAGATATTTAGGGATTTGAAGGAACTAGAGAAGTTTATTAAGGCTGTGGATAAAAACAGAATAAGCAGTGGAAAAATCTACAGACCGATGAAATCAGATAATTATGAAAATTAGTGGAAATAACTGCTTTTACACAAGGTTGAAAGAATGTAGCAAAATCTGATTGGCTGAATTTGGACATAGTTTAATGGTTGGAAATAAGAAAGTAGAACTAAAATTCAGAAGCTTTTAGTGCACGGATTATAAATTTGGATGGTATGAAAGATATAAAAGGCAGCTAGTCTTTATTGTATACATTGAATTCCAGGAACTTTGAGGTAAATGTGAAAGGAATGTTCCATCTCATTCTTTTAGGTGATGGGTGAGGAGCAGGTAGTGGGTGAGGAGAAGGTCATTTTGCTTCGTGAGTAATACGATAAGGCTTTTTGAAACATCAGTCTTTGTAAACACAGAAAATAACGATGAAAAAAAGCAGAGACTTGGGTTATGTTTTCAGAAATAAGATAAGATATTGCAGTGTGTACAATACATGTAAAAAAAAAGAAAAAGAAAAGATGGTTAAACATTGACATTTGTTGCTGGAAATCCCTATTCTGAATTATTTATTTCTTCATGGGCTTTTCTATGGCACTCAGCAGGGCATCCTTTGAGTGCTTCAGAAACATTAATGAATTTATCCTCACAAAACGCCTGGGAGTTAAAGTGGTATTATTATTGCCATTTTTACAGAAGGGTGACTGAGGCAAAGAAACTTTAATGTCCAAAGTGGACACAAATTTTGAGTTCCCAATTTAAGAGGCCTAGCCGCTTTTTGTTTTTTATTTACCCAGAGAACTCACCATTTTATAGCCCTTTATTTGTTCACAGTACAACTCCTGTTGACTTCAGCTGCAGCTGTGAGTGCTTAGCACTTTTCTAAATCAGACTTCAGGTGTTTCAAGTTGGGTACCCTGAATCATCACACAGGAGCTCTTATAGAGGCAGGGATAGAATTCAGTTGTTCAGGGCAGCATTCGATACCTTAACCACAAGACCGTCCGTTCTCTTCTTGCAATCCTATGTGTTATTCACAACACAACTTTCAGCTTGCAGCAGTCCCTGAGTATTGTCCACCGTGTGTCTAGAATGAGGCGTGGGGCCTGTGGAAGGAATAGTATGTGATTTCGAATTAAATGTGCACAATGCATATGCACAAAAACAACCTTAATTCTGGTATTTCCTAACTCAAAGTTTTTGAGTGCTTGCCTCTGCAATCTTAATATTCTTTTAATGTAGTTTTTGTAATTTCTTAGTAGCTTTTTAAAGCAAACTCAAAACCAAACACACACACAAATTCCAGCATGTGGAGCCATATTGACTAACATAGGCAGGGTTGAAGCCTTTAGGTCCATTGCATAGAGCTACCAGCCTTTAGGTCCATCACCTGAGCTAGCAGAGTAACTGATAGGAGTAATAGGTTATCACCCTCTATGTAAGCAAGCCACTAAAAGGATATGAGACAAGCATTTTGGCAGTGGGTTTCCACAGCTATTTGCTGACAGCAGAAGGATGTTGAGACTCAGGAGTCCAAGATTCTATTCTAGGTTCTGTGAGATGGTTGCTCTACTGGTAACAGACACTTTGTTCCTGGCCCTTCCAACTTGTTCTCATCCCAGTCCCAGTTGCATCTTCCCCCCTCTTTCCCAGCCCCTCTTCCAACCTTAGTCCCTGTTCCTCATGCCAGTCATCTAAAATCATCCCTATTGTCCATAATATACCTACAACATTTTAAGTGCATTGATATTTTTCCCCATGTGGTGTTCAATGAGCTCATGGAATTACTATGTACTTTTGATTCAAGCCCTTAACATACATTACCTTTAGAAGATAAATAGTAGTGGCAAAACGGATGAGAACAGACTTCTTTTCAATATTACATTTACTATTTAGATGGCTTTGGCAGATGACTGCTTCATGGTAGTCAAAAATAGGTTTTCTTCTGTTTAGTAGCAATGTAACCTTTAGTAAGTACTTGCAGTGGTATTATTTACACTATAACCATTTTACAGGGTGTTGTTTTATTAGCTGGCAGAACTTCACCATTTGCAGTAGCTGCCATAACTGCCTCCAGGAAGATTCTTAGCAAAAAAATGATATGTGAAAACTGATGACCACATATCACCGTCATTTCTTCACAATGAAAGTCTCAGAAGTCTTAATATCTATATATTGGGTCTGAACTGAAACCCACTACAGTCAGTCAGGTTGGTGGGGCACTTGTAAATTTGTAAGTTTTTATATAAAAGTATTTGAGGTCTTTTGGGTGACTTTTGGTAGAAAGGTCACATTCCTAAATTGAGACATTTCTGTATTCAGCAACCCATGGTGAATGAGTATTTTTAGCTATTTCAGAACCGTTAAATGTAACTTAAAGTGCTGCAGTCTTTGTGTGAACATTTACTTTTAATTAACAAAGTGGAGTTGGGTGCTATCAGAAGTTATAATCTAACCTAGCAGAAATAGCTAACAATAGTTATTGTATTCTTGTATTCTAAGTTAAGCTTCCAAGACACATGGTAACTTTATGCCCTGATGCAGAGACAAATTTATTTTATTTGGTTTGAAATGATAAAAGCTCATAAATTTATGTAAAGTGTAATAAAAAGGAAAAGTTGTTGCCATTATCATTAAAAGTAGATTTAACAGATTGAGCTGAACTGATTGCTTTTGACAGCCCAGAAGATATTTATATTTTCACTGAACTTTTTATATCAATTTTTCATCACTAAACTATTTACTCTCTGTGGTTTAGCTTGATTTTGACTCCCTTGATTGTTCATATGGGAAGTAGATGATGACGTTATATTTAATTTTCATTACTCCTGTGTGTGTGGTATATATTTTTGAGATGCTTGCCAAGATGTAATCTACTCATATCATATTATTTTAATTCTCTCAACCCTAAATCTGTATTTATTTATTTTTATTAAAAGTAAGAAGACTTCCCTGAAATACTGAGAACATGGCAGCACAAAAAGAACTTTTTTTAACACAGATCTTATGAAACAAAGTCCCAGATATGGGAAGATTGTCTTTCTTGATCTGCTTAGTGATTTTAAGGCTTGATCCAGCATTCAAAACTCCCATGGATTTCTATGGTGTCCCATATGCACACTTAGGATCTGAAGCTCAGATTAAGAAATGTCAAATTGCATACACTTGCCAAATAGACCTGGAGAATACTGCAGTACATTTTCAGTAAATGTTTGAATTTTTAAATGACTCTGTCACAGATATCCCTGTGTCTCTTTGCTGTTCCTTTTCCACAAAAATTTAAGCATCTGAGTTTTACCAGCACTAATACTTATAGAAAGAACATTTCGAAGTGTCATGAATGCATCTTTGCAGAAATCATATTTTAAAATTGTGCATACAAGTATTTGTACTAGAGGGACTTTCATATTCATCCATAACATCAGGGAATCAAAACAATGCCGCAGGATTTTACATGACCAATCACAACTAAGCTGGTGGCGCACAGAGAGGCTAATGGAACCACAGAGGTTTCAGAAGGCTTGGAGAGAGCGTAGTGTGTCTTCCAACTGACCCCACTATTACTGGTCAGATGAGATATTATGAGGATGCTTTTGTCTATAACTGTTGTTATCGTGGCTGCTAAATACACTCTTCATCAGCGTTGCCCTCACAGGTTACTATGATTTACCAGTGTCTTGCAACAAATGAAATGAAAGAGAAGACAACCTAGAAAAGCAGGAGCAGAAATCCTGATCTGAGTCCAATCTATTATGATATAATTTTTAATAGTCTTGTGAAGTGTGTGGCCATCATAACACCTGCAAAGTCATGCATGGCAGAAATGTTCTAGGTGGTATGTAGCTTAGATCAGTGGTTTCAAACCTTTTTGGCTCAAGGGCCACAAATATCATTTTTACAATCCTGAAGAGCCACCGGTCTATCAACCATTAAAAAATGTATTGATATATACACCATTAGGGACTATAAATCACTACATATTTAAAGTAAACATTTTGATGCTACTGTGCTCATTTTTATATTCACTATTTTACACCTACAAATTACTCACAGTATGTCACACACTCGCAGACAAAGCACTAGTGCAGATGAGTGACTGTCACTACACACTGAAGCACACGGCCTGGCAGCGACGTCATGGTGAGTGGTCTGCTAAGTGCAGGCCAAACTGGAAGACACTGATTTTTAGAATCCTGCCCCCTCTCCTCAAGCATGGTGGATCCTGGCTGCTCTGTCCCCCTGCCCCTCACTGCAGCCAGATGGAAGGAGTTCAGTGAGTAGGCTTTTTTTCAGAACAGAAATTTTGTTTTTTAGTTTGAAAAGACATTTTATTTAAAAATTAAACTTGGTTCATGTCAATCAAAACATTTTGTTTCCATAGACTAGAAATATTTCATTTAAAAATAACTTTTTTTTAGTATAAACTAATATATATATATATATTTTTTGCTTAGTTAGATTTTTGTCTTGAGCTTGGTTCGGGAAAATTTTCAAAATGTTGAAAATTATCATGATGGGAAAGCCATTTCCTGCCCAGCCTTAGTAATGAGGCAGTTATGGAAAGATCAGCAATCATCGTAATCTTTAGTAGTTATAATCAACCTCTCTGACCATAAATGAGAGCGTCTTTTATCCGCATGTTGTTGCAAACTAATTCTATTAGAAAATGTATTAGTTTCTTATATAAAATTTCTATTCATAACAGAATAACTGGCTCAATAATCCCAAAGCTTTTAATCAGGCTACCCCTTTTAAAAAAATGTAATGAGTGTCATAGGAAAACAGTTACTTCCTATGAGCTGCCAATGCATTCCTGCTGAAGTTCAATGGATTTGCAATGCATGAGTAACTGAGGACAAAATTTGACCCTGTTCATAGGCAAACAAAGTGGACCTCACTCAAACTGTACTGTGATGCTGTACTTCAGAATCACTATTTTATTTTCTGGGTCTATGTATGCATGAGGCATGGAACAGTCAATTCCCTGCTGAAGTACACACAGGCAGTCTTGGACAGCTGGTCATTCTAGACTGAAGCATATTTGATATAGTATGGTATAGTAATAAACCATTTGCAAAAAATGCAGATAATGGGGATGTAGGTAACTACAGATCCAAAAACATCAGGTTCATAACATGAACAACAGTGGAAAAGTACCTTAAATAGCATTTTAGAACATAAAATGAATAATTTTAACTGCTCTAAGTAGCATTGTAGTAGTTTAATAGATACTATTTTGGGAGACATCATAAGCATCTGAATTAACCTCACTAACCATTTTCAAGAGGTTGTTTACAAGGTTGATATTGGCTGTAGAAATTACATAATTTACTTTGACATTCAAAAAGATGTTAATCAAATTCTATGCAACAGTCAGTTGAGTTATTAGTCACAAGGAGTAGGAATCTTACCAGGAATGATTTGTTCGCTGTTTCCTAAAAGAGATTCAAATTGGTAGAGGTGGTCAGAGTTTTTTTAAATTAAAAATATTAGACAGAAAAAATTGTGTTATGAAATTTTTGAGTCAATTATAGAGCTGGTTGGAATTTCAAAGTTTGAAAAATGTTAAAATTTGTGGAAAGAATTGGATTTTTTTCAAAAGGAAATTTGATTCCCCCTCACCTCCAGTTTCTACCCCCTCATACACCTCTAGAATATCTGTGTGGGTGCTATTCCAACCTGGAAGGGATGTATAAAGTGAGTTCAACTTCTTGACCTATTAATGCATATCCTTGTATTGAGAATGGTGCAAAGGTGGTGCACAGTGTCTTTGGGAAATGCAAGAGAACATGGTCACCTGTGAGGGGATGTAAAATCAGCCCCCTTCTGCACTGGCTAGCTACACTGGCTGTTTCAGAAGGGATGCAGGGCCATAGCCTCACCCCCTTACCAATGGCTGCGGAGACACCAGTCTCATGTAGGCTACAGAAGAGTTCCTTTCTCTTCAGTCCACTGAATATTCATGCAGGATCAGGCAGCCTTACCCACCCTGGGCAGAGATGTGCTGAATTACCCTACTGAAAATAATGGACCAGATTCTGATCGCAGGTATACAAGTATCAATGGAGTTACTACAGGTTTACACTGGTAGAAGTGATATCAATATCTGAGTCAATAGTGCTTTTAATAGCTAGGTATATCTGAAGCAACAGGGATGCATCAATGGTTGACCATGACGTGGTTTATTCACCATGCATTTTCTTTAGAACATATCCCCTGATTCTGTTTAAAGTCTAAAATTGTCATCCGGAAAGCTTCTAGATTCCTCAGAAGAATGACATTTAGATATGTTGGTATTTACCAGTGTTTTAATGCATAAATGAGATTCGTGTTGGTTTATTTTTCTACTTGTGAATTTAAACACAAAAAAAATCTGGCGATAGTTTTCAAGTCCATGGTATCTATAGAAATTGAGCACAGGTGAGCACAGCATTAAAATTCAGTATTTGAGAGAGTCTTTTTCTTACTACTATAAAACTGGAATATATCACTATAATTTTTCCTTAAAATGTGACCACATATAACCAAAGAATGCAATGTGTTCATTAAAGCACTACAAATTATAACTGTCTCCCAGTATCCCAAACATTCAAAAATCATGACTTCAGCTCTCCTCCTCCCCCCCAAAAGAAATTATGAGATTGTCTTAAAAATCCATTACGATATTTTTAAAATGATAAATATTGGGATCTTTTTATTTGTTTATGGATTTTGAGCCGTTAGGGTGCACTTCCTTCTCATTTTCAGGCTTTTCTCTGTGAGCATTGTTGTAACATTGTTTTATTTTATAATTAAAGTGACCCAACTCCATTTTAAATTAATAGAAATATAAACTCATTGGGCCTGGATGTAAAATGTAAACTGCCTTGTAACAACATCCAGCCTTGTCTTGTCAGAAGTCTCTGTGATAAGCACTGGGAGAAGGTGTCAAGTACTGAAAATCAGTATGTGGCCTGTAGGTTTCGGTAAACCTGTTACTTGAAACTCAGTAAACTTCATTTAAATAGTATTCAGACATGTATTGCAATAAGTGATCCTTTGTCAACAGCAGACAGCAACTGGGGTTTATCCACAAAAAAAGTACGACTGCCCAAGCAGGGGGCCAAAATTCTGTCTGGTAAATAACTGGGCGATCAAGGAAGATAATATCGTGTCGGAGTCCAGCCCCCGATCAACCCATCGCTCTTAGACACTTCATAATTGGCTAAGCGGGCATATTGCTGTGTGGAAGAAAAATATAAAAGGTGGTCACAAACAGGAAGTAAACTGGAGATGTCCCATATCTTTGTTGGAAGAGCACCAGAGTAGCTCTACGTGTGGGCCTGATCCACCTGCCGTCTCTCCCCAGTTTGCCGCTCAAACCTGAATGTAGAGCGTGTGACTGTACAACCTGAGTGTGATAGTATTTTCCACTCAGATGTGTAACCTGAGTGTGACGGTGTGTTCCACTCAGATGTAAAACCCGGGAATTGTACCAGCAGAATGAGAAGGCTGTTTTGCTGCTGACGAACTTCACTGGTGCAGTGTAAGTATAATAGCATAAGAATAACCCTATAGTGTAAGCTAGCTTTGTAAATATAATTGTATAGTTGTAATTGTAATTGTGTTCTAAGTAGTTAAATTGTTGTATTAAATAAGAATCAATGGTAATTTTTAAATTGTAATTGGTGATGTATAAATTATTGCAAGTAAAACAAAATTGTATGCAAAGCAATCTTTGTCCCTCCTTATTTGAGGGATCCATATAAATCGAACCTGACAGCAAGCTGGTTCTTGTTGTCACCTCAAGCATGAGGGATAGAAACGTATTTTTAATTTAAAGGATTTTAAAGCTGAGATTTTCAAACAAAATAATTATTCCAACATCTGGGGCTTTAAGGAGAAAACATTGAAAGTTGTGAGATATGCAGTGAAATCACGAGACTTGTCAGCCCCCGTCTCCCTAAACAAAGTCCACTGCATTTCTGGAGCCTGCTGCAGGGTGCAATGTCACTATAAAACAGATCTGGGCTATTCCAGGACTACTCTGTCTTGACCCTTTTAAAATCTGACTGAGGGAGGTTGTGTGATGAAAGGACTATAAAAAAGTTGCTCTGTGCCTCAGTTTTTGGAGGGAGACTCAGAAAGATCAAGATATTTCTGAGAGACTCTTCTTGGAGGTCCAGGGAAGAGACTTAGAAGGACACCTGAAAAACAGGAGTACTTCAAGGAAGTGGAGGCATTTGGCTTAGAAAGACAACAAGAGTGTGTGGAAGAAACCCAGAATAAAAGACTATTTGAGACTTTAGGCCAAAGGAGAGCGAGGTCTATGACAAGAGGTAAATGGTTGTTATTTTAGGTGAAGACTTAAAGCTGTGGGGAACAGGAGAAAGACTGTGGTCTAGGACAGGAGTAGTGTGAACATTAGGCCTGATTAGTAAAACTTCCCTTGATGTTGCCAACTTTTGCAATTTTAGGGCAAGTCATGTGATATTTGATATCTTGTTTAAAAGCTCAACTTCTGTAGACAAGTGATTGTGTGAAAATCTCAACTTTTTTTTAAAAGTAATTTTCTAATCCTCGTAGTTGCAGAAAAAAAGGTTGAAAATGTGGCCTGAGTGTAACAGAAAAGTTAAAAAAGCAGAAGGCAAATAAAAAATACGCAAAATTGTTATTTTTATATCTCATGATTTTTAAGACAATCTCTTGATTTTTCAAATTTTATTTAAGGTCCCAGGCTATATATTCTTGAAACGGTGGGAGGAAGTGCACTTTGTCTCTGTGTATCAATGAGGGAGATTAGGGCAGACACTGGGAGGAAGACAACATTGTCTGGGAAGGCAATGAATCCAGTCCCCATCAGGCCATATAGGGTTGAAGCAAGTAACCCGTTATAAAAGGGAGTAGCCCAAGAATTGCTTGCCTTTGAAAGCTAATGGAGAATGCAAGTTCCAGTAACTGTGAAGATAAGCTTGGGTTGGCTAAGGTCCAGAGACTGGATCTGTGGAATGAGGTAGCAGGTTTTTAAGGTCAAATGTTTTCCTGACTGATTCCAGTCAGCTGGCATCAGCAGAAGGCCTGAACATTCAGAAATTAGGTTAAATGTCCTCTAGTTCTTTACAAAAGAAAATATTGGTAACAGAAGAAAGCAAAATTCGCTTTACTTACTATGAACCTCTGTCTCTGGTGATCAAGTCCTATGTGTCCAAAGATAATTAGCACTTTATAATGCTAATTATTATAATTATGTCTGAGAAAAAATCATTAGGGGGTAGGTCTGTTCAATGATTTTCAATTGCCCCCGCTACTCAGAAATAAGGTCACTTTTTGATTAACTAGCTCTAGGAGCTCAAAGCTGAAAACATACTCACAGAAAATCCTTTGATTGTTTATTACCTTGTTTATAACATCCTGCAAGTTAGCTGAAAAGCCAAATAAAGAAAAATAAAATATTAGTGTGAGAAAATTACATGAAAACTTTCAGGTACCAGAGCAGTTAGATTAAAGCAATCATTACGTCCTTTGCCATTTTTGTGCCACTAGTGTGTGTATTTTATGCCAAAATAGTATAAGAAAGCTCCCTTATAGATCTTTCTTTTTTGTTTTTATTCAAATTACCACAACCAATGCGGGGAGGTGAGATGCATTTAAAAACAACTATAGGAAATATAAATGTGGGCCAACAATAAAAAATTGCAAATGATGTCACTATACTGGCTGTGGAAATTAACAGTTGTACTGGAATTCCTTATTTCCTCCATATCATTTGGTGTAGCATGTCTGTGGAGGCTGGTTTAGCAGTCCAAATCCTTTCAAGTTTGGTTTGAGAGTGTTTTGCAAATTATATTGTGACCAGTTTACAGGCTCTTAATCTCTCAAATTTGAAAAAATTCAATTTTCACCTGGTCAAATCTTGTGAATTCAGGCTTTCGGGAGACTGAGAAGAGAAATTGATGTGAGAGAAATTAGATCAGTTTGGTCAGAAAGCAGGAAATTGAGGGTAGGAGTGTTGTACTAGGGTTGAGTTGAGGGGCCACTAGGTGAGAAAGGCAGGGAGATTAGAATAGGTGAGCTGGGCTACAGGAGAAGTGGAAGAGAAACTTAATTTGGGAACCAAAGTTTGATAATTGTGGCCTAAATAATCTGCACAGGGTCACACAAGAAGTTAAAGACATAGCCAGGAGCTCCTCAATCCTGAATCCATTAGACAAAATTGTTGCTCCAAAATAGACCCTTTTTTATTGCTATATGGAGATTTTATTGAAGCCTCTATTATGCTATTGCTTACAGTCAGAGAGACACATAGGGGTTAGAAGAAAATAATTTTTCCCCTGTCTTTATAAGCTAGATCAAAGAACTCAACTAAAATATAGCTCCTATTTCTAAAAAACTAAATTAATGTTTCTTGCTGAGCTTAGCTTAATGTCCAGGTCAGATAAGACAGGCTCAGGCAATCAAGGACACAAGAAAAATACCATTTGACTTCTGCCATAGGCCTTAACCCTTGTTTCATATTCCAGTGAACCACATTTGACCTAAAATATACCCAAGCAATAGCCTGACAAATAAATATATGCTGAAAGAGGTCACAAAGTTTTTGTGGACAATTCTCAAGCATGCATAAAATTTGATCAAACAGCTGCAGTTTTGCAGAAGCAGTTTGAATTTGAACTCAGCTGATTTTGATACTTTTGCAGCTTCCTTCAAACAGTTCCTACAGCTCAAGAGGCTGGCACAAATAAAGAAAAAACGTTATCGAAGAAGAAAACATTGCCCTCCCAAGATTGAGAAGAAGAAAGATCCTCAATAAGATCTCTATGTAGAAATTAGCCTTCACATGTAATTGGCTATCTTAAAAGGAAAAGCATCCCAGGAGAAAGCAAGATCTCTGTTACATAGATTGAACTCTTTGAAAGGGAAAGACTCCAGTGAATTTTGAGAAGATGGCCGTTTCTGTGAATTTTCAGAAGATTATGTATCTTTCTCAGAAAGTGTCAATGAAAAATCTTAATATCCTTGATGGCCTTCCTTCCAAGCATGTACACCACTGCTTGGTAAGACACAGTAATCAAATGCATTGAATCCCAAATATTTATGTTGGGAAAAAAGTCTGAAGAATGCGAGTCTAGCAGCCATTTCAGAAACCAGTTTCATTGTCTAAAGGTCAGACTAAACAACACTTGGTTAGGATAAACATTACTGTACTTCCTTCCTTCTGAATTTGAGGAGATGGACTGATTGACATTTGTACTGAGGCCTGTAATAGACTGGGCCTATTTTATAGTGCCCTCCTGCTGTTGCACCAAGCTTTATCAGGCTGGGTCTGCTCACTCCCAAGGGCAACCCTCATTGGTGCTTCTCAAGGAATCAGGGAAGCTATCTTCAGTTGGGGCAGTTTCTTTAATTGAGCCTTAACCAAAATCCCACCCCTTGCAGACTCTTACTTCAGTCTGTGCAAGCATAGCAGGCACAGCCCCAAGTCAGTCTCTTGCACCAGTAATTCCCATAATGAGATTTCCTGACTCTTACCTCAGAGCCTCAGTCCTCAAGTGTGCTGCAAACAGTCTCCCCTCACATATGTTTGGTTTTCTGGAACAGTTCCTTTCAGCAGTAACTCCAGCAGCAATCCATTGGGATCGTTGCCTGGGCACTTCTGCTTCCTGGAGGATATTGCAGTCCCCTCCCGCTTATTCCTGCTGTCGTCTTTTATAAGGGTCAGCTAACTAAGATCCACCTCAGCTGCAGAACATGGGCTGATCAGGTAGTCAGGCCAGCTCTAGGTTTCTGATGCCAGAGAAATATGATTCCTTATTCCTTCACATCCTTTGAGTGGGCCTATCAGGACACTCATCGCAGGGCCCACTGGTTTTTTGGGTCCTCAAAAAAGAGTCCACATACCAATGGTCCTTCCTGGGTCAATGCTTGTTTGAAATCAAAAGCGTTGTAAGGCTAAGTACCACTGTGTAACACAAGCATTTGAATCTTTCACTGTTTACAGCCACCTCATTGCCACATGATCAGTGATGTTCCAAATAGGTAGTATCTCAGTGCCTTTATGGCCCAGTGTGTGGCCAACCATTAATTTCTGAGGACAGAGTACCTGGTCTAGAACTTTTCTACTCTTCTAAAAGATTGGGTGTTCATGTCCATGGATATTCTGGGGTAGCACGGCGCCTATGATATGGTGCAAGTTGTCGGTTTGTGGCATGAATGCTCATGAGAAATCAGGGCTGTGCAATACTGACTTATTGCAGAGAATTTGCTCAATTTCCTGAAGTGCCTGATCACATTGGGGAGACTATGTGACTTGTTGAGAAACAGACTTTTTAACAAGGTTGGTCAGAGGCACTGCTAAGGAAGCAAAATTGGGTCCAAATTGTCTAGAATACCTTGAAAGCCTAAGAATGCCCAGACCTGCTTCTTAGTTCTCGGTCTTGGGTGTTAGCTGCAGCATAGCTCTAGTGGGGCTGTAACACCTGGTCCATCAGACTCTACAAGGTGGCTGGGCCCCATGCAAGTCAAAGTGCATGGTGACAAATTGGAATAAGTCCACTTGTGTTGAAAAGATAGTTTTCCCTTCAGGAGTCAGGAGAAAGGGGATTTTGTCCAAAGACCTTCGTTATATTTAATTTTGCAGTAAAGTAAGCTTGACTGAAGTGATCCAGCAGTCATCAACCTGGGACATTGGGACATCAAAGCCAGAAATGGAATTTTTCTGATAGATATTTATGCAAAATAAGACACTCCCATCTGGCTTTGGCACCAGTACCACCAGATTACACATGGGCTACAAGACTCCTTAATGACCCCCCAGTCTTAACATGTCTTGGAATTCCTGAACTAGCAGTGATTTTGGGATTTGGTAGGACTTATGAACGGATAATTCAAAGCAGGGAAACAGATGAGATACTAGTTCAGAGGTGACCACCCCAATGACATGACCACTTGGTTGAAACATTCCTAAAGTAGTTAGTCATTGTATTGAGTCGTCACCATGTCAAAGATGTCACTCAGGATACTGTAGTATAGGATGGGAAGGGGGTCTGCTGTGTCTTTGGGTGAGTGATAGCATACAGACTGTTGAGCTGTTCCTTCCTCAAGGTCTACCCTGTGGGAAAGTCCCTCTCCTGGCTCCCTGGAGTCACCTTCAACACTGGCCCATGCCTGTCCCCCCTTACAAGATTTCTTTGACTGTTTTAGTAAGCTCTGGGACCTTTGTGAGACCTCAAATAGGTCAGTCTGAGCGATGGGGACTGCGTCTCAGGCATTCCCAGAAATGGCTCTTTTGTGTGTCTGTAGGGGGGTATGGATTGGAGGAAAATTCCTCCCAGGAGCATCTGAAGATGTTTCCAGTCACATCTGAGGATTACTGGACCGAGCTTTATTCTGCGGTCAGCTCACTCCTTGTAGTATCCTTTGTCTGTGCTTCTCAAAAGGCCCCAAAAAAATATCTTCTGCAAGGGTAGTTTATTTAATATAGCCCTATTTAACACAATCTCCACCCCTTGGAGACTCTTATTTTAAAGTCTGTGCAGGCATAGCAGTCCTTTCCCCAAGTCAGTGTCTTTCACCACTAATCCCACAGCTAGATGTCCTGGCTCTTACCTGAGAGCCTCAAAAGATGCCTAAACTGTTGCCCCTTGTGTCTGTTTGATTTTCTAGAGAAGTTCTTTACAATAGTAATTCCAGTGGCAAACCCTTGGGAGCATTACCCAGGCACTTCCATTTCCTGGAGGACATCATAGCCTCTGTACCAGATGATTAGAGGATAGCTAATGTGAGGTCAATTTTTAAAAAAGTCTCCAGAGGCAAGCCTGGCAATTACAGGCTGGTAAGCATCACTTCAGTACCAACAAAATTGGTTGAAACTATAGTAAGGAACAGAATTATCAGACACGTTGATGGACATGATTTGTTGGGGAAGAGACAACATAGCTTTTGTAAAGGGAGATCGTGCCTATTGGAATTCCTTGAGAGAATAAACAAGTATTTGTACAAGGCTGATCCAGAAGATACAGTGTACTTGGACTTTCAGAAAGTCTTTGACAAGATCCCTCACCAATGGCTCTCAACCAGACTGAAGAGTCGTGGGATAAGGTCAAGTTCCTCTTACGGATCAGTAACTGGTTAAAAGGCAGGAAAAAAGGGTAGGAATAAATGGTAAGTTTTCAAAATGGAGAGAAGAAAATAGTGGTGTCCTCCAGGGATCTTTACTGGGATCAATATATTCATAAATGATCTGGAAAAAGGGGTAAACAGTGAGGCAGCAAAGTTTGCTGAAGATACAAAATTACTCAAGATAGTTAAGTCCAAAGCTGGACTGCAAAGAGTTACAAATGGATCTAACAAAACTGGGGGACTGGGCAACAAAATTGCAGATGAAACTCAATGCTGATCAATAGAATCAGAGAATATTAGAGTTGAAAGGGATCTCAGGAGGTCATCTAGTCCAACCCCCTCCTCAAAGCAGGACTAACCTCAGCTAAATCATCCCAGTCAGGGCTTTGTCAAATCGCACCTTAAAAACCTCTAAAGATGGAAATTCCACCACGTCCCTAGATAGTCCATTCCACGGCTTCACCACCCTTCTAGTGAAAACCTTTTTCTTAATAGCCAACCTAGACCTCCCCTACTGCAACTTGAAACCGTTGCTCCTTGTTCTGTCATCTGCCACCACTGCGAACAGCCTAGCTCCATCCTCCCTGGAACCCCCCTTCAGATAGTTAAAGGTCGCTATCAAACCCCCTCCTCACGCTTGTCTTCTGCAGACTAAACAAGCCTAGTTCCCTCAGCCTTTCCTCAAAAGTCTTGTGCTCCATCCACCTAACCATTTTTGTTGCCCTCTGCTGGACTCTCTCCAACTTGTCCACATCCTTTTTGTAGTGGAGGGCTCAAAACTGGACACACTACTCCAAATGCAGCCTCACCAGTGCCAAATAGAGGGGAATAATCACTTCCCTCGATCTGCTGGCAATGCTCCTACTAATGCAGCCCAATATGCCATTAGCCTTCTTGGCAACGAGGGCACACTGCTGACTCATATCCAGCTTCTTATCCACTGTAATCCCCAGGTCCTTTTCTACAGGACTGCTACCTAGCTCGCTGGTCCCCAGTCTGTAGCTGTGCATGGGATTCTTCCATCCTAAGTGCAGGAATCTACGTTTGTCCTTGTTGAACCTCATCAGATTTCTTTTGGCCCAATCCTCCAATTTGTCTAGGTCACTCTGTATCCTATCCCTACCTTCCAGGATATCTACCATTCTCCCTAGCTTAGTGTCATCTGCAAAATTGCTGAAGGTGCAATCTACCCCATCCTCCAGATCATTAATGAAGGAGTTGAACAAAACCGGCCCCAGGACCAACCCCTGGGGTACTCTGCTTGTGACCGGCTTCCAGCTAGACATGGAGCCATTGATCACTATCTGTTGAGCCCAATGATCTAGCTATCTCTCTATCCATTTTATAGTCCATTCATCCAACCTATACTTCTTTAACTTGCTGATAAGAATACTGTAGGAGACTATCAAAAGCTTTGATAAAGTCAAGATTTATCACATCCACTGCTTTCCCCACATCCACAGAGCCAGTCATCTCTTCATAGAAGGCAATCAGATTGGTCAATCAAGATTTGCCTTTGGTGAATCCAAATGCAAAGTAATGCAGATTGGAAAACATAATCCCAACTATATTTATAAAATGATAAAGTCTAAATTAACTGATTTTGGAGTCATTATGGATAGTTATTTGAAAACATCTGCTCAATGTGCAGAGGCAGTCAAAAAACTAATAACGTTAGGAACCATTAGGAAAGAGGTAGAGAATAAGAGTAAATATAATAATGCCACTATTTAAATTCATAGTATGCCCACACTTTGAATATTGCATGTAGTCTGGTCACCTCATCTCAAACAAAGTTATATTAGAAATTGTACAGAGAGGGGCAACAAAAATGATTCCGGATATGGGACATCTTCCACATGAAGAGAGATTAATAAGACAGGAAGTGTTAGCTTGGAAAAAAGATGACTGGGTGAGGGGGGGATATGATAGAGGTCTGTAAAATCATGAATGGTGTGCAGAAAGTGAAAAAGAAAGCGTTATTTACTCCTTCATGTAACATAAGAACTGCGGATCACCCTATGAAATTAATAAGCAGAAAGTTTAAAACAAACAAAAGGAAGTACTTTTTCACACAACACACAGTCAACCTGTTGAACTCATTGCCAGCGGATGCTTTGAAGGCAAAAATGATCACTGGATTAAAAAAAGAATTAGATAAGTGCAAGAAGGATAGGTCCATCAGCAGCTATTAGCCAAGATGGTCAGGGATGCAACCCTATGCTCTGGGTGTTTCTAACGCTCTGAATGCTGGATGTTGGGACTGGATGACAGGGGATGATCACTGTTCTGTTGATTGCCTTTGAAACATCTGACATTGGACACTGTCGGAAGACAGGACATTGGGCTATATGGACCATTGGTCTGACTCAATATGGCCATTCTTATGTTTTTAATTTCTGTCAGCCAAATCCTGGTAGATGTTGAGCACCCACTGCATTTTTTTTAACACAAAAAAAAAGGTTTGTAGTGCTCAGCATCTCTTAGAAGTTGGCCCTTATGGTCTGGGTATGTGGTTCTGAAAGTTATGGCTTTGATGTGGAACAAACGTATATGATACAAGACTATGAGATGTCTTGTGGTAAGCCTTATATAGGTACACAATTGCAGCGATGTAACACAAGGAGCAGTGGTCATCATAGTTCTTGTGGTCTCTGCCTGCAAGTAGTGGGAACAACAAGTGATTGTAGAAACCCAAGAGGAAACGGTTAGATGTGAGATGAGAGCAGGTCCCTACCTATATACCACCAGAATTGCTGGGCCAGTATGGGGGAAGAAGGTAGAAAGGAGGAAAGCCTATACTACCCTAGTTACTGCAATGCCTTTTGTGTGCTTTCCTAACAGTTTGAAGAATATACATTCCTCAAGCACGCCTTTGGCTGCAGATGCTGGGAAAACACAAACACTTTTGTGCCTTCCACTGAGGCTGTGGATAGTGTATCAAAATAAAGTACCTATGAATGAAAAAGTAAAACTTCCAGTCAAGGCAGATGGTAGCCAGTTTAAAGAAAGGATTGCTTTTTCTATTTTTGTTTGCTTCATACAGTGATTCTGGTCTTTCAGACTGGGTGCCCGTAATTCAGGGTGTGAACTCACTGCACATGAGACGAATGAAAAATTTGTTCTGTTTAGTTTCCTTAAAATGGAAGGAAAGTTGAAATTAGGCAGTAATGCTCTTGTTGTTCCTCTAACTTTTTAAAACTTCCCTGTGCTAATCTGTTAGTTTAGAGACGTTCGTTGTGATTAAATTAATCTCTTGGTTCTAGTGGGGGTAGTACCCCAGTTGCAAGCTGTGAGATCCCTAGCCCAAGAATGTAATAAATCTGCTAATTGTGTCATTTCTGTCATTTAGATTGGAATATATTTTGCAATTTGTTTAATAAACTTGTGTGCCTAAATACCATGTATTTGTGGGATGATTCTCAGGATTCATCTTGAAGGCTGCTCAAATGTATCTCCCCTTCTATAGTGATCTCTATAGGAGGCGACTTGAGATGTGTGGTGGTTTAATTAGCAAAATGTTGTTATAAGATTAATAATGTAGAGTACCTTTTTCTCCAGCTTCTGTTTCATAAAAATATCCCTCTTCAGAGTTCTAGTCCTGTATGGCAATTAGAAATATTTGTTCACGTGCTGCAGTTCTTTAGCCTTGTGAACAGTGAAAATGTTTTTGTATGAGCCTGTAAGAACTAGCGATGGACAAGCTTCTTTAGATAAAATACTACTTGTCCCACCCACCCAAGGATTTTAATCTATTTTTAAACCCAAACTGAGACCAAAACCTTTTTTTTTTTTAAGTTCTGGTATTTTTGTATAGCTTTTCATTTTTAATTCAAGTTTTTGTTTGTCTGTAAACATGCTGGGAGTGGAACTGATGATGTCCTGAAAAAATATTGCAGGGTGTGCAGCTAATTTTGGCAGATTCAGTAAATCTGGATAATTTGAAATATAGTATTTAAAGAACAGCAAATGATTTACAGTACATTATTTATTCAACAAAATAATCTCCTTTGTCTGCTGTTGGAACATCGGCAACCAAATGGCTAATTTCTTTAAGATTTCTTATTTCTCAGAGAATTTTTGGGAGAGTTATTATTACTTTATAGATTGATTGCAAACAGTTTGTTGATTTTTTGTTTGTTTGTTTTTGATACTCCGTATTCAAAACCCAAGCCACGTGGATAGGTTGTGATTGGCTACACTCAAGCCACACTGAGAAAATGATGATTAATATATCAGTGGCCTTTACCTTATCACTGTTGCCACATAAGGCTGGTAAGCCTACAAGGGTGGAAACTTTCCAAGTCCACATGGGATTGCCTAAATTGTTTATATGGAGCATCTTTACGGGTTCTTCCTGCTTTGCCAAAAACAAATTATTCAGCTTATTTAAATGTCTTGAAAAATATATGGAGGCCACCTTATACACCAATATCCCTCACAATGATGACATAGTTCCCTGCTTCACATATTTACAAGACAAGTCAGATATCCACCCAAACATATCACCAAACTCATCCATTTCATCCTCACCCATACCAATTTTACATTCAACAACAAACACTTTGTCTAAACCCTGGGAACAACCCTGGGTACTAGGATGGCTCCCCAATAGACCAATCTCCTTATGGGCCACCTTGAAGAAGAATTTCTGGACAAATTACCATGAAACTAGTAATACGCCTGAGATACATTGATGATATTTTTATCCTCTGGACAGGAGGACAAATTCCTTCATAGATTTCATCCACTTCAAAAACCACTGCCCATCCATTAAACACTACAGACAGCTATATACAAGGAACACATGGATCAGCACACCTACTTTCATATATCCAGTAATAATCCCAAACACATCAAGAAATCTATTATCTGAGGCCAGGCACTCAGATACCACAGAATATGCTCCATGGAGAAAATCTGGGATATACATCTTAACACACTCAAAACCGCCTTCACCAAACAAAGACACTCCACTAGACAAGTAGATCACATCATGGAATGGGCCACCCAAATACCCTGAGCAAAACTGGTTCAATACAGAAATAACCCCCCTCCAACTGCACAAACTTAGTTGTCACCTACAATCAACACTGAAACCCATATGGAGTATCATCAAACAACCCATACTCAACCCATCAAACAATGGGAACCATACTCAATGGGAATGACATCCTGAAGTAAATCTTTCCTGAACCCCCACTTCTGGCCTTCAGACATCCTCCCCAAATCTCATCTTCATAAGCAAGCTCCCCACAGACCAGGACACACCAACTCAAAGTTGCACCAGACATTGCCAGAACAACAGATGCAAAACCTGCAGACATATCTCCACTACTACAATGATCTGCACCCCCCACAACACACCTTTCAAATGAACTCACACAGGAAAATGATAAAAGCCAAAACCACCATATCACCTTGGGTGAACACTTTTCAGAAAGGTCGCTTATAGGGTGATCGCTATCAATCCTCATCCTCAAAAGAAACCTGCACCACACTTTGAAAAGATGAGCGTGGGAGCTTAAATTCACAAATTTGCTATACACTAAAAATCATGGACTGAACAGACACATTGCATTTATGGCTTATTACAACAAACTGTATGCACTAACAAACCTCCCATCCCAGATGCTTTTACTCCCTATGACTGGAGGGGTGTTAATGGGCCACTTCACCTTGAACAGTCCCTTGAAATGTGTTAACTACTTATGCTAAACAATCTGTTCCATTTTGTGACACTCTGAGTTAGTTTCCCAGACCTGAAGAAGAGCTCTCTGTAAGCTTAAAAGCTTGTTTCTCTCACCAACAAAAGTTGGTTCAATAATACCTCACCCACCTTGTCTTTGGAAAAATATAGTCACATGCAGTATAACCTTCACTGCATCTGGTAGGGTAAAGGGCAATGGAGGTGAAACTGTGATGACTTTCTCCATCTTTCTCATTAGGCTGGAGGTGAAGTTTGTGAGTATTCCAATCCATTAATCTTTAAATTATCCTTTGCTCTTGCTTTTGTTCAGAATTAGCTTTATCATTGTTACTCATTCCCATAAGAAACGAATAGTTCTGAGATTTGTTAAAGCCTCGTCCAAAGAGAAATGCTCTTGGTGGAATGAATTGTATAGGTTCAGTGGGGAAACTTTGCTGATGACACTGCACAAATTGGCTTGTCAAGCTTTTCCTCCATTAAGAAGAATTGGGGACATGAATTCCATGTCCCTTCTAAAGTCATGTTGGATATCTTCCTCATTCTGTTTGAGAATTATTAGCATTCATGAGCAAACTTGATTCTTGCATGATTCTCAGATGAATAAATCCTGCTTATTTTTGCTTTGTGTTGCTTCAGAACTTCATTCAGGATTAACTTCTCTCTTTGAATTTTCAGCATCCGTAACCCTGATAGCTATCAGAACTTCTTTAGTTTGAGAGTTTCCCTTGAATTTTTTTGTTAGAGGTTAAGTGTCTCTTGTAGAGTTTCAACTGGCTTGTGTAGCATTCCACATGTGGTCCAACTGCCATTTTGAAATCTGTAACTATTGCCTGTAATGAAGCAGTTTCACCCTGCAGGGAGCTGCTCTTTCAAGGGGGAGGAAGATGGCAGCCTGCTGTCTGAGTGTGCACAGTTTATTGAAAGTACCTCACAAAGGATTTGGTTTAGGTTGCTTGTTTGGGCAACTGTAAACAACTTGCAGTAGTTGCAGCATCTTGAAAACCTTTTGCAATGGGATATGTTCTTATTTTAAAGTGAGAAACCATTAACTCTAACGGCAACAGAGCTGTAGGAATAGATCTTGCAGAAGACAGTCACTCAGTTGATTCATAAATGTGAGTCTATAAATATATCTTTTAAAAATCCTTTTGTGTACATTTAATATGGAGGCTAGCAAAGGACCACTTGCACTGGGGTAATACGGACAGGCCTGGGATTGGTTTCCATTTAACAAGTTCTGCCCATGCACCTCAATCCTGACTTGCTGAATCTTTATCAAACATTGTTGGGCCTCTTGAATAGAGGCTGTCACACATCCTGAACTGTATCAAATTGCATCAAACCAATGTTGTGATATGGACAAGAAGGGAGCGCTAAGAAACTAGGAAGAGAATAAGTCATTTCTTGTGACCATCAGTCTATGCTCAAATCCATTTTAGGAGCTGAAAGTTTAGCATCTGGATCCTTCAATCAGATCTGCATGAGCAGACCTTTATGCCCAAACTGAGTTCTGTTTACATTGATGGGTCTGTGCACCAGCATGAAATGTTACACCTGTATGAATCAGATTGTAGGATCAGGGCCTGGTGTATGAATGCATTTATCCCTGTAGCTCTTCTCCATATGTTGAAAATGACAACTGAAAGTACCTTTTTTACTTTATCCCAGCTACAAGTCTCAAAATCTTAGTGACTTTTTAAATAGATGAAGAAAAAGAAAACAGGGATTCATTCTAACCCAGTTTTATGAATGAATGAATGATAACTCAACTAATCTTCTTTCTGGAAAGTGATAAATATTTACAGTACATAAAGAGATTCCATGTCAAAAATTGATGGTATTGTGTTTTAATAAAAGCATATTTGAAAATATTAGTTTTATTAAACAAAAAACAACGTATTGTTAAAAAATTGCCATTTTCATATTTGCTTTTTCTGTGGAGACCTTATATGAAAAGGAAGATTTTGAGCTAACTGCATTACTATGGAAATCAGTTCCAGCAGAGTGGAAATAGTACAAAATAACGAAAACATTAATACCTCTTTACACATTGTATTATTCATCTATTAATTACGTTCCTTTTTGCGGTGTTTGCCATCCCAGGCTTACTTGTTATAATAGTTGTAAGGGTCCCCCCTTCCAACTTTACTCCATTTCTTTTCTTGATCAAGATCCTCCATAATAAAGAATAAAAGAACATTTAGAAGTTTGTGTCACCCTTTGCAGAACAAATCTGGAGGTAAAAGATTTTGCTATTGAGCTTCCTAAGGTATAAGCTAATGTTGCATAGAGTAGTATAGTTCTGATCTGAGAAACTTACTTTATAAGTAAGTCTCATTGTTCAGAAAGAAGCTCTGTTCTCCATTTTTTGGTGTTCCATCCAGTCTTCAGTGGCTTCCAAATAGACTGACAACAGTAGCATATTAGATACTATCATTATGGAATCAGCTAAGACTACAGAAGTCATCTTTCTTAGTGCCTTAAGAAAAATTTTATTCAGGGTCTCAATATGCAAATGTTAAGTGATGGAAAATGACTTTGCTGTTCATTCTATTTGTATCAAATATTTGATCTTTTAGAAAATGAAGTACACAGTTAGAATTGTTTTTAAAGAAGATACAAACTCTAGGTGGACTCCAAACAATCCCAATACTTAGCTTCCCCAGGTTTTTGTGATTCTGAGAACCCTGCTGGCTGGCTGTTTCATCCCTGTGAGACAACGTTATTCAGGACTTGCTTCACGTTTCTGAAGAGTTGTTTTTATTTTTTTAATTAATAATTAAAAACAAAACCAAAAAAAATCTGCCTTAAATGAAAAAAAAAAGGAGATAGCAAGCTATGAAGTCAGTCACCCTGAGTCTCGCAAAGTAATAAATAGGTGGTGTGTGTATATACACTATTTTCTTTAGATAAATATTTTTTTCCTGCAGGCAAGCAGACAGAAACTGCTTATAGAACCCCTTTCACTGGCATGAAGCCAATCTTGTTCATCTTCTGCAGCTGGCATGAAAATAAACTCATTTTTTCAGAAGTGACCCCCATTATTTCAATTTTGTTAGCTCCCAACTAGTTGATGAGCTATAATACAAAGCAATGCAATTAATTTTTATATGGCATCTTTGTTAGAGTGCTAATGGTGATCAGTGGTTGTGGAGGAGGAGTCAGTCATAAGCTAATGATGAAATAAAGATTTTCAGGAGACTAAATGGGAAAAGGAAATGGCTTCAGATAGAATATATGTACCGTGCAGTAGGAGATGGGAAAGAAAGAATGGTCCTAAACTGTGAAGGGTCCTAGGCCAAAATTGGAAGAGCAAAGTGGGCGAGAAGAGGTGTTTATGAAGTCAATAGCTCCAGTCAGTGGAGTGTCTGGAAAAAGAAGAGTTATTCTGAATGAGAAACAGAAACGTGCAGAAGATGGTGAAGGGAATGGGTGTGAAAGGGTGCCATTTCTGGAGGGAGAAGGTGATATGTCGAATCCTCTGAAGTTTACAGTGAGGAGCAAGGGAACGGGGGAGGGGGAGAATGATTTAAGGAGACCATTAAAGAGTAAATTATAGTAGTCAAGATGAGATGATGAAGGCCTGCATGCTCCTTTCCACTAATGTGGAGAGTTCAAGCTGGCAGAACTAGGTTGTGGCTGTGGAAAATGGAAAGCAATTGCTCTGTGGCCCTTTCCCTGGTTCAGTGGAAACCCCTTTGCCTTAAGTCCATGGTTGGGGATTACCCAAAGGGCATGTGCAGAAGGGATAGAGCGAGAGGAAGTAGTTATATTCTATTGCATGTTCCCGATCTAATCTCACTATCCAAACACTTGTCCATATAGGAGTTAACTGTGCTTCAAACAGAACTAACTCCCAGTCTGTACTCTGGTGCAGAGCGATTTGTGCCGGGATGGACAGAAAGTCCACTTCACTGTAACTCTTTGTTGTCTGCTTTGGACTTAACTTTCTTGAGTAGTTTTGTAGATACAAATTTTGCCACCTCACTGTTTAACCCTTTTTCCAGATCATTTATGATTATGTTGAACAGTACTGGTCCCAAGAAAGATCCGTGGGAGACACCACTATTTAATTCTCTCCATTCTGAAAACTGACCATTTATTCCTACCTTTTGTCTCCTATCTTTTAACCAGTTACTGATCCAGGAGAGGACCTTCCCTCTTATATCATTACAGCTTACTTTGCTTCAGAGCCTTGGTGAGGGACCTTGTTAAAGGCTTTCTGAAAATCTAACTACACTATAACCACTCAATCAGTCTTGTCCACAAGCTTGTTGACCCCCTCAAAGAATTCTAGTAGATTGGTGAAACATGATTTTCTTTTACAAAAGCCATGTTGACTCTTCCTCAATAAATCGTGTTCATCAACGTGTCTGATAATTCTGTACTTTACTATAGTTTCAATCAATTTGCCTGGTACTGAAGTTAGGTTTACTGGCTTGTTTTTGTCAGGATTACCTCTGAGTCTTTTTTAAAAATTGGTGTCACAATAGCTATCCTCTAGTCATCTGGTACAGAAGTTGATTTAAATGGTAGGTTACATACCACAGTTAGTAGTTCTGCAATTTCACATTTGAGTTCCTTCAGAACTCTTGAGTGGATACCATCCAGCCCTGGAGACTTATTGCTGTTTCATGTATCAATTTGTTCCAAAACCTCCTCTAATGACACATCAATCTGGAAAAGTTCCTCAGATTTGTCACCTAAAAAGAATGGCTCCGGTTTGGGAATCTCCTGCAAATCCTCAGTCATAAAGACCAATGCAAACAATTAGTTTAGTTTCTCCACAATGTCCTTATCTTTCTTGTGAGCTTCTTTAGCATCTTAATTGTCCATGGTTATTTAGTAGACTTCCTGCTTCTGATGCACATTTTTTTGCTGTTACATTCTGAGTCTGGCTAACTGTTCTTCAAATTATTTTTTGGCTTCCAAATTATATTTGTATACTTCATTTGCCTGGGTGTTTCTTTCTCTTTTCCTCAATAGGCTTTAACTTCTACTTTTTAAAGGATGCCTTTTGGCCTCCATCTGCTTCTTTTATTTTGTTGATTTAGCCACAGTGGCGCTTTTTTGTTGCTCTTACTATGTTTTTTATTTTGGGGTATAATCTAAATTGAGCCTCTATTATGGTGTCTTTACAAAGTTTCCATGAAGCTTGCAGGGATTTCACTTTTGGCACCATACCTTTTAATTTCAGTTTAACTAACTCCCTCATTTTTGTGTAGTTCACTTTTCTGAAATTAAATGCTACCATGGTGGGCTGCTTTGGTGTCCCCCACAAGGAAAGTTACATTTTATTATGTTTCATCACTGTTACCAAATGGTTCAGCTATATGCACCTCTTGAACTTGTTCCTGTGCTTCACTTAGGACTAAATCAAGAATTGCCTCTCCTCTTCCGTGTTCCAGGACTAGCTGCTTCAAGAAGCAGTCATTTAAGGTGTCAAGAAACTTTATCTTTGCATCTTGTCCTGAGGTGACATGTAGCCAATTGATATGGGGATGGTTGAAATCCCCCATTATTACTGGGTTTTTTGTTTTTTGTTTTTTGTATAGCTTCTCTAGTCTCCCTGAGCATTTCAGTCACTATCACCATCCTGGTCAGGTGGTTGGTAGTATATCTCTATTGCTATTGTACTGCTCCTTGTGACATCCTGATTGTCACAGTCCTAAAAGACTTTCACATGTTAAAGAGAGAATGCAGACGCAAAAAATATCTGAATAAAGTTTTCTTAAGCTCTCTAAAATATTTCTACAATAGATTTTCTCTAATTTATATGGCAAATGCATAATGGCATTCATAGGGTGGCATAACGGTTTATTGACGCTTGTTTGCATATATTACTTTTCCACTTATAAATAATGAATCCATCCCAAACTCAAGTTGAAATGTTATGAGTGAGTTAGGGAAACACCCCAAAGTATAAAACCTTTACACTACCAATGAGGTAGCTGGCCTAGTCTCTCACTATTACCGTGAGTTTTGTTTACCACATTCTCAATACAAGATTTGTCACCAGATTAACCATTGATCCACCAAGTATATGATCTTTTACCTGTGGGAATAGCTAATATCTGGTATATCAAAAGATACAACCAACTCACCGAACAAAAATCCATAATGTGTTTAGTAATGCAATATGTGGTGATTTTGTCCTGACCTCTCGTGGTCATCTTACCTGAGTATGGATAGCTACATGGTTTAGGCCTGATTTTGATCTCACTTTGGTGTAGATCAGGAGCAATATCATTTAAATCAGTGGTGTAAAACTAGTGTGTGTGAGAACAAAATGAGGACCTAAATAGCTATAGATCAAGAACTAGCGTCTGAGCTGATGTGGATAACCATTCATCAGAATCAAACCCCCAAGACAAGAAAGAAGGCAGAAAGTGATGAAAAGCGGGAGACCAAAATTATGCAGGGTAGAAATGCACAGAAATCCTCTTCTCCTATCACTGATTACAAATTATTATACAAGCTGAGTCCCATATTGTATACTTCATTTACAATAATTGTACAACAGCTGTGTAATAGGTGTAGTTTAAGGTATGAGTGTTGCTCAGAGTGTAGCTTAGATGTCCACAGTGAGATGTTAATATGAATATGAATAGTCCTTACAGCATGGTAATTGTTAGTATTACCAGAGTGAATGGAAAAGCTACATATGGATGCATGGGTGGGGCTAGGAAAGGGTGCAGCATAAAAGACTAATGATAGATTTTATTTTCTTATGTAGATGCCTTTTCCTTTAAATAATTAGCCCGCATCAGTAAAAGCAAATTGGGGGGAGGGAGGAGAGGGAAGAGGAAGACCAGTTTTACACAATGAAGCTATAGACTCATTGTATTAAATCGTTCCAATTTCCCTCTATCCACCCCTCTATCTGTCGATCTACTCCTATTATATTTATAACGTGAACAATAAAAATGTTCCTGTCAGAGCAAAAAACGGGGTTTAAGGAATATGGTAAAAATAAAACATGATTATACAAAATGCTTTATCAGTCAGAGATATCCAAACTCGTTCTTCTTTTGCATGCATGTTTCTGCTGTGTGTATTTGCAGTTAGGATGTTACAAAATAGGAGGTGACAGCTCCTAGGAGGAAATGATTTGTTAGGACTCCAGGGTTAGGACAATTGCATCTTAAACCTGCTCTGTTTTATTCTTCAGTTACAGTTAGATATGAAAACCTTTCTTTTTGTCCCTTATTAATTTGACTTTTATCTATGCTCAAGTGCACAATAATCTGACCATTCTATAAAACTGGATATATAGTTATTAGGTAAATTATGGGGTCTAGATTATTTGTGTACTTTATATAATTTATAAGTGAAAAAGCATGAATTGAATTTCAGGGAAGCAAAATGACTTAAAAAGCATTGAGAATAAATTGAAGAATGTTGTAATCAAACAATTATATTGGCACTTCATACAGATTAAGAGCCCAATCGTGCAAATTCTTGCATTTGTGAATAACTTTACTTTAGCGAAACAACGAGAGTTCTGTGGCACCTTAAAGATTAACACATTTATTTGGGCATAAGCTTCTGCCCACAAAAGCTTCTGCCCAAATAAATTTGTTAGTCTTTAAATTTGTTACTACAGAACTCTCATTGTTTTGTTGAAAACAGACTAACACAGCTACTCCTCTGGAACTTATTTACTTTAGTGGAATTACTCAGATGAGTAAAGGTACTCACAACCATAAGAGTTTGTAAGGTCAGGCCCTAAGTAATATTATTCACCTGATGTTGCTTTACAGTGTGCAATTTACTGCTCTGCAGCAGAAAGTGGCAAAAAATAAAACTCACCACATACAATATTTAAACAATTATATTTGGTGTCAGTTATTTGGATGTATCTTATTTTGTGTGTACCAAATTCTTTGTATAGCATGTTGGTTGTCATTTCTTGTTTTACCAGAGATATTTTCTTTAGTACACGCTTAAAATAATAAGCAGAACATGCCAGCATGATGTACCTATTTATAAATTCTAAGGAATAAATGCAGCAAAATCAATTACAATTATTCATATTCTTGAAAATGACAGTATATGACAAGAAAAAGGGGTCACTACTCATTCACTCTCCTTTTTTAAGACAATCTTTGTTTACCTAATCCCCAAACGTTAAGAAATTGTATGGTACATTTGCATAGGATAACTAACATATACCACACCATTTTCACGTCTGCAAGTACACGTGAGTAACCGTAATTACACGTGACACCAATTACTCTATTACTTTGTATTAAATTATAATGGAAAATTCCACTAGAGAATTGAAGCCTAATTGCATCTTAATTTGCATAATTTTGCATATTAATTACATCTCAGATGAATAATAAATTTCAGCAGATTTTTAATTTATGCATAGACACAAAAACAAGTGAAGAAATAATTTAGAAAAAAAAATACCAGCAACTATTACTTAGGGCATTCAACTAATTTTGCTTAGTTTAGCAAAACAAAACTTGGTTTGTTTAATATAGCATCTTTAGGCTGATTGCTGTTTATTGCACAATATGTCAGTCTGAAAGCATAGAGAAGCCAAGCTTTTTCTTAATAATAATGATAAAAAAGTGTTAATTCACAGCATTTTAAGTTTAGGGATTTCATATTTTGAACAAAACGTTTTGAGGACAGTACTATTTAGCTAATTTGAGAATGTGTTTAGTTGTGGTAGGTCTTTTTTACTTAGTAAGCATCTTATTTCAGTTGCAATTTTAAAATATGGAAGAATAAAAAACAATATTAAAGAAAAAATCTTGATGAGGAGGTTTTTCTGTTAATCAGATGCAGAATGTTTTCTTGTTTAGAGACAGTGGTTAAGCAACTGCAATTAATTTCAGACAAAGGGCAAAATTAAGGCCAGGAAATGTGTGGGTTTTTAAAACAACATATATTTAAATAATTGTAGAGGTATTGTGTGGATTCTAGAACATTTTTATTGGCTAGACTAATATCTATATAATCATCCGTGAAAAAACACATACAAACTATATCCCCAATCCTGCAAAAAATACTACATTCAGTGGGACTACTCCCATGTCCAATTAAGCATGTGATTGTTTGCAAAGTCAGTGACTATATGACCCCTTTTTTGACTATCCGAGTCTATGCCAAATTAGCTTTATGTCCAAAAAAAAAATTGTACTCTAGCAGTGTAGCTGAAAAAATCCTATATATTTGGTTTATTGGTTAAACCTATTTCAGTCATTGGATATTTCACACTGACAAAATTTCTCCCATGAACTGTAGTCATAATTATCAGTCCACTTATTGTTCTTCAACCTAGTCTGTGAAACTGAAGTCCCATTTGACTGTTAATTCACCTAAAACTTTAATCTGGTGTTATTCCTTTTATACCTGCTGCCAAAGTCAATCTGAAACTGTCTACACCAAGGATAATTCTATTGATCACTTGCCAAATTATACAAAAGGAGTGGCTATCAACACTCTAATAAATCAGGAGAGTGTCAAGATCAATAAACGTATTCCTCATCTCTACTGCTTAAAAAGGAGGTAGGGGAAACTACAAGAAGAATATATTTTCCAACTCATTTTGTAGTTCTGTCAGTAAAACTGCTGGACAGGATCCAGAAGGATGCCGTGTAATCTTCAAGAGGCCATTCTATATATCTTTTATCACATTAGTCTGGATTTTGCCAGTTGTAATGGTCTAGGAGATGGTAAACAAGAACACTTCAGAGCATATGTTTCTGCTGCTGTAGTTACAGATCATCATTTGTTACTTGCTAGGCAACAATTTGATCTGATGACTACTGGTCTGTTTTTGTTTTACAGTAAAATGTTTTAAATTAATATATCTCTGGAAAGTTCTCCTTCTCTTTAGAAAGTACTAAACACAGTGAATGCTTTCTTTTGTGATGTCCATTGCTATCATGTCTGGTTGTAGTATCAGGCTTCTGTCACTTGGCTCCATCCATACATCATACTAAATCCCATTAGTAGCACCGTCTTTAGTACCCTTCTTGTTAAAAGTTGAAACAATTTAGCTTTCAAAAATGGCATTCTAATGAGGATTGAGGCTGTCCTTTTACTTTCTGAACATCCCATTTGGCAGGGCTCAGATAAGCAGAGGGAAATTGCATTGAACGAACTGAATTGTGGAAACAAATCCTCAACTGTTAAACAATGATTCCCTCTCATGGCCATTGCTAGCTACTGCATTTTGAGGAATTAATCTATGACAGTGTTTTGCGGTACTTTAAAAGAAAAATCTTTCAACACTCCACATACCAAGCACAATATATATATATACACACAAAATACTCTGAAGCATACCAAGTATATCAATGTATATATTGTGCTTGGTATGTGGAGTGATGAAAGATTTTTCTTTTAAAGTACCTCAAATTTACAGATATATAAATGTGCTGTGTAGTTCTGACTGAAACTCTCCCAAATCCCTTTGTAATGGATTTTAACTATACTGAGTTTTATGAAACCTTTCTTTCTTTCTTTCTTTCTTTCTTTCTTTCTTTCTTTCTTTCTTTCTTTCTTTCTTTCTTTCTTTCTTTCTCAAAAGAAAGTGTTTGTTCTTGAGATTTATTTAATCATTCAGTTTTCAGAGCATGCATTGATTAAAATACTCACCTTAACTCCAAGATGCATGTTACAACTGAAAATCCTAATATTTTATTAGTTGAGGAATAAATTGGTAAAATAAAATTGACAAGATTCTCCTTTCCTTTGTAGCTTTACTCATTGTTGTTCTTAGGATTTTTAGTGATCGTGTTTGATCCTGCAAGATGGAAAAAGCCAACTACAACTTTTGGGATTTGAAGTGGAAATTAGGTCAGACCCACAGTTCTGACCTACCAAGGCACCATTTCTCCTTTTCCCTTTGACCTTCATCCACCATTGCTGGGAAAGGAATTATACATTTTTGCCTTGCTCTCAGAGTCATCAAAAGAATGTTGTCTGGCCATTACCCTCATTGTCTCTCTGCTAGCCGTACTGCTTTCTTCACCTCTGCTCAGTTCAGTAGAGTAGCAGATCCTCACACATGGGTGGAGGGTGGGAGCAGGGACTATCATGGTATATTTTCTACAGGTAGGGCCACTTACTTTAACTACAAAAGCCACAAATTCTTTCACAGGTCTACATCAGCTCTTATCATTAACTTTCTACCATTTTGATTGGGAGACGGGATCAAAGCTGGATCTGCACTGTTAGATGGATTCCAATCAAAATACAGACTTAAAATTTGATCTCTAGTGGAATCTGCTTGTGGAATCCCTCCCCCCCCCCAAAAAAGAAAGAAAAATACAACAAAGGGAAAAAATCTGTGAACATTTTCATGGATTTCTTTGGCCATTTTTTCATGAAAAATTTAAAATGATCAGACCTGCTGTTCCAGTAAGATTACGGGTAAAATTTTATTTAAAAAAAGAAGTTAAAGTGAAAAAGTATTGCATATGAAAAGTGTGAAATTAACATTCCAAGGCCCCGATCCCACAAATCACCTCACTAGTGCTCTACATCTATGAGATAGTCTCACGTAAAACCTACAGGTTCAGAGACTTAGAGAATAATTTCTACAATTTGGCCATAGTTCGTGACAGCAGGTGTAAGGGCTTCTCAGACTGCCCTGCCACGTGCCTTAACCTTGTTCTGGAGAAACCACAGCTAAGCGTGAGACAGTAGTTAATTCCTGGGCCCTGCGCAAAAAGTAACATTATAAGTATCAATTCCTATCAGTTATGAGGGTGATTTTGTGATGATGATGACTAGCTACCTGGAAACGGACTGGCCTGACACCTCATTTCACATAAGAAAATCATGCTTAATAGTGGATTCTAATTTCCCTCTCTTCGTGTTGGCTCTATTTCATTGTAGTACAAGTCATAATATCAGAAACTATTCAAAATAGACAGTGTCCTATATGGTAGCAATGATTTTTTTTACCATATTTAAACACCAATAAGAACATCATATCTGTTGCCCCCTAGTGCCATAACATAAAAAAGCCCCAAGATTAGTCAAAAACTTGGGTCAGTCATACTTAGTTGGGGCATGATCTTGCTCCTTCTGTGATAAATTGATGTCATTTGGACTGTTAGCTGGGGATTTGTTGTTTTTATTTAGTTTTTAAGCGATTACTTTGTTCTCATTAGATGCCAGAAATAGAGTTAGTCACTGAGATTTGCCATGCATGTCATAACTTCCCTTGAAGGGCAGTGTTTAAATGTATTATTTAAAACATAGTATACACTGGTCTTAAAAACGAGAGAAGCAGTGTGTGAGGTACAGAGACAAGGAATTAGATGCCCTACAAAAGAGTAAACAACAGAGGAACTACAGGTTTGGGAAATGACAGCCCTGACTGGAAATTCAAAAGACTCTTGACTGAAGAAGAGGAGCTAGAATTTTTCTTATGGGGTGCTCACAGGATTTATCTGTGCTGTAGTCTTTTTCTGGTTTATGTAAAACTATTTTTGCTTCCCTTGTTTTAACCATTGCACCTGGAACCTTGGAAATAAATGCAGGAGGAAGAAGAGCTGTTGATTAAAAATGTATTTGGTTATTTTTTTTCTTACTGGGCCAACTGATCTACTTCTCCAGTTTACAAGCAGAAATGGAGAACCTAATCTAGGATGTGAAGCAATTAGCATAGTCACCATATATTTTTCCTTTACTCTGTTTCATTTATTTTAACATGAGAACCCTTGCCAAGCTAAAGAAGAGTGAGAGGCACACAACATTTAGTTCTACTCCATTTATTTATGCAATTGGAAAGGACATACACATATGATTTTACTCATATATGGTATCTCTTGGCTGGTTGGATGTTACTGTATATCTCTGGAGACCCTGTAAGGTTAAGTTAACATAGTGGGACAAATAGGTCCACTGCTCTTATTTAAAGCAGTCCATGATTACTAATTCATGAAAGTGCTCTTTTCTGTGCCGGTTTCTGCTTTCAAATCCCTGCTTTGGACAGGCAATGATTTGCTGAGTAAGTCAGCCGAACTGAAATGAGTAGATATTTGAATTTTTGATATTAGATAATTGTTTTTCTTCTACTTTCTTTTTAATATATAGGAATCCTAAATGTAAACAAAGAAGGTAGACTATTGGGGAAAACCTAGCTTCCACTAGACCAGCAGAGAAGCATTAGCCACAGAGAAGTGAGAAAACCACAAGCTGATTTATAATTGGCAAAAATATTTTTGGGGATACTAAACTGCTTACTAGACTCTTTGTCTCCCATCTTGTACATAAAGAGAGTTTAAAAACCGTGCTAAATTTTCAAAAACACCTTTAAAAGATTCCATTACTTAAAGTGATTTGGATAATTGTGTTCAATGGTAGCCATTATTTAAAAATATAATTAGTTGCTGAACTCAGAGAAGGAGGGAAATTTCTGCAGGTGTTTCTCATTATTTGCTATGCATACAAAATATCTGCATAAATTACCATTATTATTCCAATGTATACTAAGAGACAATAAAGCATTAGCAAGCAAAGAAAAATGTTGTTGACCCACAATCTGCGATAGCAGCAAGGATGTACAGTAATAGAGTTTTGGCCTTCAGTGCTTTTGATGCACATGTGCAACTGCATTCAAGATTGAAATTACAGTTTTGCACCTGTAACAATATTAAGCACATAACAAAAGGTGGATCAGACTGATACTGAAAACACAGAAGATAATTTGAGAAAGATATCAGTATATGGTTGCAGATGTTTTATATACCCTGTATGCATAAAAGGTAGGTGTGGTAGGTGTGATGCTATCTGGTATTAGAGTGACCATTCATAATATTATTGACATCAATATTGCAAAATTGCAATAATTCATGAGAGACATGCCATGTCAGGTGCCATTGGAAAGGTTATATTAGATAAATTTGATAATCTTGTTTGTATATTTATCCTCTTCTTATTGTAAGTTATGGATATGTGTGATATATCAGTATGCACAAATTTGTGCTGTGCTATTTGGTGACACCCCCAATGGATTAGCCTCAGCACTGTCCAGCCTGATTGAGGGCCAATCAAGGACCATCAGCATAAAATGAGCCCAAGGAGAGAAGCCTGGGAATATGCCTATGAGTCATCAGAACATGTAGGGACATGCCTGTGGACAGGAACGCTAAGATCTTTTCTCTGCCCATGTGCTATGAGCTTGTGTTTGAAACACAGAATGTACAAGCCACATGGCAGAAATTATAAAATGCAGCTTCACAATCTCCATTTTGTCTTCATTCCCACTTCCTACCTCTGGATCAACTATCCTACATCTGAAGCTGTGAAACAAAGGGCTGACAGACCCATTCAGGTACATCCAGATACTGTAGGTACTCCAGAGGAACTGTACAAGCCTGCAAACTCCACAATACTTGCTAAGAATCTGATAGATAACGACTTTGAAGTCATTTGTATGTGTCAGTTTGCTTTAATCATTCAACATCTCTCATCTTGTTTCTTTCCTTTTATTATAAACCTTTAGTTTTAGATACTAAAAAAGGATTGGCTGGCAGCGTGATATTTTGGGTAAGAACCAAACCTATATTGATCTGGTAATGTGGCTGACCCTTTGGGGAGCAGGAGACTATTTTGGTAAAGGGAATAGAGTTATCTCTTTACTGGACCTAGTTGCTGATTGGGAGCCAGAGTCTGAAATGCAATTAAGGGGGTGGTGTACATTTAGCTTCTTGATAACCAGTGTGGGGAATCAGAAGCATTGTTTGTCACTAGTTCGGGAATCTAATGTTAGTGTTAGCCCCGAGTTTTGGGAGAATCTGGTCTCTTTTTGCAGCCTGCCCTGACCTTGGCATTTTCAGGTGAGCTATCCTAGGCATGTACAGATCACAGTAGGCAGAGATTTTCTTTTTTGTTCAGTGTTTTATGCAAAGTAAACTTTTTCCCCTCCGCCCCCTTTTACTTTGACAGAAATTTCCAAGTTTCTCTCTTGTAATATACCTTTAATGTAAGAGATAGGTTGGGGGCACTACTTACAAGCATCAGACTCAGAGCCAAGATTTCCTGAAGCCTAGTTCTGGTTTAGAGAATGAGTTGCTCTCTAGTCTTGGCAAGTTTCTATTTCTTTGTCTGTAAGTGGGGGGACAATAGTAATAATTAGAAGTGAGAAAGCAGAGGTAAACTCCAATTATCTATGTGGTTTACAGGCATTCCGATAATCCATTTCAGATAAATGAAATTTGGTTCCACTATGAATATCAAATGTGAGGTTCAGAAACAATTTTCAGACTATGTGAAATTTTTATGAAAACTCAACCAAATAAAAAACTCTGAGGTTGTTCATTGCACTATAAATTTCTTTTCTCACAAGCACTAACACAAATGATATTTGGTTTGTTTGGTTTGCTAGAATATTTGTGGAAAGAAAACTGAAAATTAAGTGTATACGTTGTGCAATAGAAATTTTTTGTATTTCTGTTATGAATCTCTCTGGTTTCCCTCTTCCTCTTTGGATAAACTTTTACATCAGATAAGGGGAAACATTAACATATGACTTATATACTAAAGAATTAACAGTCAAAGAATACTTGAACACTAGGCCAGTTGGAAATATAGCTACATAAAGTGTTGCGCTTGGCATATAAATAATACTGTACACTTCTTGTTTGTATATGGTAGGACCGAATCACAGCTGTTAGTCAATAACTTCTGTCACAAGCACATGGAAGTCATAGAGGTCACAAAAGTTCTAAACCTTTCATTCACTGTTCACTGACATCTACTTTGGCCATTGTATCCATCTCTCTTGACTTTATCCTGATAGAAGTGAATGAATAATTTATTTCTTGAAAACAAGCAGTTACTCAAAACAAAGAGTTACTCATGTCTGTTCACTTCTTATGTTAAATTTATATTCAGTTCAGTTTCTTACATACACAAATTTACCTAAATGCACAGCCTATGATAAAAGAACAGCCCAACGCTCCAAATAAAAGGGAGCTCTTTTAGGTCTCAAAATTCAAAAGATGAAAAAAATAATTGATTAAATACTGGAATTTATCCTGATTGAGAGTCAGAAGTGGAAGAGCACCGCATAGCGAGGACAACAGCATTTTATAACACTGGACAACAAATTTTTTCGAAAGTGTTGCTTCCTCAGAAATATTTTTTGATTATGCTAGACCGCTTGAAGCTGAACATAAATATAATTTCAGACTACTTGTATCACGTAGGAATTTGAAGAAACAAAAAATTGACTTTTATAGAACGTAATGTGTTTAAGCGCATAACGATGCTGACGCTTTGCAATAATTCAGCTGAGCTAAACATGTTTTGTTGATGATTTTCATTTGTACTCAGTGTCTGAGGCTTCTCGTTTAAGTGTTCAACAATAATCGGCCAGCATTGATGGATTTCAGTTGCCCTGATACTGTTTTTCCATGATCGCAATGTTCTGGTGAAACCTTTCACCATGCTCGTCACTGACTGCACCAAGATTTGCAGGGAAGAAGTCTAAATGCGAATACAGAAAATGAATCTTTAGTGACATGTTGCACTTCATAGAGCATGCGCATCAACATGAATGCAAACTGATATAAACGCAATGCATAGAACGGTGTGTGTGAAATGCTTTCATAGCCTTTCTAAAACCTGTCCTGTCAGCATCTGCCCTGCCTAAGCCTTAGCATTCCCACTGCATGTTGTGTGGCCTGCACTAGGTGCAGTGTCACTGCATGCCCACTCATGCTTGGACACAAGATAGAAAACTTTTCAGCTTACATTGTGGGCAACATTTTAATAGACTTAAATTATGAATTGAAATAACAAATAGAGGCGATTTCAAAAAACAGTACATGATAGGGAAATTTCATGGTGACTTTTGTAATCAACAGCCCAAAATCCATAAGACACTCCCAAAAGTATTCAGGAAGCAAAATCTTTGTTGTCCAGTGTAATCAGTTTGGTATTTTTTGTTTATTTTCCAGTTTTTAGTTTTCATATGTCTGAGATCACTGTGCCTACTAACTGATGCAAACACACCTAACTCTACTCTTGCCTTGAGCTGCCTTCTCCCTGCCACAAATGCCTGTTTAGTCACCTGGGCTTTGATCCAAAGCTGACTGAAGTAAATGAAAAGACTCCTGTTGACTTCAGTATTAAATATAATGAATTCCTTTCATACAAGTCAGTCATATACTTATCAGATGTAAACATTTTTATGAGTGTTTGTACAGTTCAAATTCAGATCAGTGATGTAAAAGAGAGAGGGTACATATCAATTTACGGTATCTGGGTTATCCAAATAAGTCACTTATGGTCTCTGTTGTCGCTAATTTCCTACAGTTTCCTGTTACTGGATCAGAATTAAGATCCACCAAGTCCAGTATCTTGTCTCCAACAGTGGCCAGTACCAGATACTTCAGAGGAAGGTATAAGAACTTGACTGGGCAAAATGTGTTGACCAAAGTTTTTTTCAGTGAAACATGCCAATTTACACTGACTGAAACATTTTAGAAATTTCTATCAAAATGTTTTGATTTATTCACTCAACATGATGTTGCATTTGAAAATTTCCTTTATGTTTATTTTTTTTTAATTTAAAAACCTTAAAAAAAAGCTTTAAGTCTAAATGAAACATTTCATTTCAGGTCAAACCAAACATTTGGTTCACTCTGAAATATATACATTTTTCTGATTCACTAAAAAATTCTAAACATTTTGGTTTCAGGGTGATCTGAAATGAATTCCCCCCCGCTTCCCCACCCACTATTGCCAGCAATCCAAAAATCTATTATTCATATAGACAAATGTGGGATAATCTGCTGTCCACACTAGATCTTACTTATCTCTAAGATTGGTTTAAACCCTGAAGGATGAGGTTTAACATCACTTCCAACATTTTTATAATTAAATATAACAGCTCTGGATATTCTTGTTATCCATATAAATGAGAGCAGGCAAAAAGCACGGAGAAAAAAATTTATTTAAACTCCTGGGGCAAAAGAGAAGCCATTTCAATATCTTCCTTCAATGATTTCCTAATTCATCTGTTTCTGTCTCTGCATTTAAGGTAGACATTTGTCTTTCAGGAGTCTCTTGCATCACTCTGGTTCTCCATTGAAACGTAACTTACTGCATCCAAACCAGGCAAATGTTAGCTGAACACAGTGCTTCTGCTTCTACTCCCAAGTGGTCAAATTTCCTTTTTAAAGCATTTCATTTGCACATTTGGGCTTTGCGTCCTGCGACACATCCAGAAACATTACAAACTACGTTTCAAATGCAAAATCTGCATTTCTTTTTTCATGTGTAGAAAGATAGGATTACAATCCTGGACTGAGGAAAATCATATTATAATGGGCTCTCTGATCTGCTTTCAGTGGGAGTCAGGTTTTTATTTATTTTTTTATTTGTCATGTGCATTTAGTTTGTTTAACGTTTTTAGTTGACTATCCTAGATTCCTGGTACAGCAAAAGCACTGAAATCATCAGCACATTGCCCATGTCTGGTGGTGAGGGAATAGTTCTGGCTCCATAGCCATTCAGTCCTTGGTCTTTGTGCTAACAAGAGTAATTAGGGTCTGTCTACACTGCAGTTAAAAACCCATGGCTGGCCCATGCCAGCTGACTCAGGCTTATCGGGCTCAGGCTTGGACCCTGGGGGCTGCGTCATTGCAGTGTAGACTCCTGAGCTTGGGCTGGACCCCAGTCTCTAGAACCCTGCAAGGTGGGAGGGTCCCAGAGCTTGGGCTACAGCCCAAACCTGCAGGTGTGTACACTGAAACAAAACCACCCTGCGGCCCGAGCCCTGCCAGCCTGAGTTAGCTGGCCTAGGCACCTGTGTGTTTCTAACTGCAGTGTAGACAGACCTTAGTGCCAACTAGGCCTTTGTGTCTGTCAGCACCCATTGACTAGGAACTGGAGTAAGATCACTAGGTTATTTCATTCAGCTCAATTTTTGTGTTTTACTATGGGCCTGGAAAGAACTTCCACATTCTCCAGCTTAGCACCTTCAGACTCACAGACAGTTCTTGTATCATGGCTTCTTCTAAAGCCTCCAATGAACCTAGGCTGGGTCCACACTGATGGCGGCAAATTTGCTGCAGTCACATCGATTGCTCTGGATTGACTGAGCGGTCTGTATAGATGGGCTCAGTCGATCCAGGAAGCGACACAGGAAAACCACGTTGGTAAGTGGTGTAGCACTGTGTCAAAGGGAGCGCTTTTCCCTTCGACGCAGCGCAGTGTGGACGCCGCACAGAGGAGATGCCGCGAAGTCGACGGGAGATACGCAAGTGATTTACGTCACTTGCGTATCTCCCGTCAACTACCGCCGGATCGCTAAGGTAAGTGTAGACCGGGCCCTATTCTGATAAACTAGAAGCACTGGTATCTACTTTCCAGTCCATCTTCCATCATCTCTGTCACACAGAGAATCATTTTCAGTAACATGCAGGTGCCCATGGCAGGAGATAGCACCCTGCCTTAGTTCTGTACTGCACTTATATGCCGCAGACAATCTGCTCTGATGTCTCTGCTATATCACAAGTAGACCTGGGTGAAACGTTCATACTGAATCTTGGACCTGCGGAAACTGAGCCTGACCTTGAAACATTTGAGATGTTTTATGAACCTGGTCCACGAAAGTTGACCCAACAGGAAAATCCATTAACCACCACTCCCAGAATGCATTCCCTTTAGGAAGGGAGGTTAACTGGCTGGATGGGGGGACCTCTTTCTCTGTCTCAACAATTGCTCCTACTCCTGCAATAAAACAAAGAGTTTCTTACTTACCACTGTCTTCTTTGAGAGACCCAATGGCTTTCTCCCCTTCTCACCATCTCCTGTCCACCGTGGCTTCTGCTTGGGTCTTGGAGGATGTTTTTCCAGTGGTGTTATGATAATAGTTTTATGGAGTTTTAGTAGCTAATAGTTTAATAGAACGTTAAGTAAGTATAATAGAATGTTAAGGTATGGTATTCATCTTTAGTTTTGTGATCTGAATTAAATATGACATATGAATGGGAGAGCTCTAATATGATTATATGTAGGAACTTAGAATACTCTAATCTCAAGAAGTGCTTGATGAGAGAGAACAGTATGTGTGGAGGAAGGACTAAAGCCTGATTGTTTCACTCTCTTAGCGCTCTCTTTTTACGCTCTCTCACAGAACAAATAGGACTGTCAGGCAGGGCTACCCCCCCATAAAACCTAGAGTATTCTCAGGGAGCCAGGGAGTTGCCTGATCGTCCTATAGAGAAGCTGGATATGGCAAAACCTTCTTCTCCCTTTCGCAACAGCTCTTTATTAAATCACAGGGAATGAGAGTGCCCCCAGATATATAGCATAGTAGCTAGAGGTCCCTAGATAGGGGATGCTTAGCGGAGAAGGTTAAGGGTCAAACTTGAGCCCTCCAAGTGAGCAGAGATGTGGGTCTATAGTAATCTGGCCCTCAGGGTTCAGTTTGAGACCACTACTGTAAACCTAACTCTTCAAGGTTCAGACTATACTAATCACAAGGTGCCATGATGCAACTTGTCTGCGGACTTCACATTGCACCTCTGTGACTCAGCAAGAAGGGAGACCACGTGGGCTAGTGGTTGATACGCGGCTGTACAACACACCTAACCACTGCCGGTGGGGACTGGAGAAAAGAGGGTCCGTTTAGAAATGGAGAGGAAAAAAAGAGGGGGGGAAAGAGCAAAACAAGAGAAACAAAATCCAAATCTCACTCCAGTAGTGAACAACCTTTATTCAACACCACACAAATCTCCCTTAAACCTCTGGCAGAAACATGTCAGTTTTGCCTTTTTTCCATTCCCATCCTTGCTGACAGAACAAGAATCCTCTTTGCCCACAGAACTCCTGAGGCACTGCTTTATTGTGCGAAAGCATGTGAAGCAACATGCCAAAAAATCCTGATCCAGAGCCACTGAAGTCAATGGGAATTTTTCCTTTGACATCAACAAGCACTTCAGGCCCAAGGGGCACAGCTACGCAAGTATGCACCACTCATGGATATTTTAAAATATATGGAGTTCATTTAAAAAGAAATGAGAGAGGGTGACATTTCTTATAGTAGTTGTGTAGTGACACTATTACATTTGATGCTGGAATGACAATAGTCTGGATGCAGCAGGTTTATAAACAGTACTATTTTCTACAGTTTTAGATCTACTTATGATGTTTAGAATGTAACACTACCAAAGAAGCATGAATGTAATTGATATATTTTCCCTCTTTCTTATCGGCGGAATACCTCATACAGGTACATGGTATGTAGCAGAAGTGAAATTTATTTTGAGGGCTTCACTGGGACTTAAGTGGTGCATCGGCCTTGTACTAACCATCTGCACAGGAGTAAATTTCATCCCATGGCCAAATTCATTCTTGTGCTACTGCAAAGCTTTGTGCAAGGACTGAGGAGAAGTTACTTGTACCTCCTCAGTTCTGGGTTTGCCGGGGGGTAGTACAAAATGGCCTCAGCAGGGTGAATTATCTTTTTGGAGCTGGTACAAACAAAGCCTGTTGAAGGTGGCAGAAAGACTCCCTTTGACTTTAATGGGCTTTGAATCTGGTCCAAAATGAATAATGTAAAACCTAATGGGCCAATACGCTGTTATGTGACATTTTGCTTATAAAAAGCTGCATTAGAAAAGGAAATGTTAAGCAATATGAAACTGGTTAAATAAATCAGCCATATTAGAAAATATGACCATTTAAATGGTCACCTTTAAATAATTAAATACACCTCAGCAGGTATAAATGTACATAGCTCCATTGACTTCCATGTCCCTTGGAAGTATCATGATTTACATCAGCTGAGTATCTGGCCCCATGTTCTTTTTCTAGCCTGCCTTTATTAAATGTAATATATTTTCAGTTAGGGTTTGGGGGGGTTGAAAACTGTAAGAAATAACCTATGATCAAGTATGTGTTATATGCATTTTTTTAAAAGTACAATCTTAGTAGGATTTAAATATGCCAGGCCAGATCTTCAGACTTCAATGAGGGGGTTGAGCTACTTTGGCAAAGCCAAGCAGCTGTAATGTTGGCTTAACTAGCTGGTGAAAGAAATCCTTCCAGGTGGGAGATCCCGGACTGTATATAGCTGCTATAGCAGAGGGGACGCATGTAAGGGAAAGTGGGCATAACTGGGACGACTCTCTAGCATGGTTCCTCAGTGTTAAAGATAGAATTGTGCTTTCCAAGGGTTTTGTTTCAAGTATTTTGGTTAACAAAAGAAATATTTGCCCTTGTCAAAAGAAAAAAAAAATCCTATAATTTAAATTTGTATGTGGTATTTTAATCGTTCAGCAGTTCAAGTACCATAGCTCGATGGCAGCATTGAAATCTATAAAGAAATTGTGATCTTCTGAGTATTTTGGTGGCTTATCAGAGACCATGGAAGAACTGATGTATTTATTCTTTCTTCTGAGATTAAATGTAATTGGTTTAAAAAGATAATCATTCTTTTGTTTGAGTTTTATGCATTTCTTATGAAGAGCTAACACATTTTCCTATAGTCTGACAAAGTGTACAGTCTTTTATCCTCATTTCCCAGTGGATAAATACTTTGTTAATTAATAAAGTATTATACTAGCACTTAGAGTCTGCATTTAACTGTGGAAGGATTGTATTCAGATTATGTTAATAGATAGTCCGCTTTATTTATTTATTTATTTATTTGCATTAATTACAACCTTTTCTGTGATGTTATCATAAGAGAATTGTTGCTATGAGTACAGGAGACTTTTTGGGATTATTTTTGTTTGACTATTCTGAAATAATGTTGGTAACATATTGTTACATACTGTATATTAGACCTGTACTGAATTATTTAATGAGAATTATATTAGTTGCAAATTCAGCCAATTTTTCCTGCTTCCTAATTGTTTGCAAACTAAACCTAATATATATGAATGTACTTATTATTTATAAGTACTCATTAAACAGTGCAAAATGGTAAACAAATCACTGGTTGCTTGTGAACTGTTCTGTGTGGCTATTCGCTGCTAGCTATTTGTTATTTTTAATTGATTACCTATGCCACATGGTGTTGTTCCTGGACAAGATGACTAAACTGTTTAAACAGAAGGTTGACAAATGGAGAAATAACTGTATGTTAATTATGCAAGTCAGATTGCAGCAAATTTTGTATGTGAATTAAATAATGAGATTTAACTATAGAGCTATGGGTCAATAACTGTACAGCATTACTGATTTAATATTTGCTGAGACAACTCTACTGAATTATAACTTCTAGTGAAGTGAGGATTCTTGTTAAGTTTTCTCGTGTAATATTTTATTTGTTATATATTGTAAATTTTCTGAGGGAGAAAGGAAGGTTATGTTCTTCATATTGCTGTGGATTGCAATATCTGGAGATGTTTAACAAATGGTAAGGTCAATGTTTAATTTTGAGTCAAAACTTCCTTTGTAATAGGAAATAGTTGACCTTGCTACTTCCTGAGAGAGTGTGTTCTACTCATTATTATTTTTGTGTATAGAAAGATAGACATAGTGAAGAGTTAGATACTAATATAGATACTAGGCCTTCATGAGAAATCTTACTGACTTCTATGGGACTCTAGTTGGATCAGCCTGTACAGATCAGGATCCAGGATTAGGGCTAACATAATAATAGAATTGCATTTTAAAACAAGACTTGTATATTGCAACATTTCACTTTCAGTTTCTGTTCGTATCCAAATCCCAGTAATTCCCCATGTCTTTCTGTTATAAAAACATAGCAGAAATTTAAATAGTGGAAATGAAGAAAGTTGGCTTTTTAGACTAACTTTCTGAATCCAACATTGTGTGTATTTTCGACTAAAAATGCTGAGTAAAAGCACAAGGTTTTTTCTTTTAACTTATCTTTTAACTTTCTTTTAACTGCAGTGGCAGTTATCATATGTTTCATAAAATAGATCCTTGCTCTGCTCATGATATATTAGTAGGCTGTTAATATAAATCTTTGTTTCATATCTCAGATGGGCAAAAACCTATTGAAAAGGTATCATTCTATTAACCACAGGCTGCTATCCTCCCAAATGTCTTTCTGTGACTTCTTTTTTTTTTATTGCTTCAATTTCCATTGTGCCTAAGTTATAACATATTAGTGTGCACTTCAATTCTGTCAATCTATACAGAACAGGCTGCTAATGGGGCATTGCTCTTAGTATCCCAAATATAGTTACATAATGAAAACATCATAAACCAGTTGGCAATCTTTGCTAAAGAGATGTCTGGTGCTGGGATAACCAAGGTGTTGCATGTCCGAACTCAGGTGTATCAGCACAGTTGTCTGGAAAAGCTTGTATAGCACCGGCCCACAGCATGCCTGGCTCTTGTTGGTGCTATCTGTTTTTCTTTTTTTCTGTGCATTCATCAAATGCACACAGAAGAATATGGTGAAAATGGGAAAGAATATGGATACACTAGCAACTATATACAATATATAAACCAAGTATTCCAGCTAAAGTTTATTCAGATCTAATGAGCTAAATCCTGGAGTCCTTATTTCGTTTTTAGTGTCCTTGTTCAGGCAAAATGCCCATTGAATTCAGTGGCTGTTTGGCTTGAGAAATCCAATATAAATTAAAGCTCAGAATGTCCTCTTTCTGTATGGTGACCCTCATTGGTGGATCTCTCTCAGCCCATGTGCCAATGTGGAAGACAGAGGAAATTATTATATCATTATGCATATAACAATTTTGTCTTCTTTTGAATCATGATACAGTTTATGTCACCTAAAAAAATTCACTTTATAAAGAGGCTTCTGGAGAGAACAAACCAAAGGATCCACACACTCTAAGCAGTTTAACTGGGAGCGAACACAATTAGTACTTGAAGTAAGGACACCTGTCCAGCCAGATCTTTGTCTATTCCTCTAAATGGAAAGCCAGGATTACAAAATAATTACTTGAGGACAATGAACACTTCCTCCTCCTGGAGATTAGTGGTTCTTATGGGAATGGAATATGCAGTGGATCCCTTAGACTCCAGGAAATGCTGTTTGGTGTGCAAGACCACTCATTCTTACCAAGAAGATATCACTTTAGCGAGTGGAGGAAAGAGATGTGCCAGGTCACCAATTGAAAACACTATTTAAGGGGAAAATTAGATTGGCTCTATCAGACTGTAGAGGCAGGGCCTTACTAGCCATGAGAACAATGCAGCCTGCACTTAGGGCATAGTGATTCTGGAAGTGCATCTTTTTAAAAGCCAAAAGACTGGAATATTCATAAGCACTCATCACTTGGCTTTCATTGTAGTCAATGGGAGTTTTGCATTTGACTTCAATGGAAGGAAAATTAAGGCAATATTCAGCACTTTTGCAAATCGCACCCAAAAAGAGTAATTATGATTGATTTTTTAATTTCTGCTTTTTATTTAATGAGCAGAGAGGAAGAGATAAATATTAGTTGAAGCTGGTTGAAGTTAAGGGTCAGATGTATACTTTGATGAGCAGAAATGTGGGGCAGAGCAGGAAATGTGGCAATGAAGGACAGGCACCTACAGGAAGGGATGTCGAACTCAAGAAACAGTTGGTCAGGGTTCTACAGGAGGTAATTAGTGTACAAAAGGGGTGAGTAATAGCAATAATTGTTCTCGTGTTATTCAATCATGTATTGTATAAAAGAGATTTGTGTTTAAAAAAAAATACTTAGTAACACTACAAAGGAGGAATGAACCTAGATGAGGGTGCCTAATGGATTTTGGTTTTGTTCTATGAGGTGTTTGCTTGATTTTTTGTTTGTTTATCATTTTGAAATTTTAAAGTAACAGACTAAGATTAGCATCTGATCTGCTTCTAAATAATCAGGAACCTTTGTCACTCAACATATGTAAAATTTAGTCCAAGCAATCATACCTTTGATACGGAAGATTTTACTATATAAACCTCTTAGTATTGTGACAGCAGTCTGTTGTCATTTATTTAAAGGACAGTGATGTAACATGACTGGACTTTCTGAAGCAAATCTGCAGAAACTATTATAATCTATGTATAGCTTTTATAAAAATATATTTGGAGACATTCCAGTTCATGCTGTCAGTATAGACATAAGATGGGCAGCACTGGTTGACTGTTTTCTGATAATGCAGTTAGCAGTTTGTTTGGAAGGCCCAGGGCAATTTGATTAGTTCTGTTTGATGCTGCAGTGTCATCAGCATGAAGTGGAACAGTTCTGCTTGTAAGTATCTGGCAGGAGATCCGAGTTTCTGTGTATCACATGGACATAAGCAACAAACAACATGTTGTTGTACATTCCATTTTAGTTTTTTTTTTATAGCTTAAGAAAATTAATAATGCATGAGCATCCAAGAGGTTTCCATGAGACTCTGCCTTCAAAATAAAAATACAAAATACAATTTGTAATAGTTTAAAAGTCTCTTCTGCATATCTCTGGGCATGCTTTCCCATTTCTTGAGGTGACAAGAGCCTGGGATGTAACCGTGGCCCTATTGAAGACAGAACTCCACTTGAGTTCTCTTTCCACCCATGATGTGCAGGGTGAAAGGTTTTGCTATTCTGAACATTTCATAAGGTGCTGTTGTTAGATGGTGAATTTTTGGAGTAAAGGAAGTTCTTTTTCTCCCTCGGGTTTTCTTCTGTTCAGCATGTTAGGAATACAATTCAGATGGCCACGGACTCCCTGCAACCCCCCACCCCATTCCTTCCCTCATGCCAAAGGCTCTGTATGCCCCCCATTTGTTCCTCTGCAATATGCAAGGGGCCCTGTAGGTCCCCCTATTTTTTCTCCCCAGACCTGAGGCTCTGGGTGCATTTCCCATTCCTCCCTCCACCCCCACCCCCATAGCAAATGCTTTATTGTTCTTATTATTAATTTGAATGACTATATCACCTAGAAGCCTGAATCATGGGCCAGAACCCCATTACACTAGGTCCTGTACAAACACAGAATAAAAAGAAAGTCCCTGCCCCAATGGGCTTACAATCTAAGTATAAGACAACAGGCAATATTGATGGAAATGGGCCAACAAGGAAGCAGGGGGTACAAGAAAACAATGAGACAGTACTGGACAGTATGATATGAAATCATCTTTGCACACTAGCAGCCTAACTGTGTTAGAGTTGGATAAAATTGTTGGACCAAATTTTTTTGGTGAGAAATACAGATTTAATTACACTGAAGCATTTAGTAAATTCATGTGTTTCATATTTTCAATTCAGATTGACTTTTGTTTCAAAATTTATTTTTTTAAAGTATAAAGTAAAAGAATTCTGAAAATCAAAATGAAATGTTTGTTTGTCAACCTGTACAATTAAAATTAAAACATTTTGATTCACCAGAAATTTTAAAAACGTTTTCAGTAAAAGCCAAAACAATTTTATTCAGTTTTTTTGGAATTGCCATAAAACTGAAAAATCTGTTATTCACCCATCTCTATTCTGTGTGCCCCTGTTTCTCCCTGTCAGGGGCTCTATATAGCCCTTCTATTCTCCCATGCCAGGGTGCCACATTTCCTCCCTTTCCTTTTTAGCATGTCTGGCACTGGGTGCCTTCCCATTCCCACTTTAGCTCCCATAATAGGATCCCCCATTCTCCATCTGACAGAAGTTCTTTGTGCTCCCTATTCCTCCCATCTCCCTCCATGCCAGAGTTCCACATTCCCCCAATTTGTCTAGAATGTTCCCTGAAATTTTCAGATGTGCCATGCAAAAATTATCATGTTGCAGACACAGACAAACAGAGAAACGCCACTGAGTAGAATATTAGGCCTCCTTTTACACAGACATTTTTTTTCTTACTAGAGTAGGTTCAGGAACACCACTGAATCCGGCAAAGGAACTTTAAACTTTAAATCTAGTAAGTAGGACTTTGTCTTCTAAGTGGAGTGTAATGGTATTAGCACTTAATGTAAATAGTCTGCAACTTACTGCCAGCCCAGTCCAAAATAAAGTTGATAGCCCAGGTCTTTGTCTTCAAAGCCTTGGATAAGCTAAGAGTGAGCTATCTCAAAAGTTCTTTCACTCTGCCTTGCCAAAAGGCAGCCAAACTCCATACATACACTGAAGTTGAAGGAACCCATATAGAAGCAGCAGCATAGCCTCCCCTGTGAATGGATCTTGCTTTGTAATTCACTGCCATCGAAAATCATGCTGAATCCAATATTTACAACCTTCACACTGCCATATTTTCACCTTGAAATTGCCATGCTGTGGCTGATCTGGGGGTAGTTACCCAAACCTAAAACTGTGAGTGAGCAACTTTAAGTTGGGAGCGAGGGAGAAGAAACTGGTTCCTTTCTCATGAATGATCATAGAGTTTTGTTTGATTATACAGAGTGAATCTAAAGACTACGTCTGGAAAAACATATACTAATAGATTAATAGATTTTAAAGACAGCAGGGGCCATTAATCTAGTCTGATATCCTTCTCAGGGGATTGTATAGGGGAGAGATCATCTCCATATAAGAGACTGATATAACTGCAACAGTGGATAGGTGGAACTAAAACTCTTTCGTAGGGCGTGGGTAGTAATGCAATGTTGACAGTGTCCCATATAATCAAATTAAGATAAAATATTGCATTCATGTTTACTGAAACAGATTCAGTCTATGTGGTTGCACAGCCAAGGAAGTGGGGGGAGATTGTTTCCCTAGTGAGTTAGAGCCCTTCATAAGTAATACACTTATGACCAGCTTTGACATATCAGGGTACAATCCACACTAATGAATAACTGTGTCATTCTTGCCTTCTAATTGGGGTGCTCTTTACAATGCTTTGTTACACACAGGATTGCTCCCAAAGAGCCTTTAGCTGTGTCTGTATGTGTGCTGCAGCCAGCCAGCTAGATCTTGGGTCTTTCCAACTTGGGTTATATATGGCTGGGTGACCCCAACACCCTCCCAGTCTTAGATTTCTACCCCCAGGAATGTATGTCCTGTACTGACCAGACATCTCTTGGACAATACAAGTTTATATAAAGTCCATTATGTCTTTAATAGAAATAATATGCACACAACCTGCAATCTCAAATGGAGTTTCCCAAACACTTCCATTTAAACAGACTGGATTAGATAAAACAATGAAGCAAGATTATTAACTACACAGAGATAGATTTTAAGTGAGTGCAAGTAATGAGGCATAAAAGTCAGAAATGGCTACAAGAAAAATAAAGATAAAATGTAACTGGTACCTAATCTAACAAACTATGTTAAATTCAAAGCAAAGTTTTCTCACCACGTGCTTTCAGGAGTCTTACTGACCAAAATTCTTAGTACAGGACCCCTTTCTCCAGAATCCAATGAATACTTCCTTTGTCTTGCCGCTTCAGGTGCTATGAATGTAATGGACAGAGAGACAGAGAATGGAGTGTATTGGCATGTTTATTCTTCCTTTTAATTGTTTCAGTACCTCTCTGGAAAAATATTCTTAGCTGGGTACTAGAAGACAAAAAGTCTATGGGGAAAGAAGTTCCCTGCTGCTTTTTTCTCACATGTTTAAGCTTCCTTTTTTCCCCTTCCTGCTTGATGACTCTGTTTACTACTTCCATGCAAATTTAAGCAGAGCACATATTGTTTTGTATGAGACAGACCTTTTTGCCACTCTCAGTTTGGAACATGTGTTAATAACACCGTACAGTGGAATCTTATAACTTCACATGCAATGTTGCCAAACATTTTATCAGGATAATAATAATAATAATAATTAATAATTAATAATAATTTGACCAGCAAATTATGAGTTTTCAAATGATACCTTATAACGCATACTTTGTACAAAGATTATTGTAATAGTGGCTAGTGTGCAGACACACACATTCTGTCACATCAGCATATTCTGGGTAGGGAGCTGGCTAGCAGAAGCAGGAAGAGGAAACACTGAAGCTCTGAATAAAACAGTGAGTGGAAAATGTGAGCAATATATTTACTGGGGAAAGAAGCTGAAAATTTATGTGACTGATAAAGTAGATAATTCCCATCTTCTAGATTTATTAGTATAAATACTGCTTATAAAATAGTAATTTTTAACATTAGACATTTATTTTTTATTTATTGCCCTTTTTTGCCCTTTTGGATTGTTTTAAAAAATACAGACAGGGTACCAGAGTGTTGGAATTTTGTAATCCTTAAATATAACCTATTGATCCAATGTAGAAGTATTGCCAGCAGTTATTCTTCTTGGCATGATCCAGCATAATAGTGACAAGGAGTTGATAAAGTGATCACTTTGTCTATAAACTGTAATGTCAGTTTGTGGGTTGGGTAAAAGTGTTAGGTTGCTCCAGTGGATAATTCCATTTCCTTTATAATTTGTCAAGATAAGTAGCTATAGAAGCAGTTTTGAGTCAATATGTAGATCTGCCAGGGTTTCCTGGATTTAGATTACTTAAAAATTAACCCAAGCAAGATTAAAAATATCAGGAACAATGCAGAGCAGAGTACCTTACAAAAATGCTGCGGTTAGAGCTCATCAGTGTAAATTTCTTGTCAAAAAGCTGCCTGAGCTAAGTAAAGGTTACTTATTCATATGAGCACCTGACTTACAAAATCAATCAAGCCCTGATATCAAAGATGTCTGGTTTTTGCATCTATTCAGGTTCATGTTTCCATTAACTGAACTTCATATCCTAAAAAGGTGTTTCATTTTTAAATCTGCTATGCATATCTCATTAACATCATAGACCCTCACACAGTAATTGCCTGAAACTGAGTAAAGGAAATCGAGAAAGATGAAGAGCTGAATTAGCACTTAATGAAAGGAAAAAAGACAGACTATTTAAATTGACTGCCTGGCAGCAGCCACTCCTTGGTTTATGGAAAATGTACAGTAAAAGTGTTTTGAGTTTCAAGGTGGTATTTATAGTTCATAGAGAAGCTTTTATAGTGCTATGCCAAAAAGTGAAAAGCAGCATTAAATATTGTTTTAAACTGCAATACACAGTGCGCCTCAAGTGTAAAGAAAATTATTCAAGCAATATACAAGGCAGAAATCATCTAATCACAGAAGAGATGTTTTTAAAAAAAGTTTTAAAATAGTTCTAGAGGATAGAGCTTAACGGCTCTTCAGTTGAAATTACAGTTGATCTGGATAACTATTATTAAATACAGAGTTAACCTCCAATTTTCTGAAGGTTTGAGGTATCAAAAGACTTCTGAAGGTTTCCTAGAAGCAGAAGTGCAATATATAGCTTACATTGTCTGACTGGCCTTCAGTTAATGAAGAATTTCAATTAATTGAAGGTTTGAATAATTACGATAATTAATGATCAATTAATAAATAATTAAGATCAATCCTGGGTAAAACAATGGAATGGTTAATTTGATCCTCAGTTGATGTAAATTAGTGTAGCTCTGTTGGAAGTAATGGAATATCAGTGATTTTACACCAGGTGAGGATCTGGCCTGGTGTGTTTAGAGATGTCATTTGGGAAACAGACTAATAAAAACTAACACTATTTTAACATTATAGGGAAAAGTGAAGGTAAGAAAAAGTTTTCTTCAGTACTACAGGCTATCACGATAAATGGGCCCTGCTAGAGGCATGGCAAAGCAAGAGGGTGCTTAGGAGCTAATGGAAACGGGATATGAAAGGCTTTATGAGAAACATTAGGACATGTATGAGATCCAGCTACATCAGGATCATAAAGCTAGACCCACTAAAATTGCAAGACGGGATTCTTAAATCTTAAATATCGTGAAGTTGCCACTGAAAAAAATCACATGAAATAAATGGAGCAAACATGAAATCCTATAAAACAAAGAGCACAGGCTACCGATAATTTAAAGGTGACTTCAAACTTAAAAATAAAAGTACGTGAGGCAGGGGAGCAGATTTATATATGAGGGAGAGAGGGATTGTTTGTTTTTTGTGATGTACAATGAAGGCCTGAAAAGGTTTTTTAATATTTGAAATTCAGGGCTTGTCTAGGCAGGAAGAGTCCATGATCACTGGAGATCTATGCTGAGATCATCATCTCTACTCTAACTCTTGTATGGACAGTAGTGGGCTTGGGTAGCATGAAAGGGCCAGCCTTTTAGGGCCCCTTCATCCCACTCAAATACTCTATGGAAAGCAACCCTGGAGCAAAACAGGACCAGAGGGGTGCATAGGTGAGTTTACACTATGATAGCCTTCCTTCCTACCCTGGGTAAAGACACATCTTAGAATCTTACCATTAGTCAAATATGATATCACACTAACAAAACCCACTTACACTGGTAATGTCACACTAACAAATTTTGGAAAATTGGGGAAATGCTAAGAGATTGGAGGACTGCCAATTCCCAATATTTAAAAAGCATAACTCAGGGAACTATATACAGGTTAGCCTGACATCAGTCCTGGCTAATAATAATGGAATGGTTAATTTGATATCCATTAACAAAGATTTTGAGGCTAAAAATATAATTAATGCCACTCAACAGAGTTTCATGATTTTGTTATGCAGATTTTGTCAAACAAACATATTCTGTCTCTCTCTCTTCTTTTTTGTTAAAGATGTTTACAGGTCTAGTTGATATAGTATACTTGGATTTCTCCAAGGCATTTGACTTAGAACTACATGACATCTAGATTAATAAACCTGCATTATATGGAATTAACAGGACACACATTAGATGGATTAAAAACTAAGTGATTTATACACAGATCTCAAAATGTACTTGGTAATGGGGAGATATCAGTGAGTGGGTATTTTGAGCAGTGTCCCTCAGGGATCTTGGTCCAAAGATATTCAATATTTTTATCAAGTTAGATGATGATATACAATCTTTTCTGGTAAAGTTTGCAAATTACACAAAGATTGGTGGGGAATAAATAATAAGAAGTACAGGATACAGTCACAGACTGATCTGAATCAGCTGGTTAAAAGATCACAATCAAACAAAATGCATTTTCATATAGCCAAATGCAATTACTGTGTCTGGAAACTAAGGCTGTTTTGGAAAGCAGTGAATCAGTAAAGGATGTAGAGGTCACTGGAGATAACCACTTCAACATAAACTCTCAGTGCAATGCTGTCGCTAAAGGGGCTACTGCAATTCTTGGATGTATAGAAAGGGCAGTACCAGACAGAAGTGGGGAAGTGATCTTGCCTCTGTACATAGCATTGGTAAGACTGCTACAAGTCTACTGGGCCCAGCTGTGGGGTCCACATTTCAAGAAGAATGTAGAAATATTGGAGAAGTTCAACAGAGGGTCACAAAAATGATCCAGGGGCTTTGGAAAATCAGCTTTATTGCTGAAAGAACTCAATCTAGTCTGCTTATTGAAGAGAAGGATGAGAGGTGACTTGCGCTATGTATAGGTACTTACACATGGAAAAGATGCCAGAGGTCCTCAAACAAACCCAAGAAAGAACAAGCTTGACATTCTTGTTATTTCTAGGAGAGAAAGAAACAAGCAAAAATGTTTATTTAAAAATCTTTTCTGTCTTCTTTATAATAATAAAGAAGCAAAAACTGGCACAAATTCAATTGTTAAAAAATCCTGTATAGGTCACCTTTAAAGCAGCTGCCATTAAAATCTTTGTAGTGAGAGAGAATTTGAAATACTGCCAAACAGCCAAACAAAACAAAAAATACGAGGTTCCTGAACATACATGCGTATGAACAAACCCTGTCCCATTTATTTCTCATATAAAGGGGTAAATAGCCCTGATTCTGATTCATCAATGTATTTCCATTTATTTCAGTGGAGTTTCTCCTGGTTTACACCAGCGTGAAATCAGAATCAGTCCTATTCTTTCTAAATTCATTGAGCTAGACACTGAAGAAGAGACTGTGTTTTGGATGGTATAAAAATATAATTATATTATTTTCAAGCCAAGTATGTTTGCTACATTTCTTATTTATTCATATTGTATTCTTGGACTGGAAACTAATGCACTGGTTTAATATATGGTGTAGATTTGCCAAGGTCTGCTTAAAAATAATATAGACCGTTGCATAATCCAGGTAGGTACAATATCTAAATGTTTACGTTTTTGCATATGTCTGTTAAGTATTAATGAAGTCTCTATAGAAGAGAGCTGAGGCAGAAATAATGAAGTGAGCAAACATTCGTGTGTGACTTACAGCTGTAGTCTGACTTAAGTACAGTGAATTAACAGTATAAGGTTTATTTTAAAGTACTCAGAGTTAATTGAGAACCAGAGAGCGTTTGACAAATGCTATTTGATCACAACTGTGCCTTGTTACATCTGAGGACTAGCAATCAGCAGTCCCATGGCTGAAGTGTTTCTCTTCTCCCTACATCTTCACAGGCTCCCAATCCAGTACTTCCAAAGGATATTTCAGATAAGCCTCAGTTAATTCTTCAGACTTCTTTGGATTTCTCTGAAGTAAATTAAATTTTGGCCATCACTGTCACTGATCAGAGCTGTGAAAAGCAAATATCTCCACTGCTGGAAAAATCAGCAACATAAACAATTTTTTAAAAATTGCAGTGAAAGATGCCTTCTCACCTTAGAAATGAACCATGAGGCCTAAGTATTCTTTGGTTCTATTCATATGCTTATACTGCACTCATCACTGTGGTTCCTGAGTGCCTTCCAATAGCAAAATAATCAACATAACTAATATCTGTTGCAGGTAGTTCTTTCAGTCTTATTCTCTTCAGAGCAAATACTGTGTGTGGCTTTTTAATTGTATTTTATTTCTTGAAAAAAACCATCGTAAGAACTTACGGGACAATGCGCTTTCATTAGGGCAGGACAGGTCAATGAAGTTCAGCTTGCTCATGAAATGGAAGGCTGGCAAGGCTTTTTGTGGTTCTTTGGTCCTGCAGTTCATTCCACAGTTCTGAATCAGCCCCTTAAAGAGCTCCATCTCCTGCTCAGATTTGTTTTATATCCCGGTGGCAGCCAATTCCATTAGACCCAAGAGCAGCTTTTGGCCACAGTCCTCATCCTGGAAGGAAGTTGTCACATTATGTGAGGTGCCAGCGTAGTGAGCTGAGGAAAGGTTGGTTGGACTTGTAGTAACCTGTGCTGCTCTGTCGTGGACTAGTATTAGTTTTGCAAGCACATGGTGTCATGCCTGGGTAGATTGCATTGCTGTAGTTCATTCAGGAGGCAAGGGAGATGTTTATTGTAAAGACCAGATCATCTTCTCTCAAGATGTGATGCAGTCTCCTAGCCAGACAAGGATGGTAAAATGTGACGCTTGTGCATGCTGGCATGTGAGAGCTCATTGACATCAAGGGATCCTGGTGCACTCCTAAACTATGTTCTGACTTGACCAATTTTGAGTATGCATCTTCAGCCAGAGAAGACTATACCATGGCTGAGAACTCATCAATTTTTCCTCTGCCAGTCACCATAACCTCCATCTTACTCAGGTTTAGCCTCAACTGACTGTTTTTCAGCCGTGAACTGATCTCAGACGAGCACCGGGCTAGCTTGGTAACAGTATGTTGTGAAGGATAAATGGTACTGTTTTTTTTCTGCATATTTTTGGCAATTCAGTCCATGATGTCTGACCAACTGTCTCAGAGGTTGCATGTAAAGTTTGAATAGACTAGAGAGAATTGATCTTTGTATGATTCCAATAGTGAGGAGTCTGGTGAGGAAGTCACATTTTCCCATTAATAACCATTGAGCGAGTCCCTCCAAGAAAGACTCAAGACATTCTACTTCATCTGCTGGACTCCTAACACCTTCCTCATTCAGCTGCATTGAATGTTGCAGAGAGGTTCAGGAGTAGAAGGATGGATGTCTGTCCTCCACCCATCAGCACCACTAATGCTATTTCTGTCCTGTCCTGGTCAGACTCCAGATTGTCCAGAGCCTAAAAAATTGGGTTTGGCTAGCTGAGCATGGCTTTTTGATAGTGTCCCTGTGAGCTTGCTCGGGAATGGAAGGTTTGATACTGAGTGTCAATTAGCTAGGTCTGATACACCCATGGAAAGTTTTGTCAGTGTAGGTCTCACTATGTGTTTTTGAAGAAGCAAGGGAAGATTACTTCCCGGAATGAGGCATTTCTTGTCCTGTGTATCTCTGGGGACCAATCCCAGAAAAATTATATAAAAAAATCATTAGACTATATTTTGTTCTTCCTTCCTGGCCCATATTTCCTGTTCTGAAATTCCCAATTCACTTGTTGCTCCACATGTATTCTCAGCCAGTGGTCTGCCAAGGTGGATTTGCAGCATGACTCATATTGGCCATTGAAACCAATTGTGCCAAATCTTCAAAGCAGGTGCTTAAATTATACCCATACAATGAATATTTTTTGTCTGGAAATATCCATTTTGCAGTTGAGGGAGCAAATTTGTGTCTGAAAATTTTGAGGTGGCAACTTAAATAACTGCTCTGAAAATATGTCCCTTTAATTTTTGTTAAGACGCAATAAATTTCTTCATGGAGCCAAGACAAGCCCAAACTGGGTGTAACCGAGCAAACTAAGTAGGTTTTTGGAGTGGTTAAAATATTGCCAAAAAATTATGCTGCTGTGACTTTTTGAATCCCCTATGAACCTCCATTAATACTAAATAAAATTGTGGACCACAAATTTAAGTTAATTCACAGAAAGTCAGGATTTTTGTTGATTATTGAGCTAGCTTGCTAAAATAGCAATGAAGCCACATGAAGTTTCCACTTCACTCATCTAACAAAGTGCATTTATGCCCACGAAAGCTTATGCCCACATAAATGTGTTAGTCTTTAAGGTGTCACAGAACTCTCGTTGTTTTAATGAAGCCACAGTGGCCCAGGCTAGCCAATCAAACACAAGCCTGCCTGGGACCCTGGTGCATAGTCTGGCGTCTAGCCCATACTGCTGTGGTTTCACTGATAGTTTTAGTGAACTATTTCAATCAAATCTAGTTTGGTTATGCCTATGCATGCTGCAGTTGCACTTCCTGATTGCATAGTAGACATAGTTACAGACAAATTTAGGGAGGGCTTTCCACATGCCCTAGCCTCATTGAGCTAGGCCCTGTACAAATCTATAACAAAAGAACTCTCTCTACCTGTGATGGGGTATATCAGGCCTTTGTGGCCCCCTGCTGGAGGCCCTGTGGTCCCACTACCCCCAGCCCACGGAAAGGAGCAGCAAAAGGTGAGTTCTCCAGGCCTGCCTAGGAAGGCTGCACAGAAGCTGAGTAGGCTCCCATAAAAGGAGCTGCACGGCCTCAGGAGGTCAGTTCCCAGCTGGGACCAGAGGGGTGAGGAAGGGAGCTCTGTGCTGGACAATGGTGCTTGATGGGCTGCATTATTTGACCTGGGGGAGAGAAAGAGGACCTGAGAATTTGAACCTTAAGGTAACAGGCAAAGATGAAGAGGCCTAGGAAATGCAGCAGCAACTAATAAAAGGAAATAGTATGTGGTTACTGTTTATAGGGTTCCTGGGTTGGAACCCAAAGTAGTGGTCGGACCTGGTTCCCCACTGGAAAAGTAACCTAAGCCCCAAGAGGAGGACAAGGCTCCTTTTGAAGCCCAAGTAAAAGGCTAGATTTAAAGGGCTCCAAGATGGGGTGAAGAGCCTGGTGAGGGCAGACATCTTTTCTACCCTGGAAGGGTTCATTTCCCATTGTGTGATTGCCTGGAAGGCTGAGCCACTGAAGACTTTCCTATCAAGGCTGGCAACATACAGGGAGAGTTAGGAGTGAGGAAAAAGATTTCAGTTCCAGACCCAGCTGTGAGGAGGCACTCAGGAGGGGAGTGCCCCATTGTACTACCTCAAAAAACTTACACTCAAAGTGTAAGATGAGAGACCACATACCGGTAGAGCAGACAGAGCTAACACAAGTCAATGATGAGACAATGTGATCAGCATGATAAGCAGTGGTCACAGCACATCAGCTGCCTAACCATTGTTGAGTTTTTTGTAGGCCTCACAGCAAAGGAGAGGCTTCTTAAGAAAGATCTTGAAGGGGACAAAATGTTGGCTTGGTGATATTTTTCAGAGCTCTTTCCATACATAAGGGCAGAGTGGGAGGAGGCAGTGGCCCAGCGAGGGTCATGACAGAAATGTGTCAGTTAGAACAGGCTGTAGGCCTGCTTTATCTTACACCAAAGACCTCTCTGTTCCCTAGACACCTGCCATCCTGCCACAGCCTTTGCCCAGCACTTCTTAGTTCCTTTGTTGAGCTTAGCTCATTTGGAACTGAAAATGAGGACCATGGTTTTCAGTTTTGCCCACTTTAAATTGTCAGCAAGATATTAAGGCTGAAATATAGGATTGAAAGAAAGGCCCCAACCAAATCAAGATGGGGAGAGTTGACTTACAAATCCACATAAAAGTGTTAATTGAAGCTCTGCACTAGCACTGTTTCAAAATTATGCTACTTTCTCATGTGTCCTGAACTTCATAAAGCAGAATCAGGAGACTGATTACACATGAAATTTGTTGTCCCTTTTGTAATTATGTCACATGTATGAGGTGAATTATCAGCACATCTTAGGTGCGTATTGAGGCAGGAAAGCTTCTGTGAAGAACGGGCTCCTTAGCTCACTCTGATTACCAGACTGATATTCATTTCTCTGAGTGGTCCAGAAAGGAGGATGACTTCAAGTATTGTATCTTGAAGCTTGCAGGCATTCTGAATTTCCATTGGCATTCAGAAAGTTCTAATATATTGTTATGTATTTGGCTTTCACAGTCCAAGTGTTCATACAGTGTGTTAGTCACTCATGTGGGGATGAATCCAATCCAGAATAGCAGGCCCCTTGGTAGCAGACAGGTGCAGTTTCACTCTACGTGATGGAGTTGAATGCAGTGAGGTCATGCATGGAAATGTGCAGGGAGTGAGAAATGGCAGAGCTCAGTGAGTCTTGAAATGGGACTAGAACAGAGGATACACCACTGTTTGCATTCCATTACCCTTCCCCGCCCCAGAGGTGGCCACTTAGGGTTATTTACTGTCACACATAGGCCAGGTACTGAGGCTAGACATGGGTATTAACTTTTGCCCATATTGACGAAATAAGGAAAAATTATTTTCATTACTATACAACTATATATCTCTTCCTTATGGGTGAAATTCATATCCTCTCTGAAAAGTCCAAATAACTGGGCTTAGAGTGGGTGTCCTTTGCATGTGTTTGGGAGATGGATTCCTCCTCTTTCCTTCCCCCAACCTTGAGGAAGAGCCGATGCCTCTCCACGTGTAATCAATCACCTGAAGTGCTGCAGCTATCACTATAACCCACGATGTAGAAAAGAATTTCATTCTATTTTCTACAACTAGGATTCTCCAGTTGTTGGACAGGGGAAATGGTAGTGGTATGAGGAGAAAAAGATCCCAGGTTTCCTCTAGTGACAGTAGTTGTTGTTTACTGTTAAGGTTGCAAAATAGTTCTCATTATAACCTTTGTTTTCAAATGCTCATTATTTTCTAAACAATAGTCTTTTTTTTTTTGGAAGAAATTTTTCTCGGACCAAAGCTGAAATTAAAAATAATAAAATAAAATTGAGGAAATTTCTTTCAGCTGTGTGAGCTTAGTGATCATAAATAGACACACATCTCTTGTTTATATAATGTCTCCATTACACTTTTTGGTCATGGCTACAGCAAAAATGACTGAAGTTTAAAATTTGCCCTGTAGACACTCCTTAATGAGGTAGTGATGTTGCTAATTTTTGTTTTGTTCTGGAGGGGAGAGGAGGGGAAGGGAGAGAAACTTTGAGGGAAAAAGTTTTAGGCAATTGAAAAAGTCTGTTCTGAACATGTGTTGTAGGCATCAAGCTTTGAGGAATGTTCTCTGCAGCCAAACCATAACAACAAATGTGTGAAGATGCCTCACCCTTGAGCCATGCTGACTCCACTCTTATTGTACCTTTCATACATCTCCCTTTCCTGCTCTTGGCTTCACCTCATCTTTCATGCTGCCCTCAGAGTTCCAACATCCTCCTGTTTTTGTCCTCCCTGCAGCCTCCCTTTTCACTTTTAAATCCCTTCTTAAAACCCACATTTTCTGTAAATCCTATCAACAGTGATGACTGGTTGAGTCACGCAGCACGTAGGGCATGTCTACACTGCTGTAGTGCTTCACTGTAGATGCTATCTACACTGAAAGGAGGGGTTCTTCCATCGATGTAGGTAATCCACCTTCCTGAGAGGTAGTAACTAGGTTGGCAGAAGAATTCTTTTGTCAGCTGAGCATGGTCTACATGGGGGATTAGGTTGACTTAACTTCATTGCTCAGGGGTGTGAATTTTTACAACCTTGAGTGATGTAGCTGGGGCGATCTAACTTTTTAGTGTAGACCAGGCCTTAGTTTTGCTCTGTGTCTGCTTTCTCCATGTGTCTGGAGACTTTGAACACAGAACTGCTGCTGGAGTTCAGAAAATGTGCTACAATTGTGAGTTACAAAATGCCATAATTTTTATCCTTGTTCACCTGTTTGTAAACATAGGCTACAGTGTGCAGTGAATATGTTGGTTCAGTTGACACCGACACAGCAGTGAAATGAGGACACGTGCGTGGATGGAATTAAGCAGCGGGCTGCAACTTTTATTAAACTTGAACACAAAGGAGAGGTAATATGCACCCATTGCCAGTGTGCTCCTGTTCCAGGCATTTAATTGGTTCCAGTGCAGGTTTACAGGGCTACCATAATGCAGGATAGGTTCTCCTTAGCCTGCCCGCCAGGACTCAGCTCACTCTGAATCCTAGCACCCTCCCCCAGCATCGGTTGGGCCAGAGTCCCATTTCTAATTCAGGGTGGGTAGATTGGGGCTACTAGAACAGAGCCAAAAGAGGATCCACATGGTCCCTCCCTCCAGGTTAAATCCTGGGAGCTGATCAATGATGGCCAATCAGTACCCTTCCTGTCCAGCGGGTGTCAGAGGTTCCCAGGGTGGGAAGAGCTGCTTAGCAGCAAGTTTCCCTCCCTTTCTGCTGGGACCATCCCCCTTCATCACCTGTCCTGTCAGGTTCTCCCATCCACTGGGGCAGGTGGTTAGCATTTCTGTCCCCAGAAGGAAATATTTCACTCTTGCACCTGCTAACACCAGGAATCACATTCCTGATACATATTTGGCCTCTGGAATCTAACATTTCCTAAATGAGCTTTTCAGGAGATTGCACTGGCAGAAAATGGAACCATCATTTGATCTTGAACATTTCCAGCCCATTGACTTGCAGCTCTCCTGTTGCAGGAGTGCAACAAACCTTTGTTCTTATAGCCCCACTTCCAAAATGAGAGAAAATGCATTTCTCGATAGCGCTTATCTTTGAATACAAGGTTGCTCTTTCACAGCAGATAAAGAATACAGTTTAGCAAAGGCAATGTAATGTACAACAGCATTAAACATTTTCAATGTCTTCGGTTGGTTTAGTGCAAGAATACAATCATTTATAACATACTGAGGATAAGCCACATTTCATTATCTCTTATATTATTAGTATCAGCAGAAATATAGAAAATGAAAGGCATTTGATTATGGATGTACATATTTTTGCCCAAGCAAAAGTTTTTAGGAGCAAAATAGAAACCAGAAGTAGAGATTCAGCTTACCTTTTCTTTGTGTATTTTCTTGGGCTGTAAAAGGCAGAAATCATAGTTCCAAATAAATAAATTGATTGTCAATACTGCTCTGATTAGCATGTCTCCGTTTCTTCTAATTGGATTACTTATGCAGGTTTTTCAGTCAAACTTCTGGTGCTGGAGAATACTGTCAGAACATGTTGCTAAGATCTGCCTGTGTTTAGACAACAATAGCTCCTTTGAAACAGCATACGGACTTTCCAATTTCATTATGGGTTCATTTTAACTATGAAATTTCAGTTTATTTTTATTCTCATGAGGCTAATGCTTGCCCCAGTCTGCAGCAATCAGATACATCTGACCAATTGTCTTCCACCTTTTGTGCTGGGTATGGACAGTTTTTGAGAACCTATATAGGACGTAATGGCCATTCTACACATCCCTTAAGGAGTACCGCTCAAAGGGGCTGCTGGTTTTTATGTGTCTGCATGGCAAGAACCTGTGGGTGAGGTGCAGTAGGGTCCAGTAAGGTTGAAAGTATAGTTAAGGGATTTTGGGTCTATTGCCATTCCTTTTGGAATGGAGGAACAACAGCGATTGAGCTACTACAGTCTCAGAGCTTCAGTAGAAGATGTACAGCAGAGACATTTCTCCTCCACCAGAATCATGGCATCCTTCACTAAGGGTCTGATCCAACTCCCACTAAAGTAAATGGAGAAACTCCCATTGACTTTGCTAGGAGCTGGTCAGGGGCCATGTCCATTTACACATGGCATGTAGTAGAGCAATTGGACTTTAAGATGGGATTCAGTTAGTGGACATGTGGTGTTACAATAAAGGTGACATTCTAACTGAGGTTCTTGTTTGCACTCCTGCAGCAAAAAGTTCTTGATGAGCTCCTATAAATTGCTTCTTTTTTTCCCTCCCATTTATATGGCTCTGGAACATTGTCATTTCTCTGCCCAAATAAGTTCTTTTACACTGAACATTTGAATTAAATTAATTCAGCCTTTTTATTACAAAGACCCTATTAAAGTAATATTGTGCGATTTTTAACTTTGTTTTCTTCTGTAACTTTAAGTAAAAATTTCTAATTATGAACCTTGGCATTCTGCATATTCATTATATGGACAAGTTCTGTTTAGTATTTAAAATTAGAGATGGGCTTGGTCTATACTTACCCTGGTGATTCAGTGGTAGTCGATGGGAATTACGCAAAGTACACAAAGAACTTGCATAACTCCCGTCGACTGCTGTGCTTTTCTTCTGTGCGCCGTCTTCACTGCACTGTGCTGACGGGAACCACATTCCAATCAATGCAGCGCTATGCCACTTGCGGGGGTAGATTAACAGCGTCGACTTCTGGATAGACTGAGCGGGTCTTCACTGATCGCTCAGTCGATCCAGATAAATTGATCTGATGGCAGTGCCTTTGCCACCATCAGTGGAGACATAGCCATGGACCGGAGGTCCTTTCCTCTAAGGCAGATGAGGTTTAGATTTGTTTGGGTATAAAGCTAACCAACGGCTGAAGTTTGGGTTTAGATTTGACAGCACTGAAACCTCGCAATGCTCAAGTTGCTCATAGAACTCCTGTGGCATGAGCTATTTTTCTTCTGACTTCCACTATCTTTGGCTGAAATCATGTGTAAAACTGTTTTCATGAGATTTTCAATGCATATCAACTGGGGCGTTTTTTTATCTAATCTTGATGGAACAAAAGGTAGTTAGCAATGGAGTGTACCAGGAATCGGTGCTATTTAACTTACTTAGTAATGACTTGTGAGGGAGCACTGTGGGGAAACAGTGACGTGGCGAATTGTATGGGTGCCATAAAATTAGTTAGGTTAGTCATTTTTAGAAAGGATTATGAGGAATCTCAGAAGGACCTACTAAAGCTAGACATTGAGAAATACAATGGCAAATAAAATTCACAGTTGCAAAGTCTTTAACTAGAAGAAATAATAAAGAATAAAGAATTAATAAAATTAGAAGAAAAAAATGAATTATTCGTATATAAATGGGTTCAAGACCTTACTGTTGTAGTGAACAATTCACTAAGAACATCTTCTCAATGCACAACTGCATTTGAAAAAGCAAACAAGATATGAGGTTGTCTTAAGAAAAGGATAGAGAATAATAATGAAAATATCATGCTAATATATTCACTGAACACCCTCGCCTTCAGTTTGATAATATTATATAAGGAATAAAAAAGATACAGAGAAGCACACTTAAAATGTAAGAGTTACAGAAAGATATAAGGAAAGATTTATAAGAGTAAGATTTTAAATTAGAGAGGAGGTAAATACGGATGACATGGCAGAGATTTATGACATAATGAATGGTGTAGAGAAGGTCAGTCTGGTGCAGTTTGAGACTTTTCATTACAGAAGAACAAAAGAACACTGACTGAAATGAAATGGCAACAAAAATAAAAATGACAAGAAAAATTTTCTTTCCAAAAGATGTAATTAATGGTACAAGATTTTATGACCATTGCATATCCAGTACACAGGGAACTTTGGTGAGTGGAACTGTATAATAATGAACTAAGTGACCATATCCCCATCCACCTGCCTGCCAGCCCCGTCCCAAAATCCTCTGCACCCCTGGCAGACCAGTGGACCACTGTATGCAGAATGTACAGGGGTCCACTTGTGTGGGCTTTTCATGAGGTATTCTTCACTCTCAAAACAATAAAGCCACACTGGTCTTTTGATATTTGGACCATAAGCACACAAGGGTGTGATAAGAGTGGTGTGTGCGTGTGTATGCAAGAGAAATAGAGAGAGATTTAGATGAGTAACAGCAAAAGTAAACTGAGATGCATTATGGGTGTCTTCACCTTCATGTGAAGCATCAGGTATAGGCTATTGGCCAAAGAAAGATACTTGAAATTATGGATTAAGGATTAGATTAGTCTGAGTTTACAACTGATTTGCCTCACTGTAGTGTCATAAAGCAGCCAAAATGTGCTGTGTATCTGGCCCCAATTTTGGGTTCTTGCATACGATGTATAAAGTGTGCGTGGGTCTGTATCACTGTTGTTGTAACTGTTGGTCCAGGATATCAGAGAGATAGGGTGGGTGAGGTATCTTTTATTGAGCCAACTTCTGTTGGTGGAAAAGACAAGCTTTTGAGCTCTTCTTTAGGTCTGAAAAAGTTAATTGTAGTGTCACAGATAAATCCAAGATTGTTAAGCATGAGCTTGTGATTTTTCATGTCTAGTAGAGTTATCAATTTTTAAATTCTCAGGCTTATATTTTGAAGATATTGAGCAGGTTTCTTTGAGGATGAGGACTGAGCGATTGGATATGGAGTGACGACATGACTCACAACTACCACATCCCCACTAATAGTCATGAGAAAAAAGAATCATCTGACTGGATACTTCCCAGTGGATGAAACTACACACTCGATCATTATATTGATTGCTTTAGGAAAAAAAATTGACTGTGAAATCCTTAAATATCACATCCATCACAATCTCTCCACTGCAGAGAAGATAGCTATATAGTCCCTAAAATACAACCACCAGATATAGATCAAACCAGCAGACAAAGGGAGCACCATTGTAGTCTTCATCCATGATGACTATGTCAATGAGGCCAACCAACAACTCTCTGATGTCACTACAACAAAGAACTCAGACAACCCTCACACCACAAATCACAGAGGAAGTAGATTGCATCCTGGAATGAGACACCCAAATGCCCTGAGAGAACCTACTTCAGTATGGGGGGAGAACATTGACTGTACACCCATAGTTGTCAGCTACCATCCCACACTGGAACCCATATGAGGTATCAAACAGTTATATCCCATATTTAATGGTGACCACATCCTGAAAGAAATCTTTCCGAAACTTCCTCTTCTGGCCTTCAAAGAACCTCTGTACCTTGCCAAGCTCATTAGAAGCAAGATGCACACAGACCAGAATACCCCTGCTCAAATCAGCATCAGACCCTACCAGAACAAGAAGTACCAAACCTTCAGATATATCTCCACTGCTGTGATGATCAATATCCCCCCACAACAAACCCTTCAAGTTCCCTGTGTCCTACACATGCCTGTCATATGTAATGTACCTCATCTGGTGCATCAAATGTCCCAACAACTATATGGGTGAAACAAGGCCATCACTATGCACTTAAATGAACTTGCACAGGAAAATGATAAAAGACAAGAACACCTTCTCACCCATGGGCGTACACATTTCACAAAGTGATCATTCTATATCCGATTGCTCACTTCTCGTCCTCCAAGGAAACTTGCCAACACCTTCAAAAGATGAGCCTGGGAACTTAAATCATAACTCTGCTAGACACAAAAAACCATGGGCTCAGCAGGCATACTCTTTACATTTATGGCTCATTATAACCATGTGTAACCTACTAACACCTCTTTGTCCTATGGCTGCAGAGATGTTAATTGCTCCCTTCATTTTTTATTGGTCTTCTGCAACATGTGTTAAACCCTTTATGCTTAACCCTCTGCCCCATCTTGTATTTAGCTATATTACTCTGATGACCTTTTCCAGACCTGAAGAAGAGTTGCATGTAGGTCAGAAGCTTGTCTCTTCCAGTTCATCCAGTAAAAGATATTCTCTTTTATATGTGTATGGAATTTAGCAAAAAACACACACAAACACACACACTTCAGTTTTTCCTAGGCTTCACATAGAAGTGAAAAAGGGTAGGGAAGCTGATCTAATGTAAATAACTCTAATTTATACTCTTTAAAAAGATTGTCTTTTTTCACATAAAAGAAAAACATGTCAGTAGTCCAGTTTGGAAAGTTCTGTAGTGAGCTGAGTTTTTAATAATGTTGATATTACAGGTCCTGGGTGTAATGTAGCATAAGGCACACTAGATGGTGATCTTGCCACATCAGTGTCCAGCTAAGGAAAATGTTTTTCCTAATATGTTGTGGAAAATCCCATTTTGAAAATAATTCTTCATTTTGTTCATGGAAGAAGTATGACGAAGATAATGTTACTGAATGTCATCCCTGTGGGCTGGAAGAAAAATGCATGCCAGTTTTGTAATTACAAATCTGCACAGGTTGCCAGCCTTCCAGGATTGTCCTGGAGTCTCCAGGAATTAAAGATTAATCTTTAATTAAAGATTGTCATGTGATCAAACCTCCAGGAATCTGTCCAACCAAAATTGGCAACCCTAATCTGTGGGCAGTTGATTTTCCTGAACCTCATAAATCTTACTTAAATGGCAATTATAGCAATTTTTTTCTTTTCTGATTTCCTATTTTTCTAGCAATGGATTTTAGGTGTGAGAGAGAAAGTTAATGGCTTCATAGTTGAAATACATGATCTACATTTTTCACATGGAGCATGTGCATTTGTATTATATTTTGCATCTCTTGTTTAACATCTTGCTTTTCTTTAATGGTTTGTTTATACTACACTTTCATTGTCATGATAAGATCATGTAGGGATGCTGCACATTATTCAAAATTTAAAGCCAAGTGTGGGCAAGAATAGTGCCTAGCTAATTCTGCTGTTGCATTAGCCTTGCATCACACATGATGCTTGCACTTTTCCAGATATCAACATTTCTATAAAGAGTGTGTGCAAGCGTGGGCAGAGGCCCTTTTAAAAAAGGCTCTAGAGGAGATCCTGGCAATTATAGGCCAGTGAGCCTAACTTCAGTACCAGGCAAATTGGTTGAAACTATAGTAAAGAACAGAATTATCCGGCACATAGAATAACACTACTTGTTGGGGAATGGATAGAGGTAAATAATGTTGTCCTCACGGATCTGTACTGGGACCAGTGCTGTTCAACATATTCATAAATGATCTAGAAAAAGGGATAAACAGTGAGGTGGCAAAGTTTGCAGATGATACAGAATTGCTCAAAATAATTAAGTTCAAAGCAAGTTGCAGAGTTACAGAAAGATTTCCCAAAACTGGGTGACAAGGCAACAAAATGGCAGATGAAATTCAATATTAACAAATGCAAATTAATGAACATTAGAAAACATAATCCCAACTATACATATAAAATGATGAGGTCTAAATTAGTTTTACCACTCAAGAAAGAGATCTTGGATTCATGATGGATAGTTGTTGGAATACATCCAAGGAACATTCAGTGGCAGTCAAAAAAGCTAACAATGTTAGAAACCATTAGGAAAGAGGTAAATAATAAGAAAGTATCAAAATGCCACTATATAAATCCATGATATGCCCAGACCTTCAATACTGGGTTCGGTTCTAGTCACCCCCATCTCAAAAAAGGTATTTTAGAATTGAAAAATGTACAGAGGAGGGCAGTAAAAATGGTTAAAGATATGGAACCGTTTCCATAGGAGGAGAGATTAAGAAGACCGAGACTGTTCATCATAGAAAAGAGACTTCTAAGGGAGGAAATTGTTGTGGTTTGGGGCACTGTGGGGTTGGGGCATTACACTAGGTAATTCGGGTAAATGGAAGGCCTGGGTGCCGATGAAGTTTTCCTGTGCTAGGCTCCTGCCTCCAGCTAGCCCCCCTCCCCCTTCTTCTCCTCTCCGTTTGGGTTACTTTGGGACATTTTCTTGCTGCTGTAAGCTGATGGCTTGCTTATCAGTATGATATACTGTGCATGCTACAGGGGGCTGCTTGCAACATTAACCGTATGCTTAAAGCGCCCATTGTTCTCTCTCATGGCCATCCCAGGGACTTAACGCTGAAACTGCTTGAAGGAGGGAAAAGGGAGGGGTGGGAAAGAACTCCTCATTGAAATAAAGAAGGTATAAATAAAGTTGATGCTTGCTGCTTGGTGTGCAGGATTTGAGACAGAGTGTCCCTGCACCATTTCGGATCCTGAAATAAACAGCTTTTGCAAGGATTTCTCCGTCTCGGTGTCTAATTGGGCTAATTGCGCACCGGGCTCGAACCCAAACTGTTGGGGCCTCACTCGGGGTCCTCCAGGACCGCCAACAATATGAAAGAGGTCTACAAAATCACGAATGATGTGGAGAAAGTGAATAAGTGAGGATCATTTACCCCTTCACATACACAAAAACTAGGCGTCACTCAATGAAATAAATAGGCAGCAGATTTAAAACAAACAAGAGGAAGTATTTCTTCACACAATGCACAGTCAGCCTGTGGAACTGGTTGCCAGGGAATATTGTGAAGGCCAAAACTACAACTGGGTTCAAGAAAGAATTAGACAAGTTCATGGAGGATAGGTCCATCAATGGTTCTGAGCCAAGATAGTCCGGAACACAATCCCATTGGTCTGGTTGTCCGTAACCCTCTGACTGCCAGATGCTGGGACTGGATCTCTTGATAATAACCCTGTTCTGTTCATTCCTCTTGAAGCATCTGACATTGGTCGCTGTCAAAAGACAGGATACTGAGCTAGATGGACCACTGGTCTGGCTCTGTATGGCCATTTGTGTGTGTGTGTGTGCGTGTGTGTACGTACAGATGTTTGAAAGAAAAGAACAAAACAATCAGAGCAGCAATATAGAGATGTTCCTGCTGCTGCAATCTAGATCCAAACACTGCTGTATTTTGGGGAAGTTTAGATTGCTACTTCACAGCTGGGCCTTATTTCTGGAATGGTTGAAAACAAAACCCTGGATCTGAATACAGCTAAATTTGGGGAAATTCAGATCCAAATCTGGATCTGGGCCACCACCGTTCCTTCACTGAGAAGCAAACATAAAACATCTTGATAAGCAGAAGTATGAAAAGAAAAAGAATAAAGGGATGGAAGGAAGGATGGATATTTGCCTCAGCTGCACACACCTGTATCAAGAGTTGAGATTATCATTAAGTAAGATTTTTCAAAGGTACAAATGGCAGTTAAGTACCCAACTACCAGTGAAAGTCAGTCCCTTTTGAAAATCTCTTCTCAGATACCTTACGAAGTGATGATAATGGCGTCTCATGTCAGTGCATGAGAATGCAGCAAACACTATAGGTGAACTTTAAGAAACATAGGCTGTATCTGGATTTAGATCTGAGTGACTTTGTTTGGCCTAATGTACAATGAAATTAGGATAGTTAGTAGATGGTTGAAGCAGCCTTTTGTATGTAGAGCATGGGTCTTTAGGATAAAAGCGACATACTTGTCCTAGCTGCTACCCCACTCCTTAGGCTATTTCCCCAGTATCAACTCATTATTAGGAGAATGTGTGGAAATGAGATGAGTATCCTTAAATATAATTCATGATTATTTTAAACAATCAAGACATTTGAGCCTGGGGTCTAAATTGGAAGCTTGCATTTCTTGTCACATAATAGTTTCTTGCATCAAGTTTTCAGGAGACAGCTGTTTGCGTTAACAAATTGGGTTACAACACGTACACCCTTAACTGGAACTTTTGATGTAACTCCAAGATGGAGGTGTCAATCATTGGTCCCTGATGATCTATATCAACATGCTGGAACTCCTAATTAGACAAGAGTATCACTTGGGGTGGGGTAGAGGAATCAATGATCCCTACAAAAGATGCCATTCATTCAGAGAAAAGAGGCGAGCACTTGCCTGCACCAACAAGATACCTTAAGCTATATCCTGCTCCATTCCCTGTCCAGCCATCCAAAGCAGGAGAAGTAAAGAACAGTAACACTGACTAAGTGGAACCTGTGATGTAACCAAGAAAGACATAAAGATCAGAGCCCTACCACATACAAAAGCATAGATCATGTCATATCATTGATGGAGATACCGGTAAATATCAATTTAAGACCATATAAGTTAGAGCCTTTAAAGAGAAGAAAGTGTGAAAATCCTTCTGTAGAGCAATTCAAGGATGCTCAAACCACTCCAACACCCACTAGCATGAATGTGTCTCTTTGTGTGTTACTAACTGTTCCCCAAAGTAGACACTACACTTTTCAGTCTATCTGAACAGTGAGGGATCCTAGGGGAAAACCAGTGTCATTCTAAAGCTGCTATAATTCTGGAGTTTTAGAAATCACTTTGTTTTTGTGCCAGCCTGTCAGAAAACTACAGGCATTGTGTGAAGTGGGGAGGAAAATATGTTTGACAAATCAAGCTTAATACAAACTTTGTGAACAACAATGGTTATTGGGACCAAAAAGAAGCTACCAGGAAATTGTTATGAGAGTCGTACTTCCTTAAAATCAAGATGAAGTAACTGCTGTTGCTTTCAGCAGACTTTGAGTTAAATTAATCAGGTTAAAGAAAAAGGGATTCTCCCATCAATCTATCTATAAAACCTTAAGAAGGATTATTTTTCTTAATTTACTCAATATGATTTAATTTCCAATGACGGTAATTAGCAATCTAGATAAATTGAACCATTGACTTATTGATTATATTCCAACTGGAATATTAATCTGAGCATTGTAATGTACTCTTGTAAATTAAGTCAAAAGAAAGTTCACCTAGCTAGCAGTATATTTCACTTAAACTTATATTTGTTTTCTAACTGCCTATTGAATTTTTTAATGCATTTAAAAAAACCACACACTGAACTGGGTTTATTTCCTAAACCTTCAATGCAGAAAAATTAACCTATGTAGGAGAAAAATGATAAAATCCTTAACAGTGATTTGAGCCCATTCTATATTTCAGTCATTTAAAATATAGCCCTTTTATTCCTAAAACACGTACGTGAGGTGAGACCAATGTGAGAACTGCAAACACAGTTACATGTGGGACAGAAAAGATTGTCTTGACCATTGCTGACTGCTGTATGCTTGCTTTTGCGCTGTTCATTATTTTTCACATAAGTTGTTAATATGCTTTGCTTCAAAGTGGTTTGCAGTGACAGGACAAATGTAACACTAAGTTGCTCTGCCATTGGCTGTTGCTTCCTAGTTGCTGGGATCAATCTGACATGCTTTCAAGCTTGACATCTGTCTATCTCCATATTGTTTTTACTGGCCACCATGAGAATGGGTGCATTGCTTTAGCTGACCATAAAATATGGGTTTGGGTATTCTCAAGTAGGCCATATGAAAGAGATGCCCAGGTCAATGCAGCTGAACTTTTATGAGCATGCTTTAACTGCCAGCCATCTAATAATGATTTAAAGATTTTGACATTGGGAATCTTGTCCCACCATTTGACTCAGCAAACAGACAGAAAACAGAGCACATGGAACTGATCAACTATGGCAGCAATACAACCATATAGAAGTATTGTGAACACAACTGTCCAAAAGATGTTTAGCTTAGTGCGTAGTTTGACAGCCCTATCATTCAACAGGCAGTGTGAGGCCATTCCAAATGCAGAGCTGGCCTATGTGCTAGGTAATCTGATCATCAATCGTGGCATTGTATCACAGGATACTTCCTAGGTAGAAAAAATTCTCCCCAGAATAAAGAGGAGCATTGTTGATTTTAATAATTGGATAGACATGTGCGTCCCCAGCACAGGGTGGTACAGAACTTCAATATTTTTAGGCTGACTGTGAAATCAAAATGATTGACTGCCCGGCCAAAGTGATCAGTTATAAATTTGATGACATCAATTGAAAGCAACCAGTGCAGTCATCAGCAAAAAAAAAAAAAAAAAACCTCCTTAATGAGTAAATCTGCCACTTTCATGCAAGTACTGAAGTGTTGCAGATTGAACAACTTCCCCGTCAGTGCAGAACTGAATAAATGCTACTCTGTCAATGCCATGAAATACATCCATGAGCATATGGAAAATGCAAAAAAGGATGGAAAAGACTGTGAGGAGTCAGCACACTACCTTGTTTGGTGCCATTGGAAAGAGGAAAGGGATCTGATATCTCACCATTTTCCACCACTCTGGCCATAATCCCATCATAGAAGGACTGAATAACAGAAATAAACTTTGCAGGACATGAACAAAAGTTTTCCGAGTCCCTCATGATTTACTGAGTCAAAAGCTTTAATTTAGTTGACGAACGCCATATAAAGACCACCATTTTGCTCCTGGCACTTTTTCTGAAACTGTGAAGAACATGTCTAGATGCCCACCTAGACCAAAATCCACACTGAGACTCAGGGAAGATGGTTTCCAAAAGGCAGGTGTTAAGTTCAATATGACCAGTGCAATATTTTTCAGAGCAACAGAGAGTAGCAAAATGTCACAGTGTTTATCACAGTTTGCACCATCACTTTTATGTTTATAGATGTGGACAATGTTGGCATCACTGAAATTCTGTGGCACTGACTCTTGCATGGAAGATCCATGTGAGGTACCTTACAGTGTGGTTTGGTGCCCACCCTGCTTATTGCTCTTTGGTGGAATGCCATCTGGTCCAGAAGTTTTTCCCTTGTAACAGGTGCTTGCTTGACATCATCTCATGATGGGAGCTAGGGCAAGTTCTTCTTTTAATGTGCTGTGTAGAAGAGATTAATTGCATCCCCCAAAATGTTGAAAGGGTGGTTGAGAAATGAACTGAAGTGTTCCATCCATCAGTCCAGTGTTTCTTTTTCCAGTCAGCTACATTATAAATGGAAGGTAGGTTTATTGTGTAGTGTCTAATTTTTCAACACATGCACAGGAACCTATCTTAGGCTGGGTCTACAGTGACGACGGCAAATTTGCCACCGTCAGATCGATTGCTCTGGATCTACTAAGCAGTCTGTGTAGACCTGCTCAGTCAATCAAGTGAGCGACGCAGGAAAACCACCCCGGTAAGTGGCGTGGCACTGTATCACTGTTCCCTTTGTCGTAGCGCAGTGTGGACACCGCACGGAGGAGATGCAGCAAAGTCGACGGGAAATACGCAAGTGATTTACGTCACTTGCATATCTCCCATCAACTGCCGCCGAATCCGGAAGGTAAGTGTAGACTGGGCCTTACATTTAGCCATATTTAGAAAGGTGTTAATTAGAACTAAATATCTAATATATTTTCAATGAAGCCATGAAGAGTTCATGCAGAGGAAGCAAATCTTTAAATATGCCTGCTTTAACGAAAGAATCTTGGGGAAAAAAAGCTTTGCTATGAAGAGATTTATTTCTTGTTTGAGCATGAACATTTCACACTTTATTGAGTGTGTCATATTAAAAATCTGAGCGATTTGGGATTGGATGTACAGACCACATGGCATGTTTCTGTTCCCTCATTAGATGAGTGTAAGGGGTTAGGCCATCCCTCCCTGTCCACCTGGGAGGATGCCATGCCCCCTCGCTGCAGCACTTCTGTGGAGATAATAGCTCACAGGGGGGAAACTAGCATTCAAGGGCTCTGGCCCCTCAGATAGGGGAGAGGCATCCTTCTCCTGAAACAGCTCCAGCCTTTTATACTTCCTGTCCTGTCCTTCTGCTTTCGGCGGGACAGGCATGAGTGTCCTGGCTTCACCCAACAGGGGAGAGTGGTTCCTCTCTGTCTGTCTCTGAAGGCAGCCATACTCCCTTGCTACAATAAGCATAACTCTCCAGTGCAAATACTCATGATCACAAATTCAGAAATCTTCCCTGGAATATTTGCTTAAAATTCACCATTTTGATGAACACTTCTAATATTATTTTCACTTGCTATAATATTTGTGGAAATCAAATGCACAGGTGGCACAAACGCAGTTGAAGTTAATTAATTTAAAATCTCTAGTGAATATTTGTAGAAACATCTCCGCTATTTTCAATCAGCTCTAGCTGTTACATAGCTATAGTTTGTGGCAAGGCTAGTTCATGGTATGCTTTCACATACTCCTTATTGGAGGTGTGCTAGAGTGCCACTGAGTGTATGTACTCTACATGGCCCTCTAGCACACGAATGATTAGCAGGGTAGATGGTAAGGCCCTGTTTAGATTAGTAAAGACATGCCTGAAGTCTCAGGGTACATACTCTATACCCTGCATGGCTCTCTACATGCCCAAGCTGTGCCTCCCATGTCTACAGTTCAGTTTTTACCACTGTAGTGTCCCGCCCCCTCCCTCATGCCAGTCTTTTCCCACCTCAGTGAAAGACTCAAGCAGTGGTGAAAGGCAGCAGCAGCCAGAGCTTTTCTCAGCTGCCTCCCCACTGCCAGAGCCTTTCACTGATGCATGTAGCTATGCATTGCAATGTGGACACAGCCTACTTTTCACTGCATTGTGTAGCTACATGTATCCTACATCCTGCTGCCAGTGGTGTATAGTTTAGCTATATCAGTACTGGCCTTTTTATATGTTGTTGTTGTTTTTATTAAAATAACATTTTTTCCTCTTGAAGTCACATCACACAAATAAGTAATACTTTTGATGGGTTTCTGGGGAAACTCTGAGGGCCTGGTGGGAAATTGGCTGATTTGCTTATCTGCAGCTTGATCCTGTAAGTTACTGAACAATTTGGCCCCAATCAAGCAAAGCTCTTAAACTAGTTCTTAACTTTAAGCATGAGTAGTCCCATTAACTTGTGATTAGTCTCATTCACGAATAAAATTAATCGGGTGCTTAAGTGCTTGCTGGGTAGATGGCTGAGTGATCAGCACCTCATTGGATCAAATCTTACACTTTCAACCTCTGATTTGCCTCCCTCATTCTGGTGGACCTTAATTCTAATGTGAGGTTACACGTGTACTTTACTGAAGATGCAGGCCTTGGGGTAGATCGTCTCTCACTGCTGGATGTGGAACCTGAATATTGACTGCCCTATCCAGTTCCATCCCTAACTGATGTGGTTGGGGCAGCCAGGTTGTCCGTCTAAAATCCATAAAGTGTGTGTGTGTGTGACTTTCCATTTTAGTTGCTGCTTTAATCTTTCTTGTCTCTCTCACCATTAGCCAGAATTTCAAAAGATGGCTGCCATTGTAATATCACTGACACTCAGAATATGCAAAATTGTGAATTTCTGATATTTTTGAGCCATTGAAAGAAGGAAATTCCACAAGCCAATCTACCGGAAAAAATATTTATCCTTGAAATTTCACAGGAAACAAAATTTTGAAGCCTTGTAAACTACCCAAAAATGAACTGGGTAAATATTCTTAATGTGAAATTTTATCAGTTTTCAGCCAGTCCCAGTATTACTCCATGCATCAATGCATGCAGTGGCTTCACTTTTCAAAGAAATAAATGTGGATTTTCAATAATTTTTGGAGCATGGGGGAAGTTCCAGAAGATTGGGAGAAAGCTAATTTTGTGCTGATTTTTAAAAAAGGTAAACAGGATGACCCGAGTAAGGATAGGTTCGTCAGACTGACATTGATGCCAGACAAGACAAAGAAGCTGATGTGGGACTCAATTAATGAAAGGAATGTAATGTACTTAATGCAAATCAACATGGTTTTATGGAAAATAAATTCTATCAAACTAACTTGATATCTTTTGACATCAAAAGATAAAGCTTGGTTTGTTGAAGTTTGGTTGATAAAGCTAATAGTATTGAAGTAATATACTTAGACTTCTGTAAGGCATTTGATTTGCTACCATGAGACATTTTAAGCAAACAGAATAATATAAAACAAATGTGGCACACATTAAATTGATTAAAAACTGGCTAACTGATAGGTCTCAAAATGTAACTGTAAAACTGTAAACATCGAGCAGGTCTGTTTCCAGAGTGGGTCCTGCAGGTATTGTTTCTTGTCCTTATGCTATTTAATATCTTTATCAGTGACCTGGAAGAAAACATAAAATCCTCACTGATAATGTTTGCAGATGACACAACAAATGGAGGAGTGATAAATAATGAGGAGGAGAGGTCACTGATTCAGAGCAATCTGGATTTCTTGGTGAACTGGGCATAAGCAAACAATATGAGTTTCAACATGGCTAAAAGTAAATACATACTTCTAGGAACAAAGAATATAGGCCATCTTTACAGGATGGGAGACTCTATCCTGGGAAGTAATGACTCTGAAAAAGATTTGGAGGTTGTGGTGGAAAATCAACTCAACATGAGCTCCCAATGGCTTGAGTGGGAGTAGAGAGGTTATTTTAGCTCTGTATTTGGCATTGGGATGACCACAATTCAAGAAGGATGTTGATAAATTTGAGATAGTTCAGAGAAGAGCCAAAGAAAGTTTAAAGGATTAGAAAACATGTCTTACAGTGATTGAGCTCCTTCAATCTATCTATTTAGCTTAACAAAGAGACAGCTAAGGGGTGATTTGATTACAGTCTATAAGTACCTACATGGCAAACAAATATTTAATAAATGGGCTCTTCAATCTAGCAGAGAAAGGTATAACATGATCCACTGGCTGGAAGTTGAAGCTAGACAAACAGACTGCAAATAAGGCATACTTTTTAACTGTGAGAGTAGTTAATCATTGGAACAATTTACCAATTTTTAAATTAAGATTGGAGGTTTTTCTCTAGGAATTATTTTGGGGAGGTTTTATTGCCTGTGTGATAAAGGAGGTCAGACTAGACGATCAAAATTTTTTTTCTGGATTTAGAACTTATGAATCTATGAAAAACTGTTCTCTCAGCACTGTGATGCACCCCAGAAGACCTCAGAATTAGAGGCACTTTGTTGCCATCTGCCCTTAGTGTGAGGAAGTGTGACAAAATGCTGGGCAGGATCTTAACCACCCCTCTGTCATGCCAGCCCCAATTAAGCAAGCTAAATTGGAGCTGGCTTTGACACACCTGTATTTGATTGGAGAATGGGAAGCAGCTGTCAGCTTAATTAGCAGGGGCTATATACATGAGCAGGTGAAGGACACGAAGGGAAAAAAGCCAGGGAGCAGAAGGTGAGATGTTCTGGTTGCAGAAGCTGAGGAGTCCCTAGAACAGCTAGCCTAAGTTAGATCCCGTAAGAAGGTGGTGGGACTACATGCTATAAATAAGCTGCACTGGTGATTGCTGAACTGGAGGGTCTCTGAGTGGTTTGTGAGCTAGGAGGAGGTAGGAGCAGAGAAGCCCCTGGTGGTGCAATGCTGCAGTGGATCAGCTTCCTGATTCTATCAGTCTCTGGACACACAAGTATTGCCTTCCTGGTCTCTGCAGACCTCACTTTCTATATGCAGGCTAGCGATAGGTATTCCCCCATTCTGCATTTTCCAAGTATCCTTCTCGCATGCTCAGCCCTGATCCACTGAAGACTCTGAGAACTCTTGGATCCTCTGCACCCAAAGGACACACACACTCTCTCTCTCTCTCTCACACACTTCACAAGATTCAACTGGATATCATCGCTCTGCTTAACACATGGCACAAAGACATATTTATAGTGAAAGTAAGTTTATTATCAAAGAACAGAGATTCAAGTGATAGTAAGTAAGACTAGTGGAAACAAGGGGCTATATATAAAATAATCATAATGTTCTTTGTAAAGCCTAAACCTAACTCAGATGATATTCCCCTGTTTCTTACAAGTTACCTGACCCTAAGTGCTTTTCCCAGATTTTCAGCCAGGATACCTGGGATCCCCTTTCATAAGATCAAGCCTGTTGGTAGCTTGTCCTCACAGATTGAAGGATGCCGGAGCATGTCTCTGTGTCCTCATATATAAAGGGTTCCTCTTTAGCAGTTGACTTGGTATGCTGATAGATTGTATTGTGAGATACACAATGGTCTGCCAGGGAGAGAAGTGTCTCCCACCTGCTGTCTCAAGGCACACTACCTTTGATTGACCAGTCTTTAACCACAAACCCTAGAGAACATAATTTTCTGCATATATACATACATTTTGCAATGATTACTGTGACACAGGCTTTCATTAAAGACCTTAATGATATTCTTTTGGTGAATGCAGGGGACCTCTGTATCCAGAGGTACTAGGGAAGCAAGTACCTCTTAGCTCTTAAAACAAGCAAACATCACCTCTTCCCTTGGTTATCATTGCTTCAGAGTTGAGAGGAAATTAGTGTCAGCATAATATTTTGTTGACATATGGCTAGAGGGTTTCTTTTTTTAAAGATATATTTACTTTTTTTTATTAAATCTAATATAGTGCAGGTTATTCTCTGAAAGAATTCTAAAATGTAGTGGAAATTAATGAAGTGTTCTGACTTTATGATAGTTATGTTCATCCTATTATGATCATGATCTAAAGTCCATTGACATCAAAGGCAAGACTCCCATTCTTTTTCAACTCTAATAAAAGGAATGTACAAAATCTTCAAAATCAGTATCAGAATGATATAAGAAAGTGTTTGATTTTAAGGGGCAATATGGACTAGTGAATCGAGCAGTGGACTGGGACTCAGAAGACCTGCATGCTATTCCCAGCTCTGTCACAGGCCTGCTTGGAGACCTTGAGCAACTCCTTTCAGCTCTCTGTGCCTCAGTTTTCCCATGTGCACAGTGGGGAAAGTATACTGACTTCTTTTGTAAAGCACTTTGAGATCTACTGATGAATGGGTTAGGTATCATTATTATTATTTCACTTGTCCTTCTAATTTGATTATCCTTTTTTTTTCTGTAGAAGGTCAAGAAACTTGACATATACTACACATACTGTGCAATAAAATCTACAGAGGAAAAATCACAAATGGAAACGTCCATCTAAAATACATTCTTGATGCACTTTGGTTAATTTGATGCTCATAAGGAATAGACAGAGTAATTGTATTCATGCCCAATGCTGTCTTCACTTGAAAAAGTGATTGAATTTAGCTAACATGTGGTAGACTTCTTTTCCTAGTTAGTACAATATCATAGATAGACATTACATAGCTAAGCTTTGACGCCTAGAGAGCAGATACTTAAGGCTGAGATGAGAATTTTCATCTTAATCTTACAGGATTTATAAATGTCATTGGTTTGATTTTTTTTCCATGTAAGGGAATGATCCAAACCCTGTTGAAATCAATGGTCATCTTTCCATTGACTTTAGTGAGCTTTGATTGAGGTCCTAGATTTGCAATGCTTTCAGGTCTAAACTAGGCTCTTTTTGTCACAAGATAAAGATGCTCTTCACAAGGATGATAGATGGGCAAAGAAAACATGTAACTTTTTGGAGACTTGTAGAATTTTAAGAATAAATTAATTTCATAGCAAAACCCATGAATTTCTAATTTTAACTTATTTATACTGCATATATTTGACCTTAGGTGAGGAACTGCATTAGCGTAACAATATTTTAGATTCTCTAGTCTGGGTTTAATTTTTAGATTTATACTCTTAGATTTTTGGCTGCTCTGATGTCTATATTAAACAGTAGGTGGCGCTTACACTTTACATTAATATCAAATTGTAGGCTTGCTAGCATGTGCTATCGTTTGTGTAGGAAGGTCTTGTTTCTTTTCAACCTGTGTGCATAACAGTGATGTGCTGTATTATCAAGGAATAATTTTTTCAAAATAGAAAAGTATATATGAGGAGTAAAGAACATTATTTTTAAAATGTCTGAGTGCTATATAATGAAAATCTTAATCTGTGGGATTTGGAATTTGTCCCACAAGACTAAAAGCAGAACTCGTGAATCAGAAAGGTGAAGTAAAATTAAATTATGGAGGCCCTTCCTTTGAAGCTGGATTTGTTCCATATCTCTGATGCTTATTATGTGTTCTGTGTACAGTACCTTTGGGAAGCAAAAATAATTAAGCCTGAAAATTAGATTTAAATACTGTTAAAGGTATGACTCAAACCAATAAAAGCAAGGAAATTCAAAGTTAATATTGACACACCATCCTTAAATTGTCCTGTTCAATATCACAAAGTGTAAGGTTATCCACTTAGTGAGAACAAATAAAAAACTCAAGTACTTGCTTAATGGAATGGAACTGAAGGAAACTTGAAATAGAAAGCTAGGGGTGGTACTGACTGAGTAATTATATAAAAGTGGGTGGGAAAAGCACTCCATGAGAGTGCAAGGAGAGTAGATAAAGTACTTTGATTTTATTTATATGTAAAATATGCACATTAGTTAGTTCGATAACTAAGGAGATACTGATTTGACTGCCAAGCCTCAACTGAATTACTCTTAAAATACACTTTTGACAACTGTATTTGAAAAAAGGAGCTCCAATGGATTATGTGAGCCCCAAGGTTCATTTAGCAGTGTTCTCAGAGGAGGTGAACTTTAAAAGACGCAGATTTGTTGTTAGAATTTTAGTATAGGACTCTGAGGATCCTGGAAGAGCTTTCTCTGAGGTATTGCTGCCAGTTATCCCTGGTCTACACTAGACTGGCTGGTTTAACTACGTTGGTCAGAGGTGTGAAACATCCACGTCCTTGAGCAGAGTACTTAAGCCGGTCTAAGCCCCCATGTAAGTAGCAATTTAAATTCTTCCATCAATCTAGTTACTGCCTCTCGGTGAGGTGGATTACCTACGCTGATGGGAGAACCTACTTCGGTGTAGATAGTGTCCACACTGAAATGCTAGAGTGCAACTGTGCTAGTGAAGCATCTTAAGAGTAGACAAGCCCTTAGAGTTTGAAGTCTACACCTTATTGAGGTAAGTGGAGCTGGAGAGGGGGCAGCATACAAACCTCAATGAATTGAAGGGGGTGAGTTCTCAACTTTTGTAGCTGCTATTTTTGCTAGGAATCAGTTTTGTATAAGGATGGTTTTACCTAGCAGGAACACATCTGGTTCTATTGTGAAGACTATATCTTTAAAAGATATTTAGGAACCTAAAGATGCAGGTAGGCACTTAGGTGCCTAACTCCCATTGACTTCCTTAGATGCTTAAATATCGTTTATGATAGAGCAAGGGCAGAGGGCAATAGGAGAGTACTCTCCTCCTCCCTCCATGTACAGTGTTTTATTGTCTCTGCAGTCATGGTGGACACATTTTCAGTTACAGTCATTGCAGCATTGAGAGGACAGACAGATGCTGCTACCACCTGTGCCGAGTGGCTACTACGATTTGAGGACCAGAAGAAGGTCCTGCTAAAGGCCCCTCCCCCACCCTACGGGGAGAAGCCAACAGACCTGGGACTCAAAAATTATGGGGGACAACAAATAAGAAAATGGGAGGGAGTGTGGGGGGGTCACAGGTTTAAACGAAGGGAGCCAGAACAGGGCACTGAGCAGAGAACCCTGGAGAGCGCCCACTGCTCCCTGAACCGAGTAGCTACTGGAAGGGAGGTATGCAAGCCCCAGAATGATCTGGGCTTTATTCCCTGTAGACTAGCCAGAGTCATTAGAGGGCAATTAAGAGCAGCTGAGGCCAATTAAGGCCCTGCCAGGTGCCTGATGAAACCCCCTTTCCCTCCCCCCCCTCTGCTCCAGAGAGACAGGGCATAAGCTGGAGGAGTAGATGTGCTGTACTACGGAGCAGAAGGGGGTGTGGAGGAGCAGAACAGAGAACAGTGTTGTGTGGAAAAGCAGAGGAGTCCTGATAGAGGTACTGGACCTGGGGGAAACCTGCCCCTGGCAGGACTGAGATACTTCATCACGGGGGCTTGGGTGAGGAAGCCCAATCCAGGCAGTGAGGAAGCAGGGCCTGAGGAGTCAGAAGGACTGAGGGGGAAAATTAGCCCAGGGCAAAAGTCAGCAGCTGTGAGTACGGTGCCAGCAGCACATAGCTGCTACTCATAGGGCCCCTGGACTGGGACCCAGAGGAGCCGGCGGGCCTGGGTCCCTATCCCCCTTCCTGGGGAGATGGGGTAGCTGGCGACACTCTGGTCCACTACGAGAGGCAAAAGCACGAGGTCCACTAGGGTGAAGCTGACTGTTTGCCACACTTTAAAAATCTGACCTCTACATTTGCTGCTGTTTTTATGTTTGTTTTTAGATGACTGCTTAGATGTTCCATGTTAAATATAACATGGAAACACATATGGCTGCTAAGACTCAGAGGCTCCAGATTAAAAGGGTACTTAATCATGTGCCTCACACAAGCGGTCCCATTAAAGTGAATGGGACTACTTGCATGCTTAGAGTCAGCCAAGTGCTTAAGAAAATTCCTGAATCAGGACCAGATACTGTGGGTTTTACTGAAGTATTGGTTTGACAATTCCAATTTATTATAGCATTATAGTTCCAAATGGGAAACCCCTGTGTATGTCACTAAGAATTATAGGGCTGGTCCAAATTTGATCAAATCATTAAGAATCTTTTGGTTGACTTCAGTGGCCTTTGGATCAGGCTTCATCTCTGTTGAACTACTTGTTTATCCCTCTGCTACTGGTGCCTTGTTGATGATAAATTACATGCACATTCAATAATAAATAATACCAAATAACATATTACACTGTGTTTCAAATGAAGCTTTGCTAATGCCATAAAAAGTGGCTGGTGAATAGGAACAGTACCCCTCAAATGAAATAAAACCTTCCTGTTCAGATTTAGTTTGTACTCATTTATCATACATAATATAATTAGGAAATAAGAAAAAAAAGTTAGAAATGGGACACACTGGAATAACAGCTTGCCAGGGCCGTATAAAGATAGACAAAAACAGATTGTGATAGAGCAAAACAAAAAACAAATGAGTGAAAAGCAAAAAATATCACATTGAAAGGAATTACTAGGGTAATGCTGCATATTTCATGTAAAATAAAAGTATCTGGTGCATAACGAAAAATATTCTGCTACAGATTCCTAAACTTTTAAGCAAATAAAATGTATTGTGCAACTACTTGGTTAGGTTTTTACCCTCAAATATTGTTAAGGGTAGTTACAAAACATCTAAAGGAAAAAAAATTGAAAATATCTATTAAAATGTTTTGTTTTTCCTTTGCAGAAACAAATTCCACTGTTATTAAGTGGTGTTCATTTGTAAAAGCACCTACATTACTGACCCATTTAAGTATCACAGTGACTACCAGTTAAAATTAAATTAAATGTTAAATGATTGCAGTGTTCTGAGCAAGCACTGGAAATTTTTTTACTTATTTTTTTTCTCTTGGGTTTTCAGCATCAAAACCAAAAGGTCACCTACCATATATCTACACTGCAGTGTATGCCTACGGTTAGTGGGACTTAAGTCATCTGACCTGGATCAAGGCTTGAATGGGCTTGAATGTCAACATTGCATTTTAACCCTAAGTTAAAAATATTCTGACCCATGCTCAAACCTAGGGCTCTGACGTCCACACTGTAGTGCACAGACCTGAGGCAAAATAACCATATCCCAGAGTTCTTAGCACCCCCCTTCCCTGAAATGTTTCTGCTCTAAAAACATGGTGCATTGGGAGAGAACTTTACTGCCTGTCCTGCTCATTTCAGGAAGTCTGAACAGCCTGCTGAGCAGTCATTTTGTTCTGTATGCTCCTAACGACATGGAGGAGGAGCCTTTTGACAAATTTCTCTTGCTTGCTTTTTCACCTCCGTACCAGGAAACTGGCACTGCGAGGTGCTGGTGGACTTTTCGGTGGCATTTTCTGTCCCACCAAAGGTATCTGACAGATTTCCTGATGGATCTGGAGGAGGAGGAGGAGGTGGCAGAGGAGGAGGAGTACCCTGGCATCATAGACTCTCACTGGCAGATGCTGCTCAGTATAATTGGTATAGCCACTGATGGCCCCTACTGGTGCTTCCGGTGCAGGGCCACGAGCCTGACTAGTGGGACCACATTGTTCTTGGATGCAGATCTGGGATGACCAGCAGTGTGTCCAGAACTTTCTCATGAAAAAAGCAACATTTTTGGATCTTTGGGAGTGGAGCAACTTGCCCTCACCCTCACTAGTTGCCAACTAGTTTGGGTGGAAAGTCAACTGTGGATCAAGTGGTAGCAGAGGAAACCAAGGCAGTCAGGCTGGTGGTTTACTCCAAGGTGGCAGGCCTTAAAGATATTCCAGAGGTAATTGCTGGCTTTGAGAGAATCAGATTTTATGTGCCCATAGTTTACCTACTCATGTGCTCCTTGAAAAGGGCAAACTGCTGAGGGTGCTATTCCATTGTTATGCCAGCACTGGTGAACAACAGAGGCAGATTTATTAATGTGAATGTGGGCTGTACAAGAAAAGGTCACGATGCCAGAGTTTTTTGCTGCTCAGAAGTCTACATTCATGGACATGCTGGGAAACTATTCCCACCAAATGGCATTGAGATAAATGGTGTTACTGTCCCCACTGTTATTCTGGGGGACCCCATGTACCCGCTTTTGCATTGATTTATGAAACTGTACCCTGATTTTAGAGACCCTGTCAAAAAAAAAAGTTTAATTACACTCTCAGCAGGTGTAGAATGGTTGTTGAATTTGCTTTGACATATTAAAATCACATTGGAGGTGTCTACAAACTTGTTTGAATGCCAGCATAATTAATACTGTCCACGTTATTGTGGCTTGCTGTGCTCTTCACAAACTTTGTGAAGCCAGTGGTGAGCCATTTGCACTTGAATGGACCTATGACAGTGAGGGGACACTGGATTGGCGCACTCAGCCAGAAAGTACAGTCACCTCTGTGGGAGCTGGCTGCACCTGGACAGCAGAAGTCAGGGATGCTTTGTGTTTTCAACTTACGGATTTGCATGGCCCAAGAGACGAGGAGGAGTAGTACCTGTACAAATGTGCTGGGGATGGGAAGTAGCTCATTGTTGGGGGGTCAGCGCTTGGCAGGATGGGAGGTCTTGATTGCCATGCAATGTAAGCCAGAATGACATGATGAACATGACTGAAAATGAATGAGGTTGGGGGAGGGAGCCGGCACAATGGCTCTATAGATGGAATTTATTGAAAATGGAATTGCTGTAACTAGAAGAATGCTGTTTGCTTTGTAATGCTTATTTGCTCCTTAATATGTTTATAGCTTTATTATCTCAAATCCTGATTTATGATGTGATGCACTGATAGCACTAAACTTTCTTGAAAACATAGCATGCTTTATTTGTAAACAGGTCTCTAAAGAGTAAACCACTCACGCAGTCTTGGACAGGCCAGCTGCCATTACAAAACCAGATGCCTAGAAACAAATGGTAGGAAATAAGAAGATTGTGTTGAGTATAAACTACCATTGCATGTCCCTTGTCTTCAAGTTCTC
>ML675603.1:60334916-60498987 GCA_007922155.1 Mesoclemmys tuberculata
GGAGTTGCTGAAACAGTTCTCTCTGTTGAGCTCTGTCCTCCTCCTCCTGTAGCCGCCGTTCCTGTTCCAGTAACTGCTTTGCAAGTGCCTGCTCCCTTATTGAAACACTCTCCTCCATCTGAGCAGCAAGCCTCAGCCTCTCTGCCTGCCTGTTAGCATGCCATTGTTCCAATCTTTCATCCCTCTTCTTCTGGTACTGGACCTGCGGCTCTGACCTCTCAAGAATATTGCCCATAACAGCATCCTGGAAACACTTCCTTTTGGAATGGTCTACGAGGGTATGTTAGGCCAGGGATAGAGTTCCTGAAGAACAGCAGGCAGTAGAAGTTGAGGGTCCTGAAATAGGACAAAAACCAGAGGGTTAGTTTTTAAAATAGCTCTGTGGAGGAGCACAGAGAATTTATATATATAATATATATATAATTATAATATGTTATTAGTAACTGAAGGACATCAAGTTCTAAAGTAAAACTACACATATTGTGAAGAGGATGCTTCAGTCCTCACCCTGTCTCTTGACACAGCCTTGTTTATTGTAGTTGCAGAGGCAATGGTAAGTTTAAAATTAAAACATATTCTACTTCATAAAAAATACCATAATTAATTGCCACAGGCAGGGGAGTGGGTGTGTACAGTGCAAAAGGGTTTTTCTGTCATTTCAAGCCTTTCATATTTGGGCAGAAATAACAGAGCTTGTGGTGCCCTATTAGCACATAGAGATGTTACTGCAAGCTGCTGGAGGGAAACCTGCAGTGTATGCAGCAGAAGTATTCAAATGAATCGTGACCAAAGAGCACATTTGTGAGTGGAGTGAACTAGTCAGTTATACAGAGAGGGAGGGGGAGGAGGAGAGGGCTGGGAAATATGCTTTCCCCCACAATGTGACAAACTCTTTGGAGTTCCTGGTCAGGAAAAGTTTGCAGCTATCAGCAGCCAGGATTGGGTCAGAATCCATGAGGGAGTCAACATGATGCTGTGTTAGCTCACACATGGCTTACCCTGTTACAGCTGTATGCAAAACCTCCTGAAATCTGCAACTTTACTCCACCCTTGCGTGGAATACCTCTAACTGAAATGGATTAATCTGGGAATATAGACTACCATTTCCTAAATACACACCCTCAGTTTACAGGCAGCTGCATAGACCCAGGAGGAGTGATTGCAGGGTGGCAAATTTCTAATTACTGAAAGGAAAACAAGAATGACTGTGGCAAATCTCTGTGACTTAACATTTAAAATAACCTTTGCAGCTATGTTTGAAAGTTTGAAATTCCTAGTTGCCATTGTGAACTACACGTGGTAGGGTTGGTGGTGAGGGGTGGACAGATGCTGAGATACAATCCACCATTAGGGACCAAACAAAGGACGCTGGGGCTTAGCATTTTCGCATTACTTCTTAAAGCAAAAATCCCTCCCATCACTGTTATAATGCACTTTTAATTTGAATCATACGCTTACCGAGCTCCGGGTTCTCAGCTGGCTCAGCAGCAGGCATTTCTTGGGGCTGGAAGAACCGAACAGCTCCTCTGAGTAGGGAACCAAGAATTTGCTGTTTGAGCCTGATCCACAGCCTGCTCTGGGACTGGTTTCATTAAAAGAGTTATTTCATGATCCTGGCTGGGAGAATGCAACTGGCTCCAGTCAGTCCCCATGGTGGATTCAGGGGCCAGCAGGGCACCATCCCACATCACTAGGTCATCATGAAGCATGGTCGACTATTTGCTGGGTGAAGGGCCCATAACCTAGTCAAAATCATCATAAAATGGGCATATCATTGGTGAATTGCCCAAGGTGTGAGTCTTATCACTGGTTGTCCTGTATTTTACTCTTTAGCCTCTTAATTTGCTCCCTGCCTTGATCCCTTGTCCAGAAAATCTGTAGAGCTGCCAGATTTTTAGTTATCTGCTGATACACGGGGTTATTCCTGCTGCTTTTGCTGAAGTCCACAGTTTTACTGACTTCGCTCTACAGATTCGCCAAAATGTGGCTGTGCGCATGTGACCGGGAAGCAGCTTGTTTTGCAGAAGGCTTGATCAGTTCGCTCTTCACTGCAAACCATGGAGGTTCTCTGATCATGTGCTTGCAGATCAGTGATCAGAAAACGGTAAGTTAATGCTGACCGGAGCTGCTGCCATTCGCAAAGGGTGGAGAGAGTGGCTTCCATTTTCAATTGCAAATTGTTGGCATAGTGAGGACTAAGGAAGTTGTCCCAAGTAACTGTGAGATGGCTTCCAGGGCCTGAATCAAGCTGGGTCCACATCTACACTGCGCAGCAATAGGGCTTGGACCTTAGGTTCCAAATTGACCTTAGCTCAGACCCTCCACCCCTGCAGGGTCCAGGGACCCTGAGCCGAGCCCTGGGTTAGCATGATTGCAGTGGGGATGCAAGGAGGGTGTTGCCTTGAGCCAGGACTTACATTGCAGTGTAGACACACCCATGGACATAGATTCTGAAATTTTCAATGTGCAGGTGGTCTGATGAGACTGAACAGAATCCCACTGATTTCAGTGCTGTGCTCATGTGTTGTAAATTACAGGGTCAGGTCCTTAGTATGTAGTGTAATCTTTAAGGTCATGGGCCAAAACCTTTCTTGCTGTAACTCCACTGAAGTTACACAAGTAGGGAATTTGGCCCTTTGTCTGCACAGGAGTTTTTGACCTGGTCAGATGACCTGGTCAGCTGCAGGCAATCAGTCACCCTGATATAGAACTGTGCAAAACATAAATGCTGGAACTAGAGGTGCTGCCATGCCTCTTGGCTTGAAGTGGATTCCATCATATTACAGGGTGTACAGTTTGGTTTCATGGCTCTCAGCACGCTCCACTGTACAAATTGTCCAATGCCTCTGGTGCAAATAAATGGTTTTTTCCCAATTTGCTGGCAGTTCTGGGAAGGGGGAAATCAGTTCGTGTCAAACTGAAGTGTTTTTGAATTTTCAGTGATCCAAAAAGTTGGAAAAATTTTGTTTCAAGTTGAACAAAACATTTGGTTCTGATTTCAGGCATGTAAAACTGTTGTTGTTGTAAATGAAGGGTAGACTCAAAAAAAAAAAAAAACTGGAGCAGGCAGTACCCTCCTCCCATGTTCAATAGGCTAATGCAGGACCAGATTAACACAAGGGCTTTAGGGGCTGCAGCCCAGGGCCTCGGGCTAAGGAGGGCCCCAGCAGGACCCGTGGGCAGAGAGGGGAGCCTGGTGCTGTCCGCCGCTGGTCCCACTTGCAGCACACGGGGCAGCCGGTGGCAGGGAAAGAGCTCTGCTGGGCAGCTGCTCATCCAGCTGGGCACCGAGCCCCTGGGTGGGAGTGGCCCGTGGTGCTTGGCACCTGCCTGGGCTGCTGTGCAGCTACTGAGAGTCATTGTCCATCCCCCCCGGCTGCACACGGGACATGCTGGCCAGGGCCTGCCCGGAGCTGGGGCAGGGAACTGCCACTGGGAGTGTGGGGATGGAACAGCTCTGCAGGGCAGTGGCAATGCAATGCAATGCCCCTGGATGGAAGGACGGCATGGGTGAAAGCCCAGGGGATCCCCTGTGATAGGAGCAGGGGGCGGGGATGAGGTTCCTGTGGAGGGGACAGCCCAAGGGAGTGAAGAAGGGAAGGCAGGGCACGGGGACACTGAACTGCTCCGTGAATGGGACAGTGCCAGGGAGGGTAGAGCACAGGAGAGCCTCTTGGGAATGAAGGGGGGCAGCAGCTCAGGGGAGAGGATAGGATGATGGCCTTTTAAATCCCCGTTTCGCAAGTGTGACGGAGGGGCCCCACAAAATCTAATAGCCCCAGGCCCTCAAGAGAGTTAATCCTGCCCTGGGCTTCTCTCTCTCTCTGCCAATGACTATTCAAGTATTTATACACAGTGGAACAGCTTCAACAGAAGAGACTGAGAGAGCACCTCCCCCAAATATCCTATAACCTGATGGTTAGGGCCCTCACTTAGGAGGGTGAGATCTGAAGTCAAGTGACAGCTCTTGAGTGAAGATTCAAACCTGGATTTCCCACATGTGAGGTGAGGCTGTTGGAAAAAAGGGGGGCTGTTGTCGCCACCACCTCCTTCTCTGTTAAAGCTGATTTAAATCCCCTGGCGAATGCAGCCTGCAAGCTCTTTATAAGCAAGACTTTTCGGTGAATTTGCGTCCAATTAGTGAATAGTTTCAGTTGCCCAGAAACTGCATGTTTTTGTGAATAAACTATTAATCCACTTTTTGTCCAACTTTACCCCAATCCTGTAAAGAATTGTATAATGAGGGCTTGGTCCTTCTAGATACTGATCCTGCACTTAGGGCCTGATTCAGTGTGGCATGTTAGCACACGCTTGATTTTAAGCCTGTAATACTACAGTAGGATTACTCATACATTTAATTACATGTTTCAGATGCTTTACAAGATCAGGACCAGAGCTGCAACTCTTTGCAGCATTGAATCTGTCTCAAAGATTTAATAATATGCATTAAATGTGTTCAGCAAGGGAGTTTGCAGGATTGGAGCATTGGACCCAGTTCTGTAACAGCTATGCCTGGGCTTAATTTCATACACCTTTATGCAGCATATGGGCATGTGTAAAGTTAAATGTGTGAAAGTATTTGAAGAATTGGAGCTGACGTTTATGTCTGCGTATGTGACAGTTCTGCCACAGTTCCAAATTGAACTCCAGGAATACTCAGACAAGTAAGTGTTGCAGCATCAATTCATATTGTCAAGTGAACTAATGAATACAGCAGCAGGACCGGGTATGAAATGACTTTCCTATCCTTTCTGTTTATATTAGTATTAAAAAGATATACCTCATAATGATCTGCAGTTGTTCTGCTTAGATTTTCATTTGGGAGCCAGAGTGAGTTTGGAGTACAACATCTGAGTGGTATACAGAATATTTATTTCACAATCCACTCCCATTATGGTTTTGATAATCATTTACTTACTGTATATCTCAATCGTTAATAAGATTTTCTGTAGTATTAATTGTGGTGTTATGGGTCTACTCAAATGTTGAAGGACGTGGTCTCCAAATCAGCTAAGATCTTGGGGCCAGATTTACCAAGTTAGTTAGATGTCCAATGATAGAGACTGGTTCCCAGTCCATATACAAACGATTTATAAACGTATCTAAGTAGGTTAGGCACTTAAGTCCTATTGAAATCAATGGCAGTTAGGCACCTATCCTGCTTCAGCACCTTGAAAATCCCAGTAGTCGCCTACCTGTAGGATGACCAGATAGCAGGCGTGAAAAATCTGGACGGGGGCAGAGGATAATAGGCACCTACCTAAGAAAAAGTCCCAAATATCGGGACTGTCCCTATAAAATCGGGATGTCTGGCCACCTTACCTGCTTGGATCATTAGCTACCTAAATACATTTGTACATCTTGCCCCTAGTGGTCCTCCTGTTGAAGTCCATGGCAGTTCTGCCATTGACTCCATTGAAAGTGGAATCAGGTTCTTGTACTTTAGTATTTATTGACTGCAATAAAGTCAGATGAATGGGAAAAAATTTAAATTCGTTTTCTACTCTGTAAAATAAAAGCTGTATTACATAAAGTATAAAGAGCAAGGGCTGTCAAGGACTAAAATTCAATAACATAGATGTTGGCTGCTGGAACTATTGCAGCCATTGATTATATTAAGAAAGCTTGTGGAGTAGGGAGTAAAAATTTTACCCAAAAATTACATCAAAACATTTTCTGAGTATTGGCATAACGCATCTTAATGCTGAAGCACAATCCTATGTAGTTATATGTCAGTGCTCTATTACAGCTTGTGGTAAAGTCAGGTCAGATGGCTACCAAGGGCTACCAGGGCTGGTATGTGAGCCATAGAAGGTTAAAGGCCCTTTTTCCTGCAAGCAGAGGAGAGGTTACTGCAGGGCAATTAGAGACACCTGGACCCAATGAAGGGCTACTCCAGCTGTACTTAAACCCTGCCTTCCTGGGGGGGGAAGCAAAGGAGGAGGAAGCTGCAGGGGAACACCCCCCAACAGGCTAGGAGATGGTGCTTCTCTGCAGCCAGAGGAGTGGAGAAGGAGAAAACCCTTGGCCCCAGCTGGCAGGAAGGAGCCCACAGCAAGGTACCTCCCTGGGGCACATGCAGGGGCTGAGACTACCCATTCTCCCAAAGGGGAGAAGGACACTCCTCAGGCCTGAAGTAAGGCCGCACCAAACCCTCTGTGAGAGAGGTGCCGAAGGGAACAGACCCAAAGACTTGTCCAGATTAGGGGTGGAGTTACCACAGGCCCCACTGTTAGAGGAAACTGTGGCCAATAGGTGATATTAAGGGGGGTTACCATACCACAAGCTGTGGCTCTTCATTTTGAGTAGTTGAATTACTAATGTACATCTTATACAACTATAACAAACCAACTAGCACAAAAATGTAAATAAAAAAAATATTACACAATAAAATATCTGAAAGCCACAGTCATATTGCTTATGAATATCTTCAATCAGACTCAGAACAGTTTGCAATATAATTCTGTCTGTCCATAATAATACATCTTTCAGTACAATCCCAGAAAGTATGCATAGGCATTCAAAATACCATACCTAATGACTTTCACTGGTTTGAATTATGAACACCTCCTTTAGAGTCAGAGAGAGTCAGATGTATCCAAAATGTTGCTCATAAACATGAGCATGTATTCTACAAATATTTATTGCCATTTTTAAATTAATTTGCTGTAACTGTGCTTATAAGTTTTTGGTTGTCACTTTCTGTGAAGTCTAGTAAACAAGTTTTACTAGCACAAAGATTTTGAAAATAAAGCTTTTTTTATTTTAAAGCTTGGATCTACTCAAATTTTGAATTTTAAATTCCAATGTACAATGTGAAATTTGTTCTTGTTGATTAGTTACACAAGTTTACCAGTCAGGGATACAGCATTATATATGACTTATAGCTGGCCAACAAAATGTTATTTTTTTTGCATATTCATAGTAAGCTGAATGTGAGCTACCTCTAGGCCCAGAATTAATTCTCATGAAGAAACTTAGCAATAATTGTGTGGGAGGATGGGCATGAATTAGAGAATTTCTTCATGTGTTCATGAACAATTCATGTGTGGAAAAAAGCTATACAATTCATTAAAAGTCATATTGCTAAATAATTCACTAAGCTGTATGGAATATAAAATAGGAGTAAAGTTTCAGAATGACTCCTTTGTTTATTCAGAAGAGCCCTAAGATTTGACCATTCACCCTTTCTGCCCACCCTCAAATTCTTTACAGAGAGTCTTGCAAGTTAAATGCATTATGAGTCATTGTCCTAGTGTCTAGTGATTTTTGTCATAACTACAGTAGCACATTCAGCATTACCAACACAACATGAAATGTGGATATAAGCTCTGACACTGCAAAGTGCTGAGGACTTTGGCCCTGATCCAGCAAGCACTCCAGCAGAAGCTTAACTTGAGTAGTGTCTTATTAACTTCAATGGAATTACCCACATGCTTGCAGTTATACATGTGCTTAACTGAATCAGAATCTGATGGGCTCAGCACCTTTCAAGATGAAGTTGATTGTGTGCATTTTCCCAGTAGAACTTAAAATAAAGGCTAAAGACCAGAATGTCCAGGACTGTGCCGTTGCTTTGTACTGCAACCCTGGCCATCTCTGGAGTGGCTGACCTTTGAGGATCACTGTAATGTAAAGGGGACTGTCTGGCGATATAGACATGATATGGAGGCTCCTTCACTACCTATGCTGGCAGCATAGGGGTTATGGTTAGGGCACTCCTACTTTGAGCTGTTCCCTGGCTGAAGTTTTGGTCCCTAGGGGTTATTTGCAGTCAGTGTATTTAAAAGCAGCTCCAAGGCACATAGTAGCAGCAGGTTTGAAGAAGTAGAAAGTAAAGCTTTAGGTGGCTTTTGCACACCGCTGCTCCAGTGCTGCCTAGTATACAGTTCAGTGGGGCCTCATGACCTAAGCTTAAGGTAACATTGCATTCCCAGTGACTGAGCAATAATTCCTCTGCTTTCCATATACAGTCAGATCATCCAAAGTTGACTGTGCATTTCTGTCAATTTTTGAAACACAGATAAGTGTTGGGGTTGAAATATTTTAAACAGCTTGAAAAACAGCAAGAAAAATGTTGAGCTCTGAATTCCTGGAATATAGTTTCTGTAATGGAAATGCTGACAGATTCTTAATTACAAGACAAAGCCACACAAATGATGTGGCAAACTGACAATGTGTTTTGAGCTATCATTTATTGCAGCTCTGGGAGAAAGCTGGCTACTGGTGTTCTAAGGACAAACAATGGCTTGTATAAAGGCTGTTTTACTACTTTAATTTTAGTGCTCCTTTGGACCAAGAATGCTGGAGTACACACATTTTCTGAACTAAATTCTGTAGTTACCCCAAAACTGCCTATGTGACACCAAATGCCATCATAGATAAGAGATTCTTCTTGAGAACCATACCAAGAATATACAAGCTGATGTGCAATTAATAAAATGAAGTAATAAAACACCCATACCACACACTGGGTAATTAATGTAACATGGCTAGGAGGCAGACTATATTATAAATAAGAATCCATTAAACTTTGCATTTACTGCAGTGTTTGATATTTCATGTAGAATAGACTCTACATATATTGGCCCTGATACTGCAACCAGATGCTGGGTTTATACTTGAACCTATGTGACACCATATTGACTTCACTGAGGCTTTGTGCATGGGCAAGGGTCTGCTTGCATCGATCTAATTGTAGGATTGGGGCCATTGTCTATAGAAATAATTGAAGAACTATAAAATGAAGCGTTCTGTAGAAAAATTGCTCAGGAAATAATTTTGCAGTAATTAATATAGCGGTGATATAACTTCATTTTATTTGGAATACCAAGCTATTACAGCTGATGGAATTAATGGAAATAATTCAACAGTCAACATTATAAATAAGAACTAGAAATGTTGTCCTGGTCACAAGCATTCAAGTGAATTGATCTATTTCAGTCCTATGGGCCTGATCCTTGGGTATTCCTGAGATTTACTCAGCACAGAACCTGAGGGCCAGAGACTAAAACAGCATAAAATCATCTTTGGGCTCTCTGATCTTGGCGGCAGCCAGAGTAGAAGGCACTCCCATGCCCTCAGAACACCTTCCTGCCTCTGTATCCTGTGAAGGGTGAGTCAGGAGAGGACTGCATACAGCCCATTAAAGCCAGGACCTAAGTGCTCATGTTTATCTTTTACATCCCTTTTATGTAATGAAAATCATCTCGATGTTTTTTCTTTATGTAAGTACACACTTCACTTTTTCTGCCCAGCTTTGCCCTCCCTGAATCTCCTGTTGTTCCCCCATCTTGGCTCCTTTGCTCACCTCACTTTCCTCACCTAGATGGTCCCTTTTGTCACCTCTTCCCTTTACCCTTTTCTGCCTTCTCCGCCTACACTGTTCAAGACCTGGAATGACAACTCTCTTCCTTTGCCAGATGTCTTCTCTCTCTCTTCCTCCAAACCCACTTTTTCCACCTTGTTGTTTTTGGTTAACTTCTCCTTCTGTGATGTCGCCTTCTCCATTATTTCTCTACTTAAAAACATCTGAACTTATAAATTGCTTCCTATATAATAGGACTCATTTTTGTTTGTTTTAAACCTTATCCTTTCTTTCCGCCATCCTTTTCCTTTGTTTCTCAATATTCGACGGCTGTGTAATTTAGATTATAAATTCAAGGAGCATGGATGTGGGTGGGTGTGGGTGGTTCTTTTAATCTCTATAAAGTGTCATGCAAACTATTGGTGTTATATGATTCTTAATAAAAGTAAGAACAAAGGAGATATTTATTTAAGTCACTTGAAAGTAACTAATAGAAGAGTGGTAAGAGGTACTTCTGCTGATGTATCCAAATTAGGTCCTCTGTTTTAATGGCCTCATGAGAAAGAGAAACTAATGAAACTTATTAAGAGAGGAAAGTAGTTGAGTTAGAAAAGATTAAGAAGCAGGTGAATCAGTATTAAGGTGGTCTGTTACATTCTTGTTGAGCTCAGGATACTCTGCTATTCCTTAATTAATTAAGGTTTATCTGTTCTCTTCTGCAGCACTCATAGCACAGTTATATTTTTATTGTATACCAAAAGTTATGTTTTAGTTGTGGGATAATGAAGTGTAGAGAAAAATATTATCATGAATTCATACTAAAGGGAAACACACATATCCTAAAATGTGCATTCACACAGCCTCATCCAAAGCCCATGGAAGCAAGTGGAAAGAATCCCTATGACTTCCATGAGTTTTGGATAGGCCCCAATCCCCCACAAATATGCATATACACATGGTGTGTTGTATTCCACATCTGAAGAGTGGAATTCTGGCTCCATTGAATTTAGTGGGAGTTTTAACACTGACATCAGTGGAAGCCAGGATTTGATTCTGTAACTTTTAGAGAATAACTCTTGCTTTAGGATGTCCAGAAAAGGGTGTCTCTCTTTATTTTCCCTTTGTCAACCAGGAGATATCTCTCAGTAACTTTAGTAACTCCACTTTAAGGCACCAATACTGGGATATTGAAACACGCACACTCCTTGACTAACTATTTTTAACTGGCAAACTCTTCTTCTTTTCTTCTTCTCCTGAATCCCTAGTTTCCCTTTCCCTAAATGTATACTTTAAGAGAAAATAAAGGATGGCTCCCTCAGATCTGATGATAAATTTTATATTTCTAAAAATGATACAAATGAATGCCATACAAACTGTGTGTTACAAGCAGTAATAGGAGTTTTCTGCAGAAAAGGACCTGGGAATTACAGTGGATAAGAAGCTGGATATGTCAGCCATGTTCCTTTGTTGCCAAGAAGGCTAATGGCATATTGGGCAACATTAGTAGGAACATTGCCAGCAGATCAAGGGAAGCGATTATTCCCCTCTATTCAGCACTGGTGTGGAGTATTGTGTCCAGTTTTGGTTCCCCCATTACAGAGAGGATGTGGACAAATTGGAGAGAGTCCAGAGGAGGGCAACAAAAATGATTTGGGGGCTGAAGCACATGACTTATGAGGAGAGGCTGAAGGAATTAGGCTTGTTTAGTCTGCAGAAGAGAACAGTGGGGGAAGAGTGGGGAATCTGTAGGACCAGTAAAATTGTTGTTGCCCATCGTAAATGGCTGTCAATATATTGCCCTTAACACACTGTAATTAATCCCTTCTCCAGTAAAGACAGTGTTGTCTGTCTCTTTCTTCCTCATACATCCATCACCGTATCTAGGCATCCTGCAATTAATTAATTGTACCTTGTTCTCATGAATCTTATATCTGCTCATGAAGACTGCACAAATACACTATATATCTTTCTTTACAATAATCATATCACTTTTCCTATATTAATGCCCAAAGTAAAGTTCAAGGAATTGTTTAAGTTGAGGTAACACTTTTATTTAAAGCATGTTGATAAATGCCACTTTATATCTGAAAATTAAAAAATTGTTTTTATTTTATTCAAAATATTTTGTAGAAAAGTTTAATGAGAGACCAAGCACAACTCCACTATAATTTTAAATTTGGTGATCAGCATGCACACACTCCATTTTGTCAATGATTAAAGACTTCATTACACCTTTTAGGGCGTGAGCAATTAAGTTAGGGAGGTGTAAATTGTGTTTGACATACTGAGAACAATAATGACAAATAATGTTTGTTTTCGAAACAAAAATGCTTCTAGAGCTAGCGTTCACAGACTTAGTTACAGTAGGCAAATGATTTATTTACGCAATCAGAGCGAAACTAAAGACATTTATTGTAAATGAATGGTGGAACAAAGCTCAATTTTACATTGGGTGCATCCTTCCGTAAGATGTATGCTATGTATCAGATCCTCCCCAGGCACAAATCTGCATAGTTCCATTGATGTCAATGGAGCTATGCCAGTTTTCACTAGGTATGGATCTGGTTCAACATCTTCTTACTATTAGTTGTCCCTCTCTGGCAAACCATCTCATCATTCAAGGTCTACACATGTTTTACTCCAACAGTTATATATAAAAAAAATATGATTATGTTGCTTGTGGTTTTCTTGTAATAGAGAGAAATGTCCTATTTAGTTTTGCTAATCATATTACATGCCTACCAAGACATACATGCTTCACATGACAACGCTCATTTCTGTATCTCTAGTGTTTATGAATATAAAAGAGAAAAAATATATTGGAAAATATAAATGGAATTGCCAGTGGCACAGTTTTGGGTAGCCTGAAACTCTGACCTCTCTTGGTCTCTCTGAGCACATCCCTTCTAGGTCTCAGGCTGTCACAAGATTCCCTCACTTTCCATCCGGGTGCTTTGCATGTGTGACTTGGGCTCAGACCCTGCATTTCTGTTCCCTCCAAGGCAATGACAGTGGTAATTAGTGACTGAACAGCTTCCTTAAAGTAAAGTTTTGTTTCTTTAGAACAAAAGCATTTCAGAGAAAACATATATCAAAATCAGTGCAGCATACTGTATCCATATCTATTTGTTCCCTAAGGCTTACCATTCACAGGATTTGGAAGGTCCAATTCCTTCAGATTCCTTCACAGTACCCATGTGCCAGCAGCTGCTGTTCTTCCTCTTGGAGAGTCTTTTTAACTTGTTAATCTTCTTTTTGCTTTCTAGTCCCCTATGTGGAAAAACTGGGTTTACAGCACGTTGGAGACAAGATACAAGAACTTTGACTCTAACAGCTTGCCCCTATTGTCTTACTAGAGTGTACTTATGTATTTTTATCTGGGAAGCTATTGTGTTGCCTTCTTGTATAGTTCCCATTGAAATCAAGCATCATTGGCCTATAATAAACATCCACTTTCCCCAATACAAGATAGATCAATGCATTCACACTGGAAAATATTATCGTTCAGAATAGAATAATTTCCCGTCACTGACCTGCTCACATATAATGTGCATCCCATTATTGCATATCTCTATTCTTGGATTAAGACATAGGAATTCCTACCATTTTGCATTTCAGCTCCATTTCTTTTCACAGCCAGTAAATATATCTGTATGTAACCATTCTAGATTGAAACATATTATAGAGCTTTCATAGGTTGAATTGCAAATTTTGTTTTTTAATGTAAGAACTAAATTTCACATTTACAAATGAAACAAAATATAAGCTAGCGGAAGTAACAAACATCACTAATGCTAGCCTGGATTTCCCTTAAGGAGACCTCCAAAGAAGTGCTCACATTGCAAACTAGGTTGAAGATGACATCACAGAAAGATTAACCTTTTTTTATAGCTTTCTCCCCATTGGATAGCCTGACACCTCAGTTTATCAGACTCAGTCTGGGAAATCTTTAGTGTTCCCTTGTTGAGTACGAGAATGGCCAATAAAACCTTAAAGCAAATTAGCGTTACCATAGTATTATAGATGGTCCCTATACTTAGTATACTTTGCACACCAGAAAGACTGATAAGTGGGCCTTATTCTGCTCTTTCATAGACCAATGGAAATCAGGAGTAATACCACCAAATTCATCTGAGTTACCTTGGAGTAAAACTGGTGTAACTGATAGCAGAATTGGGCCCTGTATATTGTATGTTAAAAATATTAGAAAAAAGAACAAATAATTAGTTCTAGTATTTGGTATTGTGCACCCAGCTGAATCACCCATAAATAGGTTCAGGTGGACTATGTTTTGAATTACAATTCTAAGGCTGGTATTTGGAAAGTGATCACACCTAAGAGTGAAATTCTGTTGTCAGGGAAGTTTTCATGCTTACTTCCCAATATTCAGTGGATCTCTGCGTACGAGCAGGACAGCACAATTTTGAACAAATTCCTAACAAATTCCTGTGGATCTGGCTGCAGGAGGCACAGCTTTACAGATATTCAGAAACATGTTTAGGTTTTAACAGCTAATCCTATATCTAGAGGAACGCTAAAGTATGCTATCTTTGTTAAAGGTGTTTTATTGGGGTGGCTAAATACGGAATATACTTGATGTCACTACCTGAAATTATAGTGCCAAATTCTGCTACCCTTACTCCCACCGAGTAGTACCTTACTCCACAAGTAACCTCATTCATTTTAATGGGGTTGCTTCTAGAGAGAGGGTGGCAGAATTAGTGCATACTAATCCTTCCTTATTTGGAACAGCATTTTTTAAGCAGATTTTTTTTCATTTTTGCTGAAATTTCAGGATTCCAACAGATAAATACAAAAGATGATTCCAAATAATATATTTTAAAAATTAGATCACAAATAAGACAACACGCATGATACTTCTTTAATGGAAACTGGATAGTCATGTTTATGTTCACCAGGCATTAGAAGGAAAGCAGTGGCAGCACTACTAATATTTATTGAACGGAAAACATGGCACGTTTTTAGTTGTGTGGTACGCTACAAGACCCTCCATATTAGGGCTGTCTTGTTGTATGCCACCATAAAACAGGGTAGGTGTTGTGTGACATGCCTCTCATGTCAAGGAAATGCATGCCAGAAGTCGCTAAATGTGCCACCCACTTCTGACCCTTCAGAAAAACATTTTGTCTTTTGTCCTTTTCTCTCACATATAGTTTGTTTCTCATAATCTGTTCCCATTTTGGTCAGCCTACACTTTGACTTCATCATGACAACTGTCAGAGTTTTCGGCTGATCTAAACTGGGCTTGATTCTATCTAAGTGTTGCTTCTTGTTTGTGCATTGCTCTGCTTTGAAGATTGCTGAGTTCTGGTTTGAGGCACAAAAGTACAATTTTCCTTTAAACAGCCAGATCCTCATGGGAGCTGTGGCACAGGCTGTAGATATTTTGTTTAGAATGAACTCCATTAAGGGCTTGCCCAGAATGATCACCAGATGCTTAGCTGCAGTTATTTTAATATGACATTTCCTTTCAAATGTTACATCCAAAAAGCTATGTTAAAAGAACATGGAGGAAATAGCATTTGATCATGTAGATAAAGACTTTATCATAATGCATATGCACAAGAGGGCTAACTTAAGGTTGTAAAGGCAACTTTAATTCTCACATATGCTATCTTTCAGGTGCTTGACTTGCAGTCTTAATGATGTTCTTTAATGCAGCAAAATCTAATTCTTTTGTGTGTCTAATTTCCTAGGATTTTAGAAGAGCAAACTGAAAAAGTCAGAAATTCTATCATGTGACATCCTATTGACATTCACTTTGTTCATCAGCGGGGTAGAAATCTTCAGCTCCACAACACAGACCTCTGCCACTTGAGCTAACAGAGTTACCACTTGAAACCGTAGGTTGAAATCCTCTAGGCTGACCAGCACTAGAGAGGTATGAAACACTTTGCCAGAATGTTTCACAGATATTTGCTGACAGCAGAGGAAGGGTGAGATTCTGGAATCATGGGTTCCATTCCAAGCTGAGGATGGGAGTGTGCTTCATGGGCACTGACTCTTTCACCTATTTCACCCCAGCTTGATTCATTTTTATAATGGGAAGAATTACTATTAATAATAAGCAGTGTTACCAGTCCATCTTATAACAAGGATATGTGAACTCCCCATTACTAAATATGCTCCTGAAAGGGACTTCCTTTAAACTATCTGGGTCAAATCTTCAACTTGTATAAATTGGCATAGCTCCACTAACTTAATTGGAGCTACACTGATTTACACCAGTTAAGGATCTTAATGGTCTAATTCTGCACCAGTTTACATGGAATTTACAGTCTACATGTGGTTTACATGGGATAAATCTAGATAAACTTTGGCCAATTGTCCCTCACTTGAGAAATATTTAATTGAAAATTGATCAGAATGATGACATGCAATTTATGCAACTTTATTATTATACATCTATTGTTGACATACTTAATTAAAAACAAAAATTTCAGTAAACAGCAGTGGTCACAGAGTTTTGCTTAGTTACTCACTGTGCTACAGTAATACTCCTAACAGGCACTATTTCAGATTACATTAGCTATTTCATGGCAGATGAACGGCAGGTTGCCACTTCCTTGCCCTTTTCTAATATTTTTAGACTCTTACCTAGTGCTCTCGCTCCCCTAGGGGGGCCCATGTTAGCAAACAAGTAAGCAGGTGGAAAATTCAAGCACAAATGGATGATGTAAGTAGACCTTTTTGATCAGTAATTTATTTTTTTTTGGTGCTAATTATTTTCAGTTGCATGATTGCAGCAGTAGGTAGGGTCAAGTGTCTGTGTTGTGAAAGCAGCAAGCAGCTACTAAGTTGTTACACTGCAAGATGATTCATAATGCCATGGAATATTCTTCAAGGAATTTGAGCAGGAAATAGGGTTCATATCTAGCACTGGTTATTTTCTGTAGGCCCAGATCTGAAGGAATGAGCAATGTTCCTGTAAAATGGTTTTGATTTGTGAAAGTGTGATAAAACATAAGTAAGATTTCCTTGGCCCCAACATGGACTCAGGGGGCAGAGCAACTGCACAGCCAGCTTGCTGTTCCTGAGCATAGTGACCTACATCATGCAGCCCTCTCGTTTCTTGTACCATTTTGTTCAAGACTCACTCACCATGCCCCTGTTTCTGGGTAATGAGTGTTACATTTCATGCATTACATATTTTTCTGTTAAGTAACACTTGTATTAAATTAGTGAATAGTTCTGGATCAGGAACCTTATCTCTAAGCTTACATGGTATATTGTTGAACAATCTAAAAGCAACAAAACTTGCGTGTCTGAATTACTTCTATCCAAACTGTAAGCACCTGACTAAACTGGGTTTACAGTGGGGAGACCCTTATGCAACCTAAAGTGTAGCATTCCTATCAGACCCTAGTATATTATTTTTGGTGTAGTCTTTCTATACACATCTGTTTATATTATGAACTCAGTAAAATGTTCAAGTGTGCTGAGATAAATGAAGAGAGGAATGGAATGGAATGAACTGCTTACCATACTTAAAACAGTGATATGAACATATAAACGGAAATTAAAATCAAGTCTCCAGTTACTCTTAATTTGCAATTTTTGATAGAAATAGGTGAATAATTTTGTGAAATCAGTGTTGAGGGATATTTACCACTCTGCTTTGAATTTAATATAACAAAATGTAACGTGAATTTGCTGATGGATAAGAATAAGATATAAATCCTTTCCTTTGGATTTTGTCTTTTCATATACTCAAGAAAGAAAACACAAAAAGAGAGTAAATATTTGAACTCCTAGAATATGCAAACAACCAAAGTTTTGTATTTTAACTACAGCAAAAGAAGTAATTCTCCACAACCGGACAGCAGACTTTCATTTGTCTGCCCATCACGGTCAACTCCCTTTTAACTACTCTACTGCAGCTGGGAGGTACGATTCCCAATACAGGAAGACAGACTTGCACTAGCTCTGCTCAAGCTAGCATGCTAAAATTAACATTGTGTTAGCCTGACGATAGGCATGGGTGATGGCTCAGGCTAGCTGCCTGAGGTTGGACTCCAGGAGTTGGGGAGGGGGGCTTAGAATTGGGCTACTAGCCACAACATCCACATGGCTATTTTTAGCTTGCTTGCTTGAGCAGACCTAGTGTGAGTCTGTCTACCTATGCTGGGAATCACACTTCCCAGGGTAGACATACCCTTACTCTATGCTCTCTTGTCTTTCCTGTTCTCAGCACACTACTGTTTCAAGCTGCTTAATTATCTCCTTTGAGCTATTCCATGCTTACTGCTTTCCTATCCTTTTGAAACCTTTGCATCTAAAACTCCTACATAAGCATCAGACTGACTTCACTGGGATGACTCTTGTTAGTAAAGATTTGTGGTATCAGCCTCAGTTGATTTCAGCCCAATATTCAAAAGAGAATGCTGTCACTAATGCATTTCCACCTCTTATCTGTTTTTCCCTGTGTCCCACTACTCTCTAGTAGTTTGATGTCTATTTTTGTGTGTATCTATTTTTTTAATTATTTGACCAGTTCTAGTAGTAGCTGAAAGTTCTGGTGGTTGCTCTGTAGCACATGAAATGAGTTTGTGTTCTAACTCCACATCCTAGTTGCTCACACTACAAAAGTCATGTTCCTAATTGGCACTATTTTGATTACTGGTAATACAATTATTTATATTATGGTAGCATCCACAGTGTGCTATGCAGTGTGCAAGCATACAGTGAGATGCACTATATACCTATATTCCCTGTCCTCTGACCTGAGGGACTCATAATCCAGGAGACCTTTGGCATTTTCAGCTGAGAGGGCAAAGAATGAATGATATTGAAGATGAAATACTCAGTCTCCCTCATATGTTGTTCCTCTAAAATAGGGCAAAGGCACATAGATTAGGCATTGCAACTACCAATGCTGTTCCTCTAGCTAGTTGCTAGAGGGACTTCAGTCAACATGACACTCAGTCCTTCACCTTTCACCAGAAATGAATTCATGTTTAAAGCATGCAGGAGAGATTGCCTGGCAGGTGTTAGTAACATCTGTATTTTCATGTCAATATAATTATTTTAAGTGCCTTGGTTAGGCTTTTCAGTGACAGGGCTGTTTGCTTTTTATTTTTCCCCTCATGTTCATTATGAGATCACTGTGGATTCTTTATAGCACTCTGCTATCCTTCATTGAATGGGGCTAATTCAGATGATATTGCCAAACCTTCAGCTGCCCAGCCTCACAGGTCCTGGCACAATGTTTCCTGTTTCATTGTTATGTGATGTGAAATACAGTATAAGACACTATGAGCTGGCAGGGTTCTCTGATGATGACTGTTTGACTTCTCTAGATAACCAGGGCTGCTTCCCTTTTGTCATGGTGCTGGCTGGGGCAAAATGCAAAAAACTTCCATCTATTATATTCCAACTCCCTCCATAAACACACACGAATTATGGACTCATTACTTATTTTCTCTGACACCTTTCCTCCTACACTGTACCATGACTTGCATGATAAGAATTTGGAGCAGATGGAGGGAGAAAGTCACAAACTGAATCTGCCCCTTGTAGACACAACTGATGTGAGCTACTTCACAGATTGCAAGGGTGACAGATTTACCTCTACCAATCAACTTGTCATGAGTGAAAAATCGCATCCTGTTTTGGATTTTAAAAATTTTTGCTGAAACCGTGTTGCCTTACGTTAGCAAAGGGGCCTTTGTGCTGCCCATAATAAGTATGTGAAACCTAACTTGGGCTGAGATCTGCACCCAGCTTGAAAACAATGGTTAAGAGAAATGAGATGTTACTTACACTGTAACACCTACAGAAGTATATAGGCATGGTGTAAGAGACCTTGGATACTTTCAGCTAAGGGACCAACTAAACAATTTTGACACAGGGAAGTAACAATGGTTCAAGTTTTTAGTTTGCATATTTTTTAACATTGAGATTTCCTGCTCATGCCTGCTGCAGATGAGCATCTATACTAAGTCACCATCTGTCTGATGTTCAGTAAGTCAACTGTTCTAGCTAATGATTCATCAGGATGTTGGAGGCTTTTAAGGAGTCAGGAGGTAAGTGTAGGACAGGGAGTCCCTCTTCTTCCATGCTTGATTTGGAAACAAGGTGGGAGCTCCCTATTGCTGAGTCCCAGGAATGCAACTGGGACCCACCAATGTTTCCAATAGCCTTCCAAGGAAGGAAGTTGGACAGATTAAAAATCTCTTCAAAATAATTCTGTATTTGCAATATCAAGGTGAGGTTACCATGAGCAGGCTTTATGCAGTTCAATAAAACCAGTGAATCAGCATCCTCTCACCCCATGAATCTTGATCATCAATCCCGCTGCAAGGAACATTTTTGACCCTTCTGTTCCCCCCCCCCAAAATGGTGCTTCTCTTAGGTAGTAAGAAACCAGATTTTATTTGATTTTTCAAAAGGAAGGAGAACTACAAGGAATTAGAAACTGAAAGAAATAAAAATAAAAGAGGTGAGAGAAACACTGTGAAAGACTGGGTCTGTCTATTTAATGCACAGTGATTTGAGAACCTACCCTTGCTTACCTCCTGATCAACCTCTTTGAAGACTGAAAGAATAGAGATGCTTTGCCACCACAGCTGCTACAGTAAGTGAAATGACTTTACTCTAGGGAGTTACACTGGGTAACAATCAAAAAGCAACACTACAAGCCTGAGCAAATCTCTAGTCTCAACACAGGAGTGGCTTTCATGCGTGACAGTATCACTCTTCGCTTGCCTTTTCTCTCTAGCATACAAACTTGACTCTCTATGCTATGGCATTCTTTCCTTTTATTTTTAAAAGGGTATTTTTTTCAGGTTAAGCAGAACTCCTGAATCACACACTGGGAGATATTCAAAAAGAATCTAAAACCACAATATTTATAGGAAAACAAAACCAACCTCTAGGGCCTAGAGCAGTCCCAAGATACATACAACTCATTTGAGACTGTACTGCTGTTAGAATGTAGATAAACTGATCCTAAGCACCAGAGAGCATCCATAGTTTCATTTATTTATGTACAAAAATCTTAGTGTTTGTTGTTTTATCAAAATAGGATCCTGTGCTTCGTCTTGTAAAGTTATTTTCCACAAAATTGTGGCTTGAGCTACTTGCTATGGCAGAAATCAAGGAAACTACATTTTTTTTAAAACATTCATAATAATTAAAAAATGCAGTGTGGAGGGAACTAAAATGCACTAAAAAGTGACATAAGATTCAGTAACAAGGAAGTCACTCTTGTGTTAAGAGACTAATCAAGCAAATTAAAAGGAGAATGAGAGGTCTGGGTAAAAGTTTTTGGCTCAGCCCCACAAATTTCATTACATAAATGGAGAACAAATCTAGCTTCTCCTATTGGTTCAAAGTAATTAACACCATGATGCATGGAAGTGTAACAGTGCTGCAAAAATGATAATCCAGCACCCAGATCCTGAAGGATTCAACCAATTTCTAGCCCATCTCCCCAATTCTTCTGCAGAAATAGAGAAGAAATATAGATCTCTCTCACACGGAGACAGACAGAATGAGAAATCCAGACCCCCAATGCATCTTGGCTCAGTGCTACCTACAGATAACTGGGTCCTGATAGTTTTTGGCTTAGATCACTGAAATTCTGCTGACAAAGAGCATGTTTATCTACTTATCCACTGGACCTGAAAAATTCACGCCTTGAGACCCATGTGAGCAACAACAGCCCTGCAGAACTCAGACCCGTGTCCCAGGTGGACCCAGCTGGATTCAATTGCTTGATACATGTTTTTGCAACATTGCTGTACCACAATATATTGGGAATCAGAATACTCTGGTGGAGTAGGAGAAACTGCATACCCATTAAATTTAGATAGTAAAACCAGAAGGGATGGGTGGTAGGGGGCATAGCTGAATCCAGCAGGTACCGGTGCCAAGTTAGAGTTTTTGCAGCTTTCTGTACTAGACTCTGTGTACAGGGGGAGAGGGATCGGATCTTTTAGGAGGAATAGTAGAAGCAACCCTTCTCCTCTCTTTTAATACTAGAATTTACTGGTTTTGCCCAAAACTTGGCAGGCTCCTGCTGCTGGGTTTTTGCACTGTTGTTTCAGGGTGCATCTGTGTCTGCATTTTTAAGGTGTCGTTTGGAATTGGGGGCCGGAAAGTGGGAGGATCCAGGTATTTGCAGCAATACCGTGGGGGGTGGGATCGGGATTTGGGGGGTTGAAATGGAGCGTGCATGCTTGTATCCTGTTTAGGCAACAGAGCGAAGAGGATTGGAAGGGAGTCTGTTTTTTGCAGCTCTATTGTGTTGGGATTCGTTAAAGTCTGGGTTTTATTGGTGAGCTTGTTCTTTAAGCGCTAGATTTTTTTTTTTTTGAGGGGTGGAAGGGTGTGACTGGCAGGGTCCAGGAGCCTCAGCTGTTACCTTTCATCCCACACTCAACGTGCACTCCAGTCCTCGCAACCCCAGCTGCTCGGGGCATCCTCCCTTCCCCGCGAGCAGCCTCCTTTTCCCTCCTGGGACTACGGCCGCCCTGCTCAGGCGGCTCGCTCCATAGGTTTCCCGCTTGTTGGAAAGCAGGCTGCCACCGGCGGGGCTGGGCGGTATCCGAACAAACCGGGATCCCTCTTTGCCTTGAGAGCAAACAAAGCAAGCCCCTGGCCCCGCACCCGCCAGGCGGCTGCAGACCCCACGTCGCGCGCGGAACCTCCTCCCCTCCCTCGCGCGCGCACACACACACACACACACGCCCCTGCCTCCCCCCCAGGTTTCTCTTGCCAGCCAATCAGGGCCGAATGGAGCTAGCGGCGGCGGCCAGCGGGCGCAGCCGGCGCGAGGGAGCCGGGGCGCTCCGGCAGCTGGTGGAAGGCGGAGGGGCGGCGAGGCACGGCTCTCGCGCGCGCTAGCCTGCGTTTGGCCGGCGAGAAGGGCGCTCCCCGGGTCAGGCGAAGCCGCAGCAGCCCGCGCTCCTCCCCGCCCCTCCCCCCCGGTTCCTTTCCTCCCCCCCCTCCTTCCCCCGCCCTTTGCACTTTCTTTGCAAACCAGCCTCCTCGCGGACAAAGTTTGATGGAGAATCTCGCACCGCGCTGGAAAGATGCCTGTCATGAAAGGGTTGCTGGCACCGCAGAACACCTTCCTCGACACCATCGCCACTCGGTTCGACGGCACGCGTGAGTCGGGGGCTGGGGTGACGCGGTGCCCGGGGCAAGGGGTGGGCCCGGCCCTTCGGCCGAGGGGCTGCAGGGCAGAGTGGGCTGCCGGAGGCGGTGCCCGGACCTCTCCGCTCGGGGGCGGGGAGGGGTGGATCCCCCCCATGACCCCCTGTCTGCCAGCCTTGCAGCCGGGGCCGCTGGCCCGTTGCAACCGGAGCGGGATGCGCGTCCTCGGCAACTTGCAGAGTTACTCCCGGCCGCTGCGCCAGGCTCTCTGGGGAAAGCGGTGCGCTCGGCTGAGGCGTCCCAGGGCTTTGGGCCGCGCTGGGCAGCCCGGGGGCTGCGCGTTACCGCCCGGCGGGGGCAGCTACCCTGTAAACCGGGGGCGGGGGGGGGGCAGAGAGAGGCAGGCTCCAGACTCGGGCGTGGCTTTGAAAGTTGTTGGGGTCTCTTTTTTTTTTTGGTGGCAAATCTCTTTAAAAGCTTAAATCGTGGAAACCAGGTTTCGTGCGGGCCGGGCAGGGCGGCTGCCGAACGCCATATGTCTGCGGCTTGGTTATCGGGGGGGCGGGGGGATTTCAGGACCCTGGACGGGTCCTGCTCCTCTCCCGGCGCGCCTCGCGCAGCTCCCTCTGCCGCGCGCTCCCCCTCCAGCTGTTCCTGGTCTACAGCCTCGCCCGCCAGCCCCCGATTTCCTCCCCTTCCCTGCACGCGCGCCCGGCTCTTGCTGCGGCCGGGGGGAGTCCCCGCTCAGCGGGTCCCCTGCGATGTGCTGCACGAGCAGGTGGCGTTTGTTCAGGGGAGGGGATTTGCCACTGGAGACTCCAGGCTATTGTTTAGGGGTTCTCTGCACCCCGGCAGATGTTTGCGTGTATTGTAGCTCAAACGCACAAGAGTGGGAGAAACTTTCGCCCGTGTCAATGTGTAAGTGGGGTGGAATCTGAAAAGATTCAAATGTGAGTGAAAATAAAGCTTTAAACTCATTTCACGTAGTCTTTCATTTCCTGCCAAACATTCTGATGTTTGTATGCCTTTAATCTTGTGTCTGTTGGAGTATTGTTTTCATTATCATCTTGGTATTAGGGTGCGATGAAGAGAACGGAGCTCAATTACTACGTCAATAAGTTGTAAAATATCAAGACACAGATACAGTCACACAGATCAACTGCAGGGAAACAAAGTCACGTTACTTCTGTGCCTCTAGTCTGAGGGTAAATTGGAAACATGATTAAGGGATGCTTTCAATCTGTATTTCATTATAAAGTAACTCCTAGAGTAGATGTTCCTTAAAGAGCTATATCTGTTTTGTTCGTGTATATATCACAATATTCCAAGTCACTCCCCTTCTCTGCCCCCTCTCCCCCCAGTTAGCAGTGTTTATAATCAGCTATCCTAGTGGTGTTTATCGGAGGTTAATGTTTGCAGATTTAATGTTGTAATATTTTTGTAAATGATACCGTCATTTGATTGGACTTGTTCTTAGAAACTCCCTACAATGGCTTCCAGTTCAAAGGACTGAACGCAGTATGTGGGGAATCTACAAAAACCACTTCGGAGACTGTTTATTTTGGGAGAATGAAATTGGCTAAACTGGCGCTATATAGGTTTTTAATTATTTAAACATTGCTATAAGAATAATTTTATTGTCTGTGTTCAGAATGACACTGTAGTGTTTGGGACCTTTATTGGGTTAGTTGAACTTTATGACTAAGTACAACTTCTTTTCCTCAAATAGTAATTCTTTTTATCTGCACTAATTAAGTTTAGTTGCTCTGTCCAATTCCCTCTCTACCTAACAGCGAAACATAAAACAAAAGCATTCAAATATCTGGCACTTATTTGAGTTTTTAAGAGGTTACATTTTGTATGAGACCTGAAGAAGAGCTCTGTGTAGCTCCCAAGCTTGTCTCTCTCATTAACAGAAGTTCATCCAATAAGAGATTATTTAACCCCCGGTTGTGTCTCTAGAGTTTTTGGAGGGCTTTTAAAAATACTTTTTGTTAAGTATGATACTTTAGTAAATACATTCTGAAGTTATTATTGAGAAGAAACATCTACTTGACTAATTTTAAAATATTTAATTAATACACTTTCTCACATGGTATTTTTCTGATAAAGTAATGGGGAAAATCCTGATGTCTCTGTTAAGGAAAATTCTCACTGATTTCAGTGGAAGTTTTGCCTTTAAATAGGACTTTTGGCTTTGACTTAAATACCTGATAAACAGGCATTATGTAGAAGTGATTACCATGGAAAAATATATTTTCTGCCTTTAAATGCTCCCAAAAATTCTCAACTGGAAAGACTTATAATTGGCTGTGTATTATACTCAATGGGTCTCACTGGGCTGGGGCTGCCTGTGGAGAATGATACCATATGGCTCTTAATTTACAAAGGTAGATAACACATTTTATATTATTCAAATACATTAATTAAAACAAATTACAAAACCTATTAAGCCATATCTTTCCTTGAAGAATGATAATATGGATCAAATGCATAACATGTTGCAATTTTAAATCTGCAGAAATAGTTTTTTCACTTTGATGCTAACTTGATATGATCTAGTTGGCTTTTTAAAATCTAAAATTAATTTGCAAATTATTTATTCCTGTGATAGTTTAACAAGATTGCTTTTTTTCTACATGAAAGAAGCAAATGCAGTTTTGTAAAGTCTAGTACAAACTCTGGGCCCAAACCTGCAAACTCCTAAGCAAGTGAGTAAAATTACTCACCTGAGCAGTGTGGTAGTATCAATGATACTGCTAGGTTAAGTAAAGTTACTGAATGTGTAACTGTTTACAGGATCAGGCCCTGTGTGTTTTAAATATGATCATAAATTTTATACCTTTTATTTTGGGGATGATATTCAGTATTAAACACAGGATATGTCACAAACTATTTTCACTTCAAAGGTGGTGATAATCTGTTTAAAATATTTTTGTGCATGTTTTGATGTAGTAATATTGTCTGTAGTTAACAGACCTCTTTTTATTTTAAGCCTTTGGGAAGGATATATTTTGTTGTCATCAATGATAGACTAATCCACCACTGCATCTTTAATCCAGAGGAGAATTAATTCTAATTCTGGGCAACAGTGCAGAAAAGGATTCCAGAAAACATTGGGAAAATATGCTTCCCTTTGCATAGAACTTTGAAAACTCATTCATATAATATGTCTCTTGGTTTTAATGTTGTAACAACTTACCCCTAGCATGAAATATGAAATACACTGAAAAAAACAGAGAATTTATAACATTTGTAGATGAAGTGTATCCTCAAAAAACAATGTGTACGTTTATGTATTTTAGATACCCAGAACTTTCATGTTCATCATAATTTTAGCGGTATAATAACATCTGTGATCATTGTCTATAGATCAGTTGATCATCAAACTATTGAATACATGTCACTCACAGGAATTCAGGACAGCACAGGAACTTCTCCATCCCTACTCCCCTGACAGCAAATTTATGCTCAAAAACAGACCTCCCACTATATCAGGTGAAGAGCAGGGCTTGCACACACAGATAAATAGGCTGCACCCCTTAAGGTGTATAGTAGCAGGCATGCTCCCTCTGCATGCCAGAGAGCTCCTGGTGTTTCCCATAGTCTGTTGTCCCTTTGTATTGCCACTGTCTTCAGGCTGAGCCTAGAGGGCACAATCCATTAAAGGTCTCGGGAATTTCTCCAGAAAACACTTTTAATTGGAAAATGCTGATTCATCACATTTTTTGTGGGAAACATAGGGGGTTACTTTTGACAAAAAACATTTCTTAAAAATATTAAAAAGGAAAGCTTTGACATTCACAAAACATGTAACTTTGACATTTTCAATATGAAAATTTACAGTTTTCTCATTGAAAATAATCTTTTGTTTCAAAATTTAAGCCAATTATAGTTTGTTTTTAATAATAAATGGCTGAAATTAAAACAAAACATTTAGATTTTTTCAGATTTTTATCTCAGGAACATTTTTGAGGGTGTCTTTTTTTTGTTTTTTTGTTTTGGTCCTAGTTGAGATAGGTGGTTTGTTTGTTTGTTTGTTTGTTTTTCCAAAATCTCAATTTTTCACAAATTTTAAACTGTTTTCCAAACATTGGAAACAAATTTCCACATCAGACCCTGCTGTTGCTTCCTCTTTTTTTTCTGGATGTTGCTACTTTCCTGTGGAGCAAGGTTAAATTCCGTTTTAGTAAATGGACATGAGTAATTTATGCAGAAAGCATACTGCAATTTCTCAGTGTGACTTTACTTCCTAAACAGGAAAATCGGGAATTTTATAGTTCTCTCATTGCCTTCTGAATCAAATGCTTTCAATTTAATTTGGAAATTGAAAGCATTTTTCCCGATTGCTAGCCCTGTAAACTGAATCCAGGATTTGAGAGTCAAGCTGGGTCTTACCTTCTCACTCACCATTAACTGTGAAGATGACCTATCTATAGGAGAACTTCCACGTTCTGTTCCACTTTGTTTTCCACTTACATCTCAAATGACACACATGCAGCCTCATTATTGTTCAATGTGTTTGTAAAAGTTTTGCAGATTGGAATTTAGTGAACAAGAAAGAATAGACACCAGCTCACTTTCTTTGCAGACTTTGTGTTGCTAGCAGGGGTAAAAAGCAGTACAATATTTTTTTCACAAAAAGTAGAAAATAAGGCTGTTGTGCATATTATTTTTACAAATATCACATGCCACACAAGTTATTTGCTATAAACTTGCTTGATTGCCAGGAGTTTAATCCAGAGTGGCTGTTAAGGGAGAAACCCAGGGGCAATGATGCTATGGCAAAAATAAGAATCCTTGAAGAAAGAACAGCGGGGCCATCAATGGTGAAGAAACTACCTGCCTGACTACATGCAGGCTAGAATGGCTTACTGTTCTCAAGGCTAAAATCTGTTATCAAAGGGACTCTAAACCCTCAAAGACCACAGAAGGGGCTTGGGTGAGCTGGAAGAGGCTGTCCTGTGTATGTCTGTGAATAGGTGACAGGCTAGCAAAGTTGTGCAGAGGAAGTGAGATAGAAACTGCAGATGGGGTAGTTTATTTCTCCTTGCCAGAGGTGAAGTTAGCTGGGCTGAGGGGAATTTACAAAGGTGTAAGTGCAGGCCTTTTATTGTGTTAACCTATTTTCCTAAATGCATTGTACTTTTGAGGAATTAATAAATAATGCTTTGTTTTGAAGATGCTTTTGTGTCACAGTGAAGTATGCTGTCAGAGGCTCCTGAGGGAAAACTATTAATGTGCCAAAGCTAAGTTGGGCCTTTGTCATAGCATGGCAGGAATTCAGGTCTGTCACCTTAGGGGTGCACTTTAGAGGGACTAAAAGGGGTCTATGACACAGTTCAGCCTGTAGCCATGATATGAAAATCAATACAGATTATTTTGAATATAGAGAAGAGGCCAGATCTTGGACCCAAGTCTGGCTGCTTGTGCAACTCTGGCACTGAAAAGTAGCTGAGATGCTAGCTTAACCAGCTACCTGTGCATCGTCACAGTGCAGGGGAATCACTTGATAGCGTACAATTGCTATGTCCAGCTTATTCCTAGCTTCTGTTGACAGCAAACATAACTTTGAGCAGTCCTGCATCTGACTTATGCTCTGGCTTGAGACCAGCCTAGATGCTTCAGGATCAAAGGGCATAAAGTTGAATTAAGCTACCTTTGCTCCCTAGTTCCAGAGTTGCATCAGCTATAGAAGGACTAGTCTTGAGGTTTTGGTGCAAGAAGCATATCAGTTACATAAAAATGGCACCTTTTTCCTTATTGACTTTCAGAATAGAGCTGTGCTTTAAAGAAGGCTTTTTCATTTACATTGCATTCTGAAGTGATTTTTTTCCATAAAATATATTTATTTGAATTAAGTAAATTTATTTTGTCTTGTTTTTATCTGGGGTTAGAAGACTGATATAATGATAATGTCAAAAAGTATTAGAGCTGGTGCTATGAGAAAAAGAAAACAATACAGCTTATTACAATTATTACAATTGTGTCCACGGTGCCACATTAAAGTGCATCTAATAGACTCAGATAATTTCTGCAAATAGAGTAGTATATGCTGACACCCAGAAAGCAAACTTTCAGTACAAATTAGTGATGGATATTTGTAATTTAGGAGTGGATGAGAGTCATTCAGCAGCTGACTAATTTTTCAGAGTTTTATAATGATATATTTGGGGCCCAGTCCTCTGCTGTGAGCAAGTAAAACACCACCCAGATGAAGTGATGCCAAAGTGGCTCTAAGGTAGTGCCTGCCTGCTACCAGATCATTTATGAATATGTTGAACAGCACGGGTCCCAGTACAGGTCCTTGGGGGACCCAATTATTTACTTCTTTCCATTTTGAAAACTGACCATTTATTCCTTCACTTTATTTCCTACATTTTGACCAGATACTGATCCATGAGTGGAACTTCCCTCTTATCTCATGACTGTTTACCTTCTTCAAAAGTGTTTGGTGATGGACCTTGTCAAAGGCTTTCTGAAAGTCCAAGTACATTATATCAACTGGATCACCTTTGTCCACATGTTAGTTTACTTTCTCAAGGAAATCTAATAAGTTGGTGAGGTGTGACTTCCCTTTAAAAAAGCTATGTTGACTCTTCCTCAATAAATTGTGGTATTCTAGGTGTCTGATCATTCTGTTCTTTACTATAGTTTCAACTATTTTGTCTGGTACTGAAGTTAGGCTTACTGGTCTGTAATTGCCAGGATCACCTCTGGAGCCTTTTTTTCTTAAATTGGTGTTATATTGTCTATCTTCTAGTCATCTAATACAGAGGCTGATTTAAGCAATAGATTATCACAGTTAATAGTTCTGCAATTTTGTATCTTGAATTTCTTCAGAATTGTTCAGTGGATACCATATGGCTCTGGTGACTTATTACTGTTTAGTTTATCAACTTGTCCCTACTGACACCTCAATTTGGGACAGTTCCTCAGATCTGTCACCTAAGAAGATGGCTTAGATTTACGAAGTTCACTCTAATCCTCTGCAATGAAGACCAATGCAAAGAATTAACTAAGCTTCTCCACAATGGTCTTGTCATCTTTGAGTGCTCTTTTAGAATCCTGATCATCCAACGGCCACACTGATTGTTTGGCTGGCTTTCTGCTTCTGATTTATTTTTTTTCTGTTGCTCTTCAAATTGGCCTGTCTAATTATACTTTTACATTTGACTTGCCAGAGTTTATGCTCTTTCCTATTTTCCTAAATAGGATTTGACTTCCAGTTTTTTACTATGCTGTTTAGCCATGATGGAATTTTTTTGATCCTCTTACTGTTTCTTTTTTTAAATTATTATTATTTGGAATATACATTTAGTTTGAGCCTCTGTTAGTTTTTTTAAATAGTTTTCATGCAGATTGCAGGTATTTCACTCTTGTGACTGTTGCTTTTGAAGCAAAATGCTACTATAGTGGGTATTTCCCTCCCTACAAGGATGTTTAAATTTAATTACATTATGGTCACTATTACTGAGTGTTTCCGCTTTATTTACCTCTTGGACCAGATCCAGTGCTGTACTTAGGACTGAACAAGAACTGCCTCTTGTGGGTCCAAGACTAGCTGCTCCAAGAATCAGTCTTTGATGTCTAAACATTTTATCTCTGCATTCCATCCTTACGTGACATGTACCAATATGGGGATAATTGAAATCCCACATTATTAATGGATTTTCTGTTTTTGTAGCCTCTATAATCTCCCTGAGCATTTCACAATCACTGTCACCATCCTGGTTAGGTGGTTGGTAATATATTCATACTGTTGTTCTCTTAGTATTCAAGCATGGAATGTCTATCCTCAGAGATCAGTTACTACATCAACTTCGATTTTCCCCTCTTTACAAGGATATAGAATATCTTCTTTAATAAATCCTCCTCTAGGGGATGTATCTGTCCAAATCATGCACTCCTCTGTACCTCTTCACTTTCCCCCAGCCCTTTGTTTAAAAAAAAAACCCAAAAACCTGCCTCGTGTGTGTTTTAAAATTGTTTGCAGTACCTACTTTATTCAGTTGAATACAGTAGTCACACTCTATGTAAATCTTATAGAATGATCAGAGTTCTTTCCTGCTCTGATAGGTAGGTTGCTCTGTAGAAGGATAAAGAATAATGTAGACTTCCAAGTGTATGATGTCCCATTTATCCCTGGCATAAGTCCACTGAAGTAAATGGAGTTACTGTAAGGGTGAAGCTAGTCCATTGTTTGCTCTGGAAGTTCTGGAGCAGATTAAAAAAGTAGCCATATTTATAAATTTGAATATTTTTAACATATCATTTTGCTGTGAGTACTCGTAATAATTTTATAAATTTCCTCACTCCTCTCACATGCAAAGCAGATGTGTTTGGGGTACTCATGAACATAACAAAATGAGTAAAATATGATAAAAACATAGTGCCTTCAGTACACGTAAAATAAATTTAAATAATCCATGTTTGTGTGAAATTGTGTTGTGCAATCATGATTAATTTGAGATTAAGAATGAGCCTAATTTAAGATTGTCCTGCTTCCATTTGCAGTACAGCACTGCCTTGCTGCCCTCTCTGCTGCTGAAAAAGAAAAGGTGGAAAGGGAGTGGGGGAGAGGTTGAATTAAACTCTCCCTCAGTAAATCTCAAAGCTCAGTCCAAACTGCAGACAGGGAAAACTTCCTTGATAGAAAGAAAAATTGTTTGAGTTGATTCTCTGTGCCAAGAAACCGTTGGCTGCTTTTGTGTTCCAGGACCTTGTAACAGGACTCAAAGGCTTTAGAACCACTGTTATTCTTAAAATACCAGAATGTTCAGAGATGGCATTGACTATCCCTTGAATGCTCCTAAAACTTTAATCTAGCCTGTCAGTCACTGCACAGAGGGTTAAAACAGCTTGCAGAGTGGGAAAACTCCCTGCCTTCTCTTGTTGACCTTACACTCAGGGCTGGTATTTTTAACCAAAAAAAAAAATCGAGTATCTTGTGATCTTGCAATGAAATATGCCTTCTAAAAGCTGGCTGGTAGTAACTTTCTGTAAACTGTCTTATTTTTGGTGGCTGTTCAGGGCTGGAGGTAAGGAATCCTTAGGTTCTTTTTTGAGAGTGCCCCCCATAAGTCTTTTAAGAAGGGCCAGCTATCTGCATTTTCAAAGTTTCTATTCAGCAGCATTTTAAAGGATTTTCCATGAATGTTTTCCATCTAACTGTGACCCGTCCATGCCTAGGGTAGCCACCTGAAAATGCCCAGGTCAGGGCAGGCTGTAAAAGGAGAAGCAGATTCTCCCAGCACTGGTGGGTGACACTGAAGCCAGAATTCCCAACCAGCCACAAACAGTGCTTCCGATTCTCCGCACTAGTTATCAGGAAGCCAAATACACACAGCCTCCTTTACTGCGTTTCAGTCTCTGGCTCCCAATCAGCCACTAGGTCCAGTAAAGAGACCAGTTGTTTAAAACTCTATGCTCTTTACCAGAAATGTTTCTCCTGACCCCAAAGGATCAGCCACAGTACCACATCAATATAAGTTTAGATCTTACCCAAAATACCACGCTGCCAGCCAATCCTTTAGTAAATAAAACTAAAGGTTCATTATCAAAAGAAAGAAACAAACTATAAGAGAAGTGTTAAAGGATTAAAGCAATCAGACACATACAATTGATTTGAAAGTTCATATATATCAGGTTTCTAGGAGAATTGTGGAGTTTGCAGGCTTGTATAACCCCCCCTGGTGTACATCCAGTACTGGATGAGTCTCAGTCTTCTGTTTCACAGCTTCAGTTCAGTTGTTGTAGATGAGTCGATCCAGAGGCAGGCTGGAGACTAAAGAAAAAATGGATCTTGGGCATCTGCCTTTTATGTCCTCTGGCTTTTGCCGTGCTGCTTGTGGAATTTTTACAGGAACCAAAATGGAGTCCAGAGTCACATGAGTAAGTCCTGGTGACTCATCAGGCATATCCCTGGCTTCTCTCCATGGGCCCCTTGTACCTGTGAATTTCATAATGGGCCATTAAGCAGGGTATTGCTGCAGCATCCTATCTGGGGTGTCGCCCAGACACAGCACAGTTTGAAATACAGATATATCAAACGTATCCATAACTTGCATTACACATATAACACATGAATATAAACATCATCATCTTATTTAGCACATTACAGCCTTTCTAACAGTACCTGACATGGCATATCTCACATGGCTTACTATGATTTTGACATACTGATGTCAAATAATACAATAAATGCTCCCCCCTCCCCCAATCAAGCCAGCATGACACTGACAATGAAGGAATAATTATAGTTCAGAAAAATCCCCAGGTGGTAATTTGAATAGCTATATCCTTAATGGAAGCACTGTTTCTTTTTTATTAACACAAACTGAATCTGATAGGCATATATTTATTTTATATAAAGCAAGAAAACAAACAGATAACAAGGAATGTCAAAAGAGTTGTCTTTATATTATAAAACTTCCAGATAAATGCCTCTCCAGTGAGATAAAAAGGCATAACTGTTTCTATATTTTTGTTTTTTGTTTTCTTCGGAACTTTGGAAATTTTGTGAAAATTAAAGAAAGAAAACTACTCTGAGCTACTACAAAATGTCATGAAAACCCTGATTCTTGGTCAACTTGCAAATCCCAAAGGGATGTAGCTCCTTTACAAGTAAGCTCTATCTGGATTGAGATCTTGCAAGGTGCTTAAGATAGTCTGACTGTATCTTCAGTTAATGTCCATCGCTGGCAATCTTGTCAAACACTGAAGCTTATGGTACCATGTAATCACTGGATGTGTAGGTACTGTGACCGGGTCAGACCAGATAGCTACTGGAGAGTTCTAGAAGACCACTATATCAGCCCAAGGATCAGCAAGTCCCTTTTCCCATGTTAGCTGAGCAGGGGTTGCTCCAGGTTAATTAATAGACCTGGAGCCAATCAAGACTCCACCCAGGACTCCAGAGAAAGGGTGTGGATGGAGTTGTGAGAGTGAGGTGAGCTACCAGAGTGTGAGAGCAGGGAAGGTGCTGTCAAGAGCCAGGAAGGTTTAGGAGAAGGAGCAGAACGCTGGCAGGAGAGAACCCTGCAGGTACGAAAACTGGTGGAGGGAAAACCTTGCCTGGAGAAGGCAAAAGACCTTTCCCAGGCCTGAAGGCCTAAAGGAAGAGACCCTGCCAGAAGGGGAAAATTGAACTGGACATTAGGCTCAGCACTACCATGTGGGGCTGTCAGAGGTCAAGAGCCTCCCCTGGCAAGGAGGTCTGGAAGGGCACTGATGACTTAAAACAACACCATGTCTCATCAGATGACAGAGGGAGTGAGACTTCAGTCCCTAATATTTCAATGTGTTCCTGCAATTCAGAACGGAGAACCATTTGATAGCTTGGTTGCAGTAAGAGCTTTTGATTGAGTCAGATTAATTTCACTAACTGGCTGTCTTCAAAGTCTCAAAGTGCACTTCTGCAAGGTTACCAACTTTGTGATATGCCAAGTTAAGTAGGCAACATTTGTTGTCCAAATAGCAAATTTTATAGGAAAGGAGGACTGGATTTTCAAATGTGCTCACTATTGACCTAACTGTGCTACCACTGTAGTCAGGAGGAATTTTACTTCCATTAAAGTCAAACTTCATTAGGCCAATATTGAGGAAATTTGAAAATTCCTTCTGAATGCATTAACAAAGAGACACTGATTTCTGTTACACTGGTGTGAATCACCTGGGGTTACTGGGTTTAGGTCATCTGAGTTGTTCCAGATTCATGTTGGAATAAATGAGATGAGAATATGACCCAAGAAGTAAGAGTGTGCAAAATAAATTTTTTCAAGTATCTGTTAACCTATCCATGTAATTTTTTCATCTTACAAATTACATCTATGGCTCCATTGTATTTGGAAAGTTTTTTCCATAGATGTGAATTCAAAGTAATGCCCATCTTCAAAAATCAAAATACTAACTAAATTAAATCTTCCAATGAACAGTAAAATGGGTATTTGTCTCTTTTGGAAGCAAAATATGTAATATTCAGGCAATGCAAATCTAGCCCATCTCCAGTATATTCAGAATGGTTGAAGGAAGAGGCAAACACAGATGTCATACAGAAAATAACTTAATATCAGGCCTCTTATTTTTCTTTTCCTTCTAGATGTTTATTGAAATGCATAGAGATTTGAGGCTGGTGTGGCACTGAAGCTCATTATTGCTACATTTTTATGTTTTTCTTTTCTTTGAGCTTTCTGGAGAGAGCTCCTTATTCTTTATGTCAAAGTGGCCCTTCTTCCTTCAAATATCTGAGAAAGAGGGGACTCTGAACTGGCTATCTGATCATTTTTGTTAGATTTTTCCAAAGACAGAATGCTCCATTGAATTGGACTAGATTTTATCTAAATGTCAAATATCTGGTCTGACAAGAGAGAAATGTGCACTAATTGTATCTTTCCCCCACATAATCTTGGAATTAACAATGGTAGAGAATGGAAAGAGAGAATTGATAGCTTTACATTTTAAAAGAGAAAAAAGTTTTCAGAAATATGAGAACTCTGTTTAGTAAAGGATTCATACCTTTGTTGGCTAAAGCATTTTTAAACCACTGATGACCATATTGTTTCAGAAGTAGCAGTTTAAATATACTGTCCCAGATTAAAAATTCAAAAGTATTGTTGATCATAGCTTTCCTTTTGAGGTCATGGACTGGTGCATATACATATGAACAAATACCTAATGGCTTAAGGTAACAGGATATGATAATTCTAACATTTCTGTATCCAATATTTTCCTTATCCAAGTGTTGTGTAATAAGAAAGCTGAACTCTGGTTCTTGAGACAAGTTATTCTGTGGCCAATGTGAATAACTAAAAGTCTGGGATGGATATTCTCGCTTCCCACCTGCTGAATAGGAGATAGCTTGTGAGACTGAGGTTATGATTTTCTTATCAACTAGTGTATTATATGTTTCAATAAATGAAAGTTCCATGCAGGAAAGGATAGTTAAAGCAAGAAAATTAGTGTGTATGTACACACTTAACCGGATCACTGATAACTCAAGAAAATGTTTGAAACCTGATTCTCAATTACTCTGTTCTGGCACTTGGGGCAGGGGCAATGGTGGCATGAAGCCACTTTTGTGTTCCCCATATTCTGGGGTTGTTCAGGAACCCAAAGCTGCCCTAACTTATGCTCTGGTCCTTATGACCTACTACACAAACAATAGCCTTAAGACAATGTATTCGGGCCATACTCCTTCCCTGGCCCTTCCTCAACACTGCCTTTACTTTTAGTCACCACATACCTTGCTCTCAGCCCCCCATGAATCTCCTTAATCTCATCCTATACTTTTAAACAAATATCAATTTAAAACATTTTTAAATGACCGAACTTACTTGCACACTATTCAATAGGCCTTGAATATCCTTTGTGAAAGTGATTTTTCTCTTGCAATTCAGTTAAAGGACAAAAAATAGCTGAACCACTTACTACCTGATTTTGCGCACGCAATCAAATAGATGGACAAGCAACTAGTGAAGGTCTGAATTATGCCTCTAAAAGGGAGGCCATGGTTCTCAAATTAACTACTTACTATGTGCAAAAGTGAGAGGTGTATTTTACTGGAATCTGAATAAGTTGTGTTGAGTCAATTCTGCAGACATTAGATGATGATGATTAGTTAGAGGAATGACTGATTTGCAGAGGATGATGTAGCGATCAGATGTGGCAATGTGTACAAAACATGTTATCCAAGTAGAGAGAAGGGTGCATCAGCTGGTAACAAGCTGTGAATCACTAATCAAATCGCTGCGTGAGCAATGGGCAGTGGCTTGGAATGAACTAAGGAGGAATAATAATGTCAGACGTCTCTCTTATGGAATATTGCTAAAGTATAGGCTTCTGTGAAGTCAGTTACAAGTTAGTGTCTGATTTGCTGGAAAAGCAGGCTAATGTTCTCCTTGGAATTGTTCTTTCCTCAGACATAGCTAGTAGTGAGTTAGAAACATCAGTCAATATCTATGGTTCCCCTTTCTCTATCACTTGTGTTCAGGGCAAAACTTGATTTTGTTTTTTCACATACTGATGTCTCATGCTTAAACACACATCTTATCAATATATATATATATATATATATAATGCACAGTATTTTCTGCATAGACTGCCTAATTCCAGAGACTTTGCACCAATCTCTTGGAAGGACTTGTCTGAGAATGTGTTAATTGAATACATCGGAATGCATATTTCAAATATACACCTGAAAAGTTCCTTTTCCTCTTAGTGATGGGTTAAGATCTTTGGACAGCAGTGTCTTTTTAGTACAGGGAGGATGGATGGTCTTGTGGCTAAAGTAGTGGACTGGGACTTAGGAAACCTGGTCTCATTTCCCAGCTATGTCATGGACTTCCTGTGTGGCCTTGAGCAAATTATTTAATCTTTCTGGGCCTCAGTTCATCATTTGTAAAAGGGGAATAATAATACTTTACATTGTTTCTTTGTTTGTCTGTCTGTCTGTTCTCTCTCACCTAAAACTTACAGGAACTCTTTTTATCCTTTGTGTGTGTTTTTGTACAGTGCGTAGTGTATTGGAACTGGGTCCTCTATGTGCTACTGTAATTCAAATGAATAATAATCTCTCTCTTTGTGCTCCATAGGCAACAGGAAAGATTTGAAGGGCAATCAGGGAGTGAGAGAGAAGGCTGCAGATTGGGGTGATTTTGGAAACATGTGGAGACTATTCAGTTGGAAGTGAACCACAATTCAGGTGATTCATTTCCTGATGTTAAGCAAATATCACAAGCTGCTATTGTGATATATGCGACCCCTTTTGAAGTGGAATCAAAATGGGCTCCTTAGGGCTTTGGTTCTGGCTGGAACACACAGTCCCAAGAACTTGTACAGATAGCTGAAGCAGCAACATTTGGGAAATAGTCAGAGAGAAATAATATTGTGCAAAACTCAAATTTTTTTATCAAATCTCTAACCTGAACTAGTTGAGCCACTACTTTTTTGTCCTGGGTAAACAAAGTTGTTGATGTAAATGTTTTCCTTACATAAGCAGTAACAGAAAGGGTTTTTTATTGGGCCTGCAGAGCTAATCTTTGAAGCTGTCATATATTAGTTTCCTTTTGGCCCCAACAGTGCCCTGAAAAAATGCAATTACTTTGGCCACCCCTTTGCAATCCCCTGCATTTGATGTATTTTTAGAGTGACAAATGATGATTTGTTTTAATTATGAAAGAAAACAAACTTTAATCTAGACAGGAGAAATTGTTCATGTACACTTCCTCCTTCTGAATAGATTCTTCTAATAATGGTTGGATGGACTATCTGCTGTATTAGTTACTGTTATCAGTAGGAAATCAGGTGGAGCAGCAGGTCTTTCACATAGGCTTTTGACTCTGAATATTTTACTAATTTTCTTTTTATTAAATTATCGTAAACCAATGTGGGGAGCATTACAGCATCCAAAATGGAAACTACCACCAAATAAAATATCTTGCATGGGAAAAAGCATAACCAATCACAATCATACATTTGTGGAAATGAATTTTTTCATGATGAACGTCAGGAAGAGGTGGAGGAATTGCACTTTATGTAAGACAGCAAAATGATTCCTCATAGCTCCAGAGTGAAACTGGAGAAAAAGCCTGTTGAGAGTCACCGGGATAAGTTTAGAGGTGAAAACAGCAAGGATGTCATGGAGGGTGTCTGTTATGGACCACCAGACTTGGAGGATGAGGTAAGCGAGGCTTCCTTCATAGAACTAGGTAAAGTGCCCAGATCACAGGACCGGGTTTTCATGGGGGACTTCAATCACCTTGACATCTGCTGGGAGAGCAATACAGCAGAGCACAGACAGTCCAGGAAGTTTTTGGAGAGTGTTGCGGGCAACTTCCTGGTGCAAGTCCTGGAGGAACCTACTAGGGGCCGTGTTCCATTCTGCTCACAAACAGGGAAGAATTGGTAAGGGTAGTAGAAGTGGGTGGTAACCTGGGCGGCAGTGACCATGAAATAGTCAAGTTCAGGACCTGACAAAAGGAAGAAAGGAGAACAGCAGGATACGGACCCTGGACTTCAGAAAAGCAGACTTTGACTCCCGCAGGGAACTGAGGGCAGGATCCCCTGTGAGAGTAATATGAGGGGGAAAGGAGTCCAAGAGAGCTCTCTGTATTTTAAAGAAACTTATTGAGGGCACAGGAACAAACCATCGTAATGTGCAGAAAGAATAGCAAATATGGCAGATGATCAGCTTTGCTTAACAAAGAAGTCTTTGGCAAGCTTAAACACAAAAAGGGAGCTCACAAGAAGTGGAAGTTTGGTCAGATAACTAGGGAGGAGTATAAAAATACTGCTCGAGTATGCAGGAATGAAATCAGGAAGGCCAAACTGGAGTTACAAGGGACGTGAAGGGGAAGAAGAAGGGTTTCTACAGGTATGTTAGTAACAAGAAGGTCAGCAACAGAAGGTCAGGCCTCTTACAGAATGGTGGACAAAACCTAGTGACAGATGTGGAAAAGCTGGAGTATTCAATGCTTTTTTTGCCTCTGTCTCCACATGCAAGGTTAGCTCTCAGACCATTGCACTGTGCAGCACAGAATGGGGAGGAAGTGAGAAGCCCTCAGTGCTGAAGAATCAGGTTCAGGACTATTTAGAAAGGTTAGACATGAACAAGTCCATGGGAATGGATGCGATGCATCCGAGGGTGCTGAGGCTGATGTGATTGCAGAGACATTGGCCGTTATCTTTGAAAACTTGTGGTGATTGGGGGAGGTCCTGGATGACTGGAAAAAGACAAGTATAGTGCCCATCTTCAAAAAAGGGAAGGAGAATCCAGGGAACTACAGACTGGTTAACCTCACCTCAGTCCCTGGAAAAATCATGGAGCAGGTACTCAAGGAATCCATTTTGAGACACTTGGAAGAGAGGAAGGTGGTCAGGAACATTCAGCATGGGTTCACCAAGGGAAAGTCATGTCTGACCAACCCGATTGCCTCCTGTGATGAAATGACTGACTCTGCGGATGTGGGGAAAGCAGTGGACATGATATACCTTGATTTTAGCAAAGCTTTTGATATGGTCTCCCATAGTATTCTTGCCAGTAAAGAAGTATGGGTTGGATGAATGGACTAAAAAGTGCATAGAAAGCTGGCTAAATCATCAGGCTCAATGGGTAGTGATCAATGGCTTGATGTCTAGTTGGCAGCTGGTCACAAGCGGCATGCCCCAGGGGTCGGTCCTGGGGCTGGTTTTGTTCAAAATCTTCATTAATGATCTGGAGGATGGGGTGGATTGCACCCTCAGCAAATTTGCAGATGACACTAAAGTAGGGGGAGTGGTAGATACACTGGAGGGCAGGGATAGGATACAGAGTGACCTAGACAAATTGGAGGATTGGGACAAAAAAAATCTGATGAGGTTCAACAAGAACAAGTGCAGAGTCCTGCACTTAGGATGGAAGAATCCCATGCACAGCTACAGACTGGGGACCAACAGGTTAGGCAACAGTTCGACAGAAAAGGACCTGGGGTTTTCACTGGACAAGAAGCTGGATATAAGTCAACAGCGTGCCCTGGTTGCCAAGAAGGCTAATGGCATATTGGGCTGCATTAGTAGGAGCATTGCCAGCAGATCAAGGGAAATGATTATTTCCCTCTATTCGGTACTAGTGAGGCCTTATTTGGAGTACTGTGTCCAGTTTTGGCCCCCCCTGACCCCACTACAGAAAGGATGTGGACAAGTTGGAAAAAGTCCAGAGGAGTACAATAAAAATTATTAGAGGGCTGAAGCACATGACTTATGAGAAGAGGCTGAGGTAACAGATAGCTGCCTTTAACTACCTGAAAGGGAGTTCCAGGAAGGATGGAACTAGGTTGTTTTCAGTGGTAGTATGTGACAGAACTAGGAGCAATGGTCTCTTGTTGCAGTGGGGGAGGTATAGGTTGGATACTAGGAAGATGTTTTTCACTAGGAGTGTGGTGAAGCACTGGAATAGTTTACCTAGGGAGGTTGTGGAATCTCCATCCTTAGAGGTTTTTAAGGTGCAGCTCAACAAAGCCCTGGCTGGGCTGATTTAGTTGGGGTTGGTCCTGCTTTGGTCCTGGTTGGTCCAGGAGGGGCTTGGATTAGATGACCTCCTGAGGGCCCTTCCAACCCTAATTGTCTATGCTCCATGAAAAAGAGGAAAAACTACTATATACAACACAATTGTACATGTACAGAAAAGATCGATTGCCCAATTATCAGCCCTGCAAGTCAAATGTGAATAATAAAATTGTCTTCCCAAGGAAATAGGTTCATTCCTTCATACTGCTTCATTCCTTCATTCTCACTCCCATTCTGCTTTAAAGCCCATTGTGTTTTGATTCCTGTATAGACAGGGTCCTCCCACTGAAAGGAAGGAAGGGGAAGGCAAAACAGTTAAGCCTCTCTGTAGGCTAATGTATGTGTATGACAATCCATATTACATATATCTTAATGAACTGAATTAAAAAATTTGTCTGAAACAATTGAAATTAAACATAGAGTTTATAGATAATTATGGAGAATTCTTTTAGGGATCGTTTTTTGCCATTGTGGCTGACATCATTTCCCATGATCTGCTATTTGGAATACACTTTCAGGGTTGCAATTAAAAACATTAAAAGCCATATTCTGGCAAATTACATTCTGTAGGAGCTGATTGTGAGAAGTACTAATTATTTCACTATGACTACTCAGGTGCCACTGTGAGCCATGGTGGCAGAATTTTAGCCATAACTGGTTGCTTTCATTGTGACTTGGATTATTTCTCTCCCTTTCTTGCAAGGTTGCCACACAGTGGGGACCTGTTGTGCATGGATCTCCATACTACATGAAAGGGAAAGGGTTGGCTGTTGGAATGGCAGTATTCCATCCTCCTCTTTTGTACCCTGTCAAAAGTGCTCTATGGGTCTGAAGAATCTAGGAGGAGCCAGAGTTTGGAGCTGATGGCCAAGGGCAGGGGAAGGAGATTGACACATAACCCCCCCCCCAAGCCCAGATTTGTGAAGATTCCTCAAAAGTCATAAAATCAAGCTGTATCATCTTTTCCACAAAGTCCCCTCTCCACCCACTAGTCCCCATGTACCCTGTCAGGGGTCGTGTCAGGTTGTCATGGCGTGATGGGGTGCACAAACCCTATGTTGGCCTAGCAAGGGTTAACAAGCTGTTGTGGGCTCAATCAGCCCCTCCCCACTATGCCTGTATGCACTTTCAAGCATGGAGGGGGCAGTTAAAAGGACAATGTCCAGCTCAGTTGCTGCCTGGCTGGAAGGAAGACCAGACTTCCTGTTCTTGCTCCCTGAGGGAAGGGCTGGTAGGGACCAAGACTGGCTGGAGCCTTCCTGAGGGAAGGTAGGTCTGGCACGGGACTATTGTGTATACTCTTCTACCACAGACCAACTTTTGGCCCAGGTAAAATTGCCACAGGTAGCACCCATTTGAGGGGAGTGACTGCTCTCCAAAAACCTGAGATTTTGCACCCTAATGAAGTCGGCAGTGATTTGTCCCAAGTCCAGAACTGTCCTGGTTAAACGAGGCAGAAAACATGGGCAGCAGCCTAGTCCTTGGAGAAGAGAGACCTGAGTGGCCTGGGTCTTCAAACATGCTTAGGCTGAGAGATGGAGCCGATGCTAAAATGGATGATAGACAGCAGCAGCAGGCCGCTCAGAAGCAGCTAGGCGCTCATCAACATGACTCTCAGCAACAACAGCTTGTCCAACCTGGGTTGACCCGCTTGCAAACATGGTCATGGGGTATAAAATGTCATGCAAAGGTTGGTGAAAAGCTGTGGGATCCATCAGCCCCTCCCTACTAACCCTGCACGTGTTGTCTTGCATGGTAGGGGTCCAGCTCTATTGCTCCTGTGCTGGAAGAGAAAGCAGTTCTGTCCTAGCTCCTTGAGAGAGAGGCTGGTAGGGACCAGTACCCATTCAGAGACTGCTAGTGGCCAAAGCCTTCTTGAGGGAAGGTAGGGTCAGCACAGTGCTACTGTGTGTGTTTTTCTACCTGGACTGCCTTCTGGTCCAGAGAAGACTGCTGAAGGTGGCACCCATCTGAGGGGGATGAAGAAAACTGTGGATTTTTGCACCCTACTGGAGTCCACACTATCATTTTTTTCCTGAACCCAGAAATGCCTTGGTAACAAATGGCCAGAAAGAGATTCTCACAGTAATACAGCTCCAATGCAGCCAGGCGATAAGGGGAGTGTGGGACTGCTGCAGCCAGAATCACACCGAGTTCAGTAAGTTAGAGTAAGGCATGTGATATTACCATAATAGTAGAGAGGTTATAACTGAATATAAAAGATAGGATAGACATTATTTACCTTTGTAGTGCCTGGAAGTACATAAAGTTTACTGAACTAGTTTTGATCAGATCAAATTAAAATATACATAACCATAATTACTTTGACAATATTTTTTTAAATCTGGTTAACAAAAAAAAATTCATGCAAGGGCAATTTTTAGTTCGACAGTTGCTAGATTTCCAGCTATTAAAGTTTAACATTGTTGCTGAGCAGAGCAGAGTGATGTTCTTTTTTCTCCTTTTAATGTTCAAATTGTTGCACTAGTTTACATGGCACTTCAATTCTTTGTGGTTCATTTATCATGGTTAATTTGTAGCTTCTAGCAGTGGTTTGTGAATGGCACAATAAAGTAAATACAATAATAGAATGGTTTTCTCTGTGGATTGATTGTCTGCTGATCATTACACAAGCTTGGGAAACAGACTTAGTGGCAAAAATGCATTGAATTGTATCTTCTAAAAGCTTTTTATATCTATGACTATGAACAATCTGAATCCCTACCCAATCTGTAACAGAGCATGAAGACCCTGATGTGGTGCTAGATTGGATTTCAGTGTATAGGTGCTGTCTTCCACGAGCACCACAGTGAGGAACTGTGCTTCAGAGAGGCACAGTTTTCCCCCTTGTTCCAACAGATAATCTGCTACTGGCCCTTATCAATAGCGGATTGATTAGTGCATTTTGGGGCAGGTGGAAAAGCCAAAGTTTTGGTCCCTATTAATCTCTCCCCATCCATCTGCTAAGCATATAGAGAAGGATATAAAGAGGATGGAAGTTTGTCTTTTGGGTAGGAGAATTATGGAACTAGGCCACAGGAGGTTGTAGTGAAAACCCTAGGAACAGTCAAAGGATCTATGCTTAGGCAAAATTTCTATATTATATAATTGTTTGAGTTACCAATAAAGCCAAACTCTCTCCAAGGCCTTTCCTTCTTATCTCCTTCCTCCTCTGTATCTCACCAATGAATTCCCCCCCCCTTCTATTGCTCTGGTTTTCATAGGCCTTAATATCAAGATAACATTGAAAGGTGGGAAGATTCATGCTTGCTTCTTAAAAGATAGATTTTCTATTTGTTGTTACTGCAGCCACTCTTATCATGAAGAGAAAATTTATCTTTGTTTTATTAGCTACTTTTTAAATCAAACATTCTTCCCACTAAATACAAGAAACTCCTGTTTCTTGTGATCTTCCTTTACTTGTTAATAAGGGCTTTTCGTTACTAGCCACAAACTATAAAGCAAATATGTTATTTACTTAACCAAACTTAAGCTAAATTTAATTCTTTAATTTCATATCTATCCTACATGTTTTTCTAGTCTTGACATAAAAGTGAGCTATTATGCACTTTCTTATAGTTATATGAATGAGTGGCTATGTTTGTCTTTTTGTATCATTCCAAAATAATTCTTGTAAAACGAGATCATAATGCATGCAGATGAGCAGAAGATATCCAAAATTAATTTAGTCCCATGACAAAAATGCAGAAACAAAGCACAGAATTAACTAGTACAACCTCGTGGAAATTAGTATGAAGGTGCTTTTTTTCCTGTTTCTTCTAATCTTGGGATGTTCCAAATCTTGTAATCTCAAAGATCTGTAGAGAATTCTTGGTGACAAATGATAGCATCCTCTGTTGCGAGGAGGGAGTTAACTGTCATAAAATGGCATCTCTCCAAAGAGAAATCATTTTTATGTTCTCAGTGCATATATTTCACAACATTAATGCTCAGTCAGCAGGATAAAGTCCTTTCAAAAACTGTTGTAGTACATATCTAAAGAAAAAAAAAGTTCCTATAAAATGTATTTCCTACTTTCAGAAAATTGTTTCCAGAAAAATACTACACTTGCTACTAAAAGTGAAGAGACAGTTACATAAACTTAAGAAGCAGATGGGTGGCTATTAAAGAAAAAACAAGCTTAAAACAATGTGAAAACTGTAGCATTAACCAGTAGTTTTGTTTCTACATACCCTCATCATTTACTCATTTATTAATCTCTTCATGAGATCAGTGTTGCAATGCTAAGTATTTTGGTCTGTTATATAGAGGCTATTTCACAGCTCTGAGTGGTGGAAAATGTACCAGTTGTCAGGGCTAATTCAGTCCTAGTGTACATGGCTGCAACTCTTTTCAGTCAGCAGATCTAAACCTGACTGAAGCACAGCTTAATTTGGTCCAAAGTTTGAATAAAACCCTAAGATTTCCTTGGGTTTTTTTCTGTAGCTTTGAACTCTGAGGTAATTTCCTGTTCATTTGTATTTGGAGTGTAACTGCTATATTGATTTCACAGAAACCTGTCATCTTTACAAGCGTTTTTCTCTACAGACCTTACTCCTATGAATAGTCCTTATGCAGGTGAGCTGTCCCACAGACTGCCAACAAAAAATGGGATTTTCAGGACTAGGCCCTTTGTTAAATGTTTTCCCACTCATGGTGTTTCGTTGAGGTGAACAAATCTTTTTGTTGTTACAGAATTTTATAATGAAATCCCATTCCTTAGATTTTCCTGTGACCGTAGGGAAAAATTGGTGATGGGATTTCAACATTAAGGATAGATTTACATTTTCAAAACTATATTCATAAGAAAAGACTAAAAACCCACTTCTTTTATTGTTTTAAAATAAAATCTAAGATTTGCCCTGGTAGTTTTTTGCCCTGTAGATTAGGGGACCCATAGCCAAAAGCTAGCTCTGCCCCAGCACTCACCTGGAATCAACTGAGGTCATTTGGGAAACCCTTCCATCATTGATAAACAAGGCAAAGATGTCCCCAGAGTGAGATTTCCTTTTCCCGCATGTTTGCAGTCTTCCTCTATAGTTGCTGCTCTCATCTGATATACTTCGTAGGATATATTATAAGCATTTAAGGGGTCATCATCTGAATACCATTACTTTGAGTGTAACTCACCTACTTCTCTTGAAATCTGAAGTCCTGACTTCAAGTAAACAACATAAAAAGAAAGGGGCATAGAAATATGTACTGTCAAACTGGCACCTTCCATATGAATTAAATTAATTTTGCAACACATTTTGGGGTGCTGTATGTCTGTACTGAAATTAAAATGAAGTGAAGTCTTTCCATCCTTCCTTTCCCCATGACTATAGAAAGCACATCTATAAGGAGAGGTGCATAACTGAGTCAGTTGGGTTAAGTCCATGCCATCAGCAGAGGGGTACATTTGCCAAACACGAGCCAGCCACACAATGGTGGTGTCACAATTCAGTGGTCACAGTCTCTCAGCAGTAACCTTGGCTTGACTGGAAGACTATCTCACCACATCTGTGATCATCTCCATTGTGGGGAGATCAGCTCCTGCAACTAGGTATTTAACCTCTATTGTGGAAACAGGGGCAACATTATTGATGTGGGGCCATTTGGGGTTGAATGGGCTTTTGGGGGCAGCATCAGGGGATACTTCTATTTTCTAGGAGGCCCAAAGTCACAATCCTCTCTCAACCTTACAGCTGCTACCACCCCCTTGTGGGCCCTAAATTGGGCATGCAATTTACTAACCTCTGCCTCACACTCCTGAGGGCTTATTGCCTTTGCTGCCTTGTTCTCATCTGCCAAGAAGCGAGTTGTTTCTCTTGCTTCTTCTAACAATTTGTGATTTAACTCTTTCCTATACTGCTCTGCATTCCTACTTGCCTTGCCTCTCTCTTGCATATTTCTTTAGTATAGTCACCATTTTAAGCTTTTCTGCTATAAATTCAGACCCATCTGCCTCACATTTGTCCAAACTCTGTTGTAACTGCTTTTGCCAAGCTCCAGTTCCTGCCTTCCCTTTACCATTTCAACCATGTCTAAACATGCATAAAATAATGCCCATGCAGCAGCTGCATCCTTTGTACTACCACTTGGCTTAATGGTTGTGCAATGTTCTTCAAAACGTAGTTTCGCCTCAATCAAGGCATTCTCACCCTTGAAGCACCTCCTTTCCCAAGTCCAAATGTCCCAAGGGGGACATTTCCCCTTCTTTATTACCTATCTTTATAACCTACTAGTTTTCTCCTGTCTCCAGTGAGCAGCCAAGGGAGTTTTTCCAGTCATCTCATCTTTCCTTATCATGCTAAAGATCACTACCAAAAACTACCAAAAGCTCTTTTTACACTGTCACTTAAATCTCTAACAGTATTGCTCTAAAATCTTAATTCTAGGGTACAATTCTTAACTCTTTATGGCACAATCCTACAGTTTCTAAGCACAATTCTTAACTTAAAGGTTACAGGAGGTTACCAAGTATTTTATGAAAGAGGGACCTCGCTAAAGGAGCTTGGTCTGATAGAAGAAAAGAAAAGAGCTCAGGCCTGTGTCTCAGTTTCCCCACTCTGCAGCAACTACTCAACAATTAACATATGATTAGGGTCACATGCTGCCTGCCATTAGAACATATAAAGGAATATGGTGGATTCTCTACTACCTGAAGTCACAGAATTGAAGATCAGAAGGCATTACCAGTTTGGTCTCCTGCATATCACAACAAGCACCACACACTAAACCCAACAACCCAAATTAGAACAAAGTATTACAGCATATAGGAGACCAGACTATTCTGTGCCACAAGCAGAGAATAGGAGGGATCAAGATTCATCAATGCTTGAGGCCCCCACAAAGGGAGGGAAATGATTAAGTGAGCTATACTCAAATAATCCTGGAAAGTGACCCACACACTGCAGAAGGGAGTGGGGGGGGAAAAACCCAAGGTCACTGCCAATCTGACCTGGGGCAAAATTCTTTCTAATCTGATTTATGGTGATCAATTAGACTCTGAGCATGAGAGAGCCAGCCAAGCACCTGAGAGAGAGAATTCTTACTGCCATCTCAGAGCTCCGGCCCTCCCCAAACAATGTCCCATCTTCTGCTGTGGCCATCCCTGATGCTTCAGAGAAAGGAGTTCAACCTTCCATCCAGAATATATTAGAGGGGGAGATCCCTTTCTGACCACTGAAGGTGGCTGGCATCTGTGTTTCCCCCCTTCTGGGTTGGAGAAGTATCTCAGTCCAGTCCAGCCACTTCCCCAGGGGCGAGGGGGGCGGGAGGGAGGAAGGAAGTGGGGGAGAGGACCTGGACCCAACCATTATTCTGGAATGCAGCCCACGGACCTTGTCTATACCAGCCTCTCTGCCTCTCCTTGACTTCTTTTTCTAGTGCTGCTTCAATTCCTTGGGCCATTTCCATGCAACCCTAGCATCTCCTTTGCTCTCTTCTCAGGGCTGCCAGCCCGGAGCTTCCCCTTGATTCGCTGGTCTCTGCTAGCAACTGCTCTGTCCAAGGTGCTACCTTCCTGCAGCCAGCTGGGAATAAAGTTTTCTCTCCTTGGACTCCCTGAAACAACTGACTGTACTTCCCTGCAGTTCCCTTTTATGTAAGCAGGCAGGGCCCAGATGGTGCTCTATGTAGCTTCTCTCTGATTGGCTGCACCCTGCACAACCTCCCTAGGCTACTTTTAGCCCCTTCCTTTCTGGAGTGGGTTGAACAGCTTATCACAATACCTTTTTTAAAAAAGTGATTGCACATCCTGATTTAGCAATTACACAACATTTGTTTGGTGTTTTCTCTCATTTCAGCTTCATCATGAGTGCACTATGCTGCCGAGTTTTGCTCCATGGAAAGTGCCAATTGGAGAGGAAACTGCTATTTTATGTAATATGAGTCTTAGCCCTAGACTGGCATATACAATTCTAACAACAGTATTTAAGAATCAAAGGGTTCCCAACTTGTTGTTTGAAACCCATGGTTCATCTCTTCTTGCTCCTTGTTCTTGAGCTGGTATTTTGAATTGGCTTCAATGAAATGGGAGCGAAGAAAAATATTGCTGCTCTTTTACATTTGCTGTTTGGGATGAAACTCTGTTTGTTTGACTGAGTAAGTTCCATGCTAATAAGAGAGACAAGGTAGGTGAAGTAATATCATTTATTGGAACAACTTTTGTTCATGAAAAAGACACGCTTGCGAGATTACATAGAGCTCTTCTTCAGGACTAGGAAAGGTACTCAGGCCACGTCTACACTATAAACTTAGACTATATCTACAATACCACCTATGTTGGTATAATTTATATTGTTCAGGAGGGTGAATAAGTCAGCCCTCTGAGTGACATAAGTTACACCAACCTAAGCACCGATGTAGATGGTGCTATGTCAGTGGGAGAGCTTCACTTATTGTAAGAAGACATTCAAAGTGAGGTGGCCAGTTAGCCTCTGAAGTCATAGGACCAAAAAAGGGGGGATTGATGGATTACAGATTGAAATAAAGACACCAGAGTTTAGTTTATAAAGTCCATGATTTTTACTGGCTAGTAACGTTATGAATTTAAGCTCCCTGGCTTGTCTTTTGAAGGTGTTAAGCAGATTTCCTTTGAGGACAAGAGCTGATATATCAGATATGAAGTGATTGCTTTGAGAAAAGTGATCACCTTTTTGGAGGGGTCTGTGATGGCAGAGGCTTTAATCAGCCACTTCACTTTTAATTAATTTTTACTCTATGCATTAACAACTTGCACTTAACAATCTGTTCCAACTTGTATTTAGCTATGACACTCTGAGTACTTTTCCAGACCTGAAGAAAGGCTCTGTGTAATTTCAAAATCTTGTCTCTTTCACCAATAGAAGTTGGTCCTATAAAGGGTATCACTTCACCCACTTTGTCTGTCTATCTTGGGTCAACACAGCTACAACACTGCAAACAATCCATGGTAATTGTCAATCTTGAGACTTGTTTTACTATAAATGACACACACTTAATATTAGTTGATAGCAACTATAAAGTAAGCCAGAATTTTATCCAGCATTAGTTGAATGTAACCACATTAGCAAGAGACATGAATCTTTAGGGCCTAATCTTGCACTGTTAGTTTTGAACATGTAGCAAAGCCATAGGTGGCTTTGGCAAATATCTCTGTGCTTTTTCCTTGCTTTTTTCCTTAAATGCAAAATACCCATCACTTCAAAAATTGCTGAAGAATTTAATACAATTGTTTTATATATTGTATAATTTTTAACAAACATAATTGGAAGAAATTCTATATGTATCTTTCTTCCCCCTTAAACTCTGACAGCTCTTCTGTGTCTTTCTTCCCTCTTAAACTCTGACAGCTCTTCTATCACACATATACAAATGCAATTATTTCAGCATCATCAAACACCATACATTAATTCATGGCTCCTCATACTCCTTCCAGTTTACTCAGGAGATGTAAGTATTTCAGATAAAAGAAAGCAGAATACCCCTGCTGTGTATTGACCTGTCACTGCAGCTTTAAAAAAGGGAAATGCAGGAGAGCCTCACATTTTGCTAAACCACACACTTTACAGTTTGCACAAAAAATGGATGGTTTCTGCACTCCGTCAGCAAAGATTTTATAGCGAGTGCTGCGGGGAAGTCTCATGTTACTAAGAATTCATTACTTTTTTCCAAAATATACTGTATTTTTAAAGAATATCTGCTTGCATACTATGACGAACTATCCTAAATAATAATTGCAAGTGACAGAGTAAATAGTCTCTTTTGTGATACATTATGCTTGGTGTTTTTGTGTTTGTTCACTTGCTTTCAAAGGGTCTTATGCAAAGCCAATTGTGGAAAGACTCATTGTGTACAGTGTCAGGTCTTAAAGTTAAATACATGCTTCAGTGCTTTGATGGATCAAAACCTAATCTGCTAAATTATATAATTCACAATAGGTCTCCCAATCATAAATGCAAACTAACAACGTACTATTGTAGTGTTGTTGTAGCTGTTATATATCTATACTTTGTACAGGAACATGTGTAACAGAACTTTAAAGACAAGTCATAACATAATACTTAAGTTCTATCAGTCTAGACTAAAAGAGTCAAACCTATAGATTGAAGTATGTAGAAATCCAGAGTTCATAGCTTGTCAAGCCTGTTATTTGAGTATATCTGTGTCCATGTCAATAATTTAGTCCGAAATGACTGGCATTTTTAAAATGAAGAGATGCTGTAAGGTGCCTAGACATCGGAGCTACATTCCTACAGAGTTGTGTCAGAGGTCCAAACAGAATTGCCCTAAGATGTTAAGTTTAATACCTAAAGCTAAACAATATGTCTATCTTTGGGCCACACCTTAAAGAACAGATGTCTAAATTGTACCAGCAAAACATGCACACATTGGGGCAAACATGTAACTGTGCATGTAAAATATTGTTATTCATACAATAGAGCTATTCTCTGAAAAATTACCCATTTTCTAAGTGCAGTTACTTGTTTGACCTTTTGTGCACATAGGGGCTCAATCCTGTCTTCTGTGTGTTACTGAGAGCTATTGTTTTTTCACTTCAGAATATGATCAAAGTCATAACTTAAAAGTGACATTGTCACCGGGGCCAGGAATTTCAAAGGAGCTTAGGGGCGTTAGGTGCCTTATCCCCTGCTGAACTAAAAATTCCTGTTGTAAATCCCAAAAGAGCAGTGCATGTTTTCTAGGAATCTGCATCCTTAGATTTGTGGAAGATGAGTTTCTTGTTCCTAATCACCAGTTTAAATGGCTCTTACAATGTAGTAGCAAGATACTTAGAATCACATCCCACAATCTTTACTTAGATTCTACCCATACAAAAATCTCATTGACAACAATGGCAATTTTATTAGAGTAAACACAATGGGGTTTGTTCTGCAGTGGCGGAGTACTTTCTTATCATTAGACTCTTTGTGGACCATGTGGTTTTTAAAGATTTTTGCATATAAATTAAACAGTTTTATGCAATTAGGTTTTAAAAATAATTGCATTTTTATCAATGAGTAAAAAGATGAATGATTGAATATATTTGTATTCTAAAATCTACAACTGCCTCAAAAATAACACTGTATGTTTACACGACAGCTAGGAGCAAATCTCCCAGCCTGAACAGAGAGACACGCATTAGCAGGGTTTGAGCTAGTGTGCTAAAAATAGCAGTGCTGAAGTTGTGGCACCTGAGCTTGGACCCACCTTAGCTTCAGGGTCCTAGTTCGGGTGGATAGTCCAAGCCTCTGCTGGTTCTGCATTGTCCAAATCACTAGTTTTAGCACACTGGGGTGATCCCCACTAATATAAGTCTGTCTGGCTGAGCTGAAAGGCCCTCTCCCAGCTGCAGAGTAGACATACCCTATAGGTACACATATAGATATGTTTTAGGAATGCAGATTCACATTTTTTCTTTCAGACTTAATTATTCATAGAGGAAAATAATTGTGTGTGTGTTTGGTTAAGTCTGCATTTGTATTTAGTGCATGTGAAAGTTGAGTAATGAGAAATAAGGTCTCTCATGGAATTTTTCAGTACATTGATCAGAAATTAGATTATATCTAGTAATTCATCAGTGATGAGTCAGCAAGGGATTTATAATTTATATCACATTGTTTATATACAGCTTTAGTCTTATGACTAATATCAGTGATTTATTAATCGGAATGACTGACTTCTACAGAGCAGAGTATGGAAAGTAATGGGCCAAATTCAAACCTAGGATAAAATTCAGACCTATGTTAAATGGACTGGACCTGACACATAAGGTAGTAGCTCTGGCTCTGCTGTGTGAAAGGAATACAATGGGAACTTGGGCTTTCTGGGTTGGGAGAGGACATCATAGTCACATGATCTGGGGGATAGCTGCAGTCTACATCATAGGCCTCCTCAATCCCATGGCGATGTGGCAGTGTGCGATAACCTTGACCCTGTCCTTTCCCCTCTACATACCAACTAAAGGCAGCTACAGGTCAAGAACTGATGAAAGCATGGTGCTTGAGAAAATTCTTCTGCTATAAAGGAGGGAAGGGGAGCATGGAACATTCACCAAAATGTTCCAACCCTCTGTAGATTGACCTATCCCAATCCCAGGTGCTAAGTGCTTTCTGTGAATTGATGACTGACCCCAACCCCATTGCTTAGTATCTTGCAAGCCAGGGCCTTAAGGGATAAGAATTTTGACGATGTTACCATACTAACGCACAGATAACAATTTTTCCAATTATGGTATTTTGGTGGGAAATAAAATTCTTGTGTCTCTGGAAGAGAACTGTGTACTTGCAGACATACTGTTGTGTTATAAGATAAAGTATGACCTATAGGCTAATCAACAAATGTTTAATTAATTAGTTTTTAGCTGAAATGGACTACGGTTTAAATTAGTTTTGAATTAATTCAGTATTTAATTTGTTAATGAATGTATATTAAAGAGAGGTGTGATTGGAGCAGAGGACTGGCAGCTAGGAACTTTTGAGCTGCACCGTAATCCTGGCTCTGACACTGCCTCCCTCTGTAGCCTTGGGCAAGTTGCTGTTGCATAACCATTCTGCCTCTATTTTCTCATCTCTAAAATAGATGAGGCTATCAATTTGCTTACTTAACTCATGAGGGGACTGTGGGTACTTAGTGTCGGCAAAGCATTTTAAATATGAAGTATGTCCAACATAAATGATAAGCATTATTCCTTATTACTAAGGAATTATTCTAGTCCCAAATCCATTAACATGGTAGCTATTTGAATAATATAGAAATGAAACAAAGTTATTCACTTTTGATTACTGATCTGAATTAATATTTGTCTGATAGAGATTTGCAATTAAACTGTCAGAAACCTGAAAGCTACATTTTCCACCCTAATTAAACCTAAAATTTCTGATTTAATGCTTTGATTGGGTGTCTAGGGCCGCTTATGGTAATCTATAAAGTTGTCACTGGGGCCCTGATTCAGCAGTCATCTCCTTTTAGCCAAGCACTTGGGCATGTGCTTAAGTCTCAGTGATATGAAGCGGACTGAGGCTGGTGTTAAATTGCTTTTCTGAATAAAGATAAAACTGAGCATTTACTTCAATGCTAAATTGAGTGACTGCAGGTGCTGAATATCACCCATGCAGCAGAAATGGGTAGGTGCATAAGACAGATCTGGTTTAGCGTCTGATGTGAATTTTATCTGTATTTTAAATATTTATTTTAATATTAGCTTTTTATGTTTGCTTCTGAAAGACATGTAGGTCAGAATTTTCAAAACAAATCAGCACTTGCAGTCAGGGCGCTTTCAAAGGAGTGCATCACATGGAGGTGTGAGCACATTTGAAAAATCTAGATGTGATGTCACAAAGGGAGCTGTTAGGTGCTGAGGACATCCTGTCAGGAGTATCCCATTCCCTATCTAATACCTCTCAAAGAAATTAATGCAATGGGAAAGCCTTAGTTAGCTTCTCATTTCTAACTAAAATAGTATCGGCAGGAGTTTAACTGGCTTTATAGTCAGTTAGGTTTGGGTTGATGATTATCTCTTCTATTAGTCCTTCCAGATCCTCCTCCTAGGAAAATCTTGCCAGCCCAGAGAATCTAGGCTGTTTTTTTTCGGGAAGATACAAATTGGACCTTTTATGCCTGTGTGTAAGAGGATACACAAGTATGGTATGGAGGGTTTTTAAGAAGGCTCCTTTTCCCTCCACTATATCCATGTTCCTTTCAATGGGTATTGTCAACATAATTAAAATAAAGAAGGTTTTGAGAAGAAATCACTTTCACCTGTATTTTTAATAATTTTACACTCTTGTTTAACTTTTATTTCTCACCATTTGTTACCTTGCTTTCCCCCCCCCCTCTATGTACTTGTTTTTTTTCCCAACTGGACACTATTCTATGTTTGTATCTGCAAAAATACAAAATATATGTTTGAAAAACTGCTCACAAAAAGAAACACACTGTACTTACTACTGGTTGTAATGACAATACAAAGCTACTATTCCCACATATCTGAATGAATGAAAAATATGTAGGATTGTGTAAGCTCTCCCTCCCCTTTTCTCCCTCCTCCTTGTGACCAGCCGCATTTTTATCTTCGAGGGAATCCTCTTGTCTTGTGAGCATTCCGTTTTTCTGCTACCTCTGCAGAGGTGGATAGTGGGTTGGGATAGCTGAAGGACTAGAGCCTTTTTTAGTCCATTTGCTGTTAGGATGGGTCTGCCTACAGAGAGCAAGCCCATGTATCCCATTTTGCCAATAGTGCAATGTAGGACACTCCCAGAATGTGGGATATGGTAATATGCTGGTCCCTGAAATACCAATTTTATTTCTTTCTTCCTCTGCTTTGATTGTTTACCTTTCCCCTTTCTTTATCTATCACTTTCTCCTCTGTCTGCCCTTTTCTGTGCATTAAGCTTAGTCCTTGCCCAGTTGAAGTCTTAGGTTCTGCATAGACATAAACCTAAGCCACTTGCCGTTTTTAACTGTGTCGGACCCCTGCTCGAGAGCAGCACGTTCCTACTACCTCATGATTCCCCGTAAGATTTTTCTGTTTAAAATCTTTAATATCATAGAACATGTTTGCCATCCATTTTTAACAATAGGTTTCGTGGTAAGCATGCTGATTTCTGCTATTTCTCATGCAGTTTGGTAGAGGCTTTTAGAAAAAGAAGTGCTGTAAATATCAGAGCATAAATAATCTATCACCATTTAGCTCATTCATAAATAATACATAATGCATGATGTGAAAGAGCACACTTCTTGCAAGGTAGACTTTCCAGTTGTTGACAAACAACATGTTTTGCATGAAAATAAAAGTGCACCCTCAGGCATTACCTGCTGCAAATGCATGGCATGGTTATTATTGTTTTGATCTAACACTGAGCTGGATCAACATATTACTGTACTATCAGTAAATTAACTTAAGCAGGAGGCACTTGGAATATATGCAGCTTCTCACTGTAGTATACCATGTACATGTTTGCAGATGCTGTTGCTGGCTAGCTTGTGTAAGTATGTAACATACTTTAAATGCATTATTGCCAGATTCACAAAAAATTAATAAAGTAGCAAAAAAAAAAAAAAGAAACCATTCTAATATTGATTGAAAATGTTACACGTACTTAGTTCATTTTATTATACAACAATTATTGATTTATCTCATATAAGCATTTTTGTTCTGGTGTGTGACTATGGATTTTGACTGCTATTTAGTCCATATATATTTAGATTCTTACATATGTTTTAAAAGTTATTTATTCTGAAACTTTCTTAATGAAAGCAACCTTTCTGCCTATATTCTGTTTATAGTACTACTATATTCTGTTCATTTCTGCTACTGCATAACCGTGGATAATTGTGAAATGTTGTTCCCTTGAAAATAGGATAGTCATTTCAAAGAGTATATCTTCAGGTTCACATTTGTAACTAAAAAATTTATGAAGACTAACAAGGAGCAAAGATAAAAATGTGCATAACAAATGCTGAAAATATAATACATTCAGAAGATGGATCAAATTCCACCAAATCTTATTATAGGAGTTAGGACAAAATAATGTGTTATAGAAATTTCTAGGGAAAATATACAAATAATGGCTGAGCAGGCACACAGATAGTGGGATGAAAATAAGACAAAAACCTAAAGGTAGTATAATCTATAATGAAAAATATTCTATTTTTATGGGATTATTTGTGTTTAACTCCTAATGTTGCATGTAAGGATAGTTTCAAAGCTTGTAACAATTATCCCCTGTCCCCAACTCCACCCTCTGCCCCCCATTCATGTACACACACTTATAATTCCTAATATATGGTTTGGGTTAAAGAAAGGTAATTGAAGTGGTGGGTGGGACTGCATTTCAGAAACCCATGGTCAGAGTTTAAACATCATCTCACTCATAACTGGGATGACACTTAAAAGTGATGATTCCTGTTGATTTACTCAGCCTACCAAACATAAAACACACCATTCCATATGGCATTTCATTTCCTAAAATCAGGATAATCGTTCTAATTTGGAATAACATAATCCAAAGGATGTTTATTACTCTGCTGATAAACCAGGGTCCCAACTGATAATATGAAAGCTGTTGCACAACCCTGGATCATAATTTCCCAAATCCTTACATATTACGTATTGGTCTCCCTTAGTCCTGTTGATTGACATTGAAAAAATGGATTCCACAAGAGTGCAAGAAATGTTGAATCATTTTGTAGCACACCTATCATTAAGCAGGCATATGACATATCTTATGTTCTGTCAACTGTGATACGCCACCAAACTGTGCCATGTCTAATTTATGGTATGCCACTGCTGAAAACCAGGGCTGTGACATACTTTTCGCTTCAATGACATGCATACCTCAAAATGCTCCAACTACGTATCACATTGGGTAAGTTTCTTTCATTTTCACACATTGCGTTCATAAATTGCTATATTCATTTAGGTGATCCCTACATTCTGAAATGTAACGATAACATACCAAACTGCTTTTCACATATTTAGAATAAACAACTTTATGTGAAGTAATAATTCTTCCTGTTTGAAATTCTAGATTAGACGTCACACTAACATGCTTTGGTGCCAGGTTGATAGGAGCCTCACTCTATCTAAAATTTTTAAAGCAAATGGGTACAGTTACCCTCTTTTTAAATACCATCTACCACATGGTAACAGGATTGCACGTCACAGTTGTATATAATTCAAGCGTATTAGTGTTGCCATACTAAGGTTTCACTTTGATGTTTATAGTTATTTAGAGACCTTCTAGCTAAAGAATCACAGTTCCTAGCAATCCCAAGTGTACATGCACGTTCACTACCATTCTTACACAGCGCAGTTTTGAATATTATTATCAAAATAAGTTATTCCTCATATTCAGATAGTGTTGAGCAACAGGGGAGACTGTTGGACATCATGGGGAAGAGACATTAGGTCTCGGGAGGTGTATGGGGACTATGCACAAATGCGGAAGGGCAGGTAAGAAAGAAGACTGTGCCCCAGTGCAATGGAAAATTGTTTGACACTACTGACTGGGCTCTTTAATATAGAAGGTAGCCACAACTTAGAGGAAGAAAAGGAAGATGCAGTGGGGCATCAGTGGATAAGGAGCAAAGAGACTGAGTCATGTTTGGGATAGGGCATATGAGCAAAGATTTCTAGGGATTTTAATGGGTTCCCCCAAGCACTGATGTATCAATGTAAATTAGAAGTTATGAAGTATAGAAAATTGCTAAGGGAAGCCAAAGACATTAGGGAAAAATCTATGACTGACAGGGCTAAGGACAATAAAAAGGAGCTTAAGTATATTAGGAACAAAAGAAATCCTAGCAATGGTATGGAACCAGTACTAGATTCATATGGTAAAAAATCAGCAGTCATTGTTAACTTGCACTGAAGGGTCCTAAAAGAGTTTGTCAAGGAGGTCTCTGCCCCCCTTGATGTTGGTTTTTAATAAAACTAGAATACTGGGGAAATTTCAGAAGTGTGCAAGAGTTCTAACAGTATGCCAGTATTCAAAAAGGGCAAGCAGGTTGATTTGTGTAATTATAGGGTGGTTAGCCTGATATCAGTCCTAGACAAATTAATGGGAAAGCTGTTATAGATTCCATTCACAAAGAGTTAAAGGATAGGAATATAATTAAAACAAATCACCATTGTTTTATGTAAAATAAAACTTGTCAGATAAACCTGATTTCATTTCTTCTGCATTTCAAGTTTAGTTGATTAAGTAAATTACATCTACACAGTTACCTTTGACTTTTGTAGAGTGTTTGACTTAGTACCATGTGCCATATTCCTTTTTAAAAAACATAATAAAAATAAAAAAATTAGTAGTATAGAGTATCAATATAATACACATTAAATGACTTAAGAACTTACTGACATCTCAAAAAGTAGGTTTTCAATGGAGAATTGTCAAATGAAAGAATTTATGGTGGGATTCCAAAGATATTAGTACTAGTCCTAACTATTTAACATTTTTATCAATGATCTGCAAGTAAATATAAAATCACTGCTGATAACATTTGCAGGGACTGGTGAAGTGGTAAATAACTAGAAGAACAGGGCTGTCATACAGAGCAGTCTTGATCACTTGGTAAGTTGGGCCTGTTCAAACAAAATGAGTTTTATAAAGCTAAATGCAAAGTTAGACATCTAGGAACAAAGAATTCAGGCCATCCCTCCAGGCTGGAGAATTGTATCCTGGAAAGTGACTCCAAAAAGGATTTAGAGGTCAATGTGGACAAACAATTCAACATGAGCTCCCAGTACAATGCCCTGGCACAAAGGGCTAATATGGTCACTGGATATATAAATGGAGTAGTGAGTAGGAACAGGGAGGTGATTTTACATCTGTATATGGTACTGGTGAGACAAATACCAGAGTACTGTGAATAGTTCAGGTATCTGTATTTCTAAAAAAATATGAAAAATTGGAAAGGGTACAAAAAAGAGCAAAAAATTATTTGAGGTCTGTAGAAAATGTCTTACAGTGAGAAAGCATGTCTGTGGGGACACTTAAGAAAGATAAAGTGAATCAAATCAAGGTGTGACATGAATGTACATAAGTTAAAGCATGATAACCCTCCATGTAGATGTTTTCAATCAGAAGTAAAGTGGTGTTAGTTTGCTGTAACTTTAAGGTATAGCAAAATATGGCCACTTTAATCCTCAATAAGACCTTCGCTCTCTCCTGTTGGCATAATTACTCCACCTCCACGAGAGGTGGTAGCTAAGTTACTCTCCTGCTGACATAACACTGTCCACCCGGTGCTTAGGTTGCTATAACTTGTAGCACTCGGGGTGGCTTTTTCACACCCCTGAATAATTTAAGTTATATTAACATAAGCAGTACTGTAGACCTGCCCTAACAGGTAACTGATTAGACTGTATAAGTACTTTCATGGGGAAAAATTACGGAGTATTGAAAGTGAAGAAAGAACTCTTTCATCAAGTGGAGAAAGAACAAGAACCAATGCCTAGAAACCATCAATGAGAGCACAGTTGGGATCCAAACCTTCCACAAAAGTGGTGGTACAGCTTTAAAATCCCAAATTTATATGAGGTTCTTGAATACAAAAGTATTCTTAGGTAGCAGATTGATTGCTATGAGTATCATAGTTATCAATATTGAGTGAGTGATGTTGTCTCATGGATATCCAAATGAAGGTGGTGAAACTGATATTTTTAATGAAAAATCCTCAGTGCAACCAGATCCTGGGACAGACTACAGGTAACACAATGCCTTAGGACACTTTTTTCAATTTTCCATTCTACCCAACATTTCTCTACTTTTATCCACCTGCAGCCCAGCTAGTTTGCATAGCTGACAATCCGCCAGTACCCAAATATGAGACACTATGAGGTCTCAAAAAAGGGTGGAAGGTGCAAGAAAAAAATGTTCCTAAAAAAAGTTAAAATGTTGTGGGATTCATTCCATTCGTGTAAATAGGTTTTGCTATAACATCAGTATTGTTGTTCTTTTTCTGAGGTAAATAGTTTTCAACAATAAAAGCGAGAGGACATCAAATTTAGGTAGAACGTGAGTAACTGGGGTTAAAATGAATAACTTCTTTCTAAATGTGGTGAACATCAGAGAGATACTAGCATTGGAGAAGAACCCCATTACAATGTTACTAGCTGACTTTTTCACCACATCAGAAAGACTATCGAGAATGTTATTTTGTCTCGTGTACTCGCACTCTAGGTATAGATTGAATGTAAGTGAGTACAAATTAAACCTTGTCTACACTAGCATTTATGCTGGCAAATTTTTGTCGCTCGGGGGTATGAAACGCCCCCTTTCCCCCGAGTGACATTAGTTTTGCCCGCACAAGCGCTTGTGTGGACAGTGCTATGTGGGCAGGAGACTGTCTGTTGCTGACATAACTACTGCCGCTAATCTAGGTGGTTTTATTATGTTGGCGGGAGACACCTTTCCTGTCGATATAAAGCGGCTGCACAAGTGCATATGCCAACAAAACTTATCTTGCTTGGGGTGTTTTTTCACACCCTGAGAGACAAAGGTTTTGCCAGCATAAGTCCTAGGGTAGACAAGGACTTTGTGCTGTAAATGGGGAAAAATCTGAATACATTGTGCTATACTAAGAGTGCTTCTTTTTGGCCAAATTGCATCCCTTTCTAGAGTTCCAGCTTCTGAAACATAATAAACGCATGCCTGATGTAAAACACTCAGTGAAGCATGGCAGAATCTTGAAGAACATGCATTAAGCATTTCAGACCATGAAGGGATGCAACTCACACTTTACAAAAAACATGCATGATTTTGACAGGAGAATTTTGCTCAGAAAGCCACAAGTCAAATATTTATCATTTATTGAAGATCCTGCAATTTTAAAATATTTTGACATAATTGTATTTTAAATACTCTGCAAAAATATTTTTGGTAAAATGCACATAATCTTATTACTTTGCTGATGATGATAATGACGAGCTGTTGAAATATTCACTGAAACACAAATCTTATATTGATGGCAAACCAAAAAGTCACAGCAAGCTAATTTGTTAAGAAGTGATTCTGGTCCTGAAAAAATGAGTCCTGTAGCACTTTAAAGACTAACAAATTTAATTTCTGCAGGCATAATCTTTTGTGGGCTGCAGCCCACTTCATCAGATGCAGAAGTGGGTTGCAGCACACGAAAGCTTATGCCTGCAGAAATTAAATTTGTTAGTCTTTAAAATGCAACAGGACTCCCATTATTTTTGCTGTATACAGGCTAACCCCTCTGGAACTTTGTTCCTGAAAAGCTGCTTGTAACTCTTTTTAGCAGGCAATATGAGTGGTTCTTGGATTACCAAATATCACCTGTGCTGCCATCAGCTCAAATCTCCATCTGAATGCACTCCTCTTTGTGTCTCTCTAATAGCAGCCCTCATGACATACCATCTGGGATGGAATCTGACCTCTTTGGTCTGTGCCTTTTTGACTGAGACCTCTGAGTCCATGCAAACTTTAGCCTTAACTACCTCTCTTTAGATGTTTGAAGGATCATCATGTTTTGTTGGCTGCATGCAGAGTATTATACATACAGCAGTCCACAAAACGTATAATTGTGTTTAAAACAGGATTTATTAAAAAGAGAAAGCATCATAAAAACGAAACAAGTGGTTTTGCATATTAGACTTCATCTGAATGCCTTGCAAACCAAAATGGGGTGGCATGACCTAAGTTTAGTTGCATTTAAAAGGCAGGAATTTTCTTTGCTATCTGGAAAGCAAAGTCACTTTCTGAACATTTTTGTCAGAAATCTCTTCCTTCCCTTTCCTTTGTATCCCAAGACCTGTTTTTCAAGCTCCTGTTTGGTGTTTTGATTCCTTTGATAAGTGTGCCTTAACATCACCCCAGACACCCCTCACAAAGGGTTCATCTAGTTGTTCGAGTTTATTATCAGACCAAGCATCATCCCTTTGTGGGTCAATCCAGAATAGGTTTTTGTGCACATTTTTGGATCGTCAGGAGAGGAAGAAGAAAGTCCTTAGGAATACTAGTTGACTTTCAAATAATTAATTCCTCCTTATAGCCCTGATTCTGGAAAACACATGCCTGACTTGAAGCATGTGCTGAAGTGCCATTGTCCCCAAGAATTCTCTCCTCCACTAGGTGGCACAGGGGTGAGCGGGAGGGGAGAGAATTCTAGGGGGCAATTAAATTTTTGGCATATGCTTAGATGCTTTCTTGAACAGGTGTGCTTTTCCAATTTGTGGCCCAAGCTACTGGTCTGCCATGTTCCATTCAACTTTGTCTTTAGAAATGTAGCCTATAGACCTTCATAACTCTTTCTCAACACAATTCTTCATATTATATATTACATTGACAGATCTGAGAGCTGTTGTCACACCAAAATTAAAATGAGTTCACAGTAAGACAATTCTCAGAATTCTTTCTACCTTTTATAATTTTCACCTTAATTTCAAGAATACAAACAGTTCCGTTTAATCAACTAAAAGTAGGCTTACTTGTGTTAAAGCATACATTTGGAATTGCCCAGGGTGTAAATGTGAACACAAGTTAGTCTGATTGCATAGTATTCTGCTGTTATGTAACCACAGCTCTGGATTTTGTGTGCTGTAACTGTGTAATGTATTTTCCCTGAAGTCTTGTGCTCTAAAGGCAAAATAACATTACTGCATTTGTAGTACTTATAACCTAAAATGTCTGCACTCCAGGTATTATCAAATCTTGCAAAATGAAATTACTTTCCTTGCAATTTTCCCATTAATATATCAATATTGTCCTGTGTGGTTACATAGATTGCAATTCATCTGAGCGTGGGAGAAAGAGGGTGAATCTTTCTAACTATCTGGCCTAGAAGGGGCTGGAAGGTAAGATGGAGGGAAGAGATTTCTGTATGATTCCATTGGGCTGTTTAGTGGTTGAAATGGATTTCATAAATACTTTCACAGTCATTTAGCTTTGGTGTGGTGAGAGGAGAGGTGGGGTTTGAATAGGTTTTGCCCAAACTAGTTTTGTTGCTGAGGACAGTTTAGACTTGATGGTCCGTACCATTTAGCTGTCAAAGTTGAGACCTGACTTCATGGTTCACTGATCCTGGGGCTGTCTATGCATCTGACTGGTTCCTGGCATAAAGCAGGACAGTGTGAAGGCTCCTCTGTGTTATGCCAGTTGCCATCTGCCCCATGATGCAGCTTCAGCAGTTGGGGTTTGGCAGGGTATAGGGCCAAAAACAACAACAAGCTTTTTTCTCAGCCTTGGCCCAAGTAGTAATTGCAGTGGCAAATGGTGCGTGAGCCACTATAATATATCTGCATCACCTGAAAATTCCCTTGCACTGGATGTATCCTTTATTGGCTGCATAACTTTATATGCATAAATAACTGAATAACTTTACATTGCTGGAGAAGTATAAAGATGGCTTATGAACCAGGGAATGTGGCCTGATGGCTCTTTAGTACCCAAGAAAACTGAAACATTAGGAGGTGATGATTAATACTGCCATAAGAACATAAACAAAGACATAATCTACTTTACTGATTATGTGACCAATATGTGATTGGTACACACAAATACAGATGAGGTTTAAAAAAAAAAAAAGGAAGAAAGAAAGAAAAAAGTTACACTTTCAGGGATAGATCTCCAGAAAAGGAAAAGTAAGTTCTAACAGTTTTTTGGGTGAGCACTGATGCGAGGTTGCATACCTTTTGGTGTCAACATTGATAAGACTTACTTCAAGGTTTCATTTGTCGGCTATTGGAATGCACTAACAAAGTTTTACATGCATCATAAATCCATAAGTGAATTTTGGTTGTTATGTGCAGCTAGTAAATAGAAATCTGTCCTAAATTAAGTGATTTTTTTAGCTTTAGTAATACTGCAAAAGATTATTAACAGTAAGATATGCACTCATTAAAGTTTGTCTTGTTCAAAAGAATTTTTTTTTCTGTATTTTTTAAACGTGATTGAGATATGAAAAGGTAGTTTCATATGACCTTATCTGAGCTCTATTGCACTTGAAATTTTAGTGCAAAGTTTTCTCATCTCAATTGCACTAGTGCAGATTTTGAATGACTCATTGATTTATTATCTTCACTGTTTAGTTGAGTTACTCAGGATTACATTAACATAACTGAGATCAGAATCTGTCCTGTTTTAAAGTGTTCCCTCCTTACAACTTGGGTATATAAGTATGAATCTAATGAGGAATTTGCCACTGTAATTTGAAATATACAGTATTTCACATCATACACCACATTCCTGGATTATCTGGATTATATTACCTCTCAGTGGTAATGGATAACATCCCTCTTGCAACTACAGCAATTACTGTAAGGAAAAGTAGTGTTAAGAAAGTGTGTCTTAATGCATTCTTAGCTATTTTAATGCCGTTTAGCAGGTGAAAACAAGGGAGAATCTACCATCTGATTAGCCAGCTCTCTGTGAGAACGTGTAAATTCTTGGAGGACCACTGGTGGCTGATACAGCATGTGTATTGGGCTCAATATATGCGTAACTAGGTGGAATGTAATGGTCTATGATATGCAGGTCAAACTAGATGATCTACTGGTTCCTTTTGGCCTTCAACTCTATGAATAGCCAGGGAACCACTGCTAAACAAAAACTAGTTATTCAGTCATCTGGGTGAGTCTGGGTTCTGTGTATATTTTTTAAAAATTGTATTAATATGTACAAAGGTATATATGGAAAGGTGTATGTACAATTATGAACCTGTATGTTCTGTTCCTAGTCTTAGACTGATGTGTGTATCTGCAAATCTAATATAAAATAATTTTGCCTCTGCTGTGATGTACGGTCTCTGAAATAGGACGATAAGCTTTTGAATGCAGGATCTAAGGGCTATGATTACTAATGGTATAACCTAGTGTCAATGCAAACTAATCATAAGTCAGCAGAATTGCATGAGTACTAAACACTAATGGAGACAAATGTTAATGTAATTGCTATGGGTCTCTATGTTTTGGAACACATGGAATTCAGTGCAAACAGTTCTCTTTCTTTGTATGGCATGTTATGATATATAACACATACAAAATAGTACGTTATTCACTTAAAAAGAAACCTGGTACTTCATATAAGAAACACATTCTTTCTTCCATGGATTTCATTTTTCAAAGAATGCAACAGAATTTATTGTATTGTATTTAATGACTATCTTTTCCCTGCCTTGAGTTCTAGACTTTGTCAGACACTAGATGCCACAGTAATTAATTACTTCAATATTCAAGTTAGCTATTAAAAGCTTTTTCATGAACTATCCTTGGCAATGTACACAGACAGGAGCTATCTCAGAATGCAGCCAGTTGCCAGTTAGCTGAGTTCAACAATACACTTTAGCCAATAAAGAGGCACAGATGATTATAGCTGAGTGAACAACTCATGGCAAATAATTTATTCAACAAATTTAGCTTTTTCTGCATATGAAACGTCCACAATGAGATCATGATTTTCTTGAATTATTTGTTTTTTGAATTTCGCAGACATATATTTTCATATGTTGATTTTTCCATTGTGTTTCCTCTATGGATTGATAACTAATAGTTTACAGTGGCTATTTCATACTCAGTGTTCATCCCCAGTCCTGCCTCCGTTTGTATACGTGCCTAGCTTTAGGCATGTAAGTAGTCCCCTGGATTTCAGTGAAACTACTTGTATGTTTAAAGTTAAATGCATGTATAAGCATTGGCAGGATTGGGGCCTAAACATAGCTAAATATGGCTAAAAAAGAGCTAGCACTATTTTGACTAGCACTAATGTGGAAACATTTATATGAGAAACTGCTCATCAGTGTGAGTAAGGGATTCACAGTCTGGTCAACACTAATTTATGTGCATGGTACCAGTGCATGGTGAGTTCCTTATCCAACTTTCTTGATTGCATCTGTGCCATTGCTTTAGAAAATGGTTTTGGGAAGCCTGGCCCCTTCTTTGTCAAGAAATGCTCCATCCCGTATGTAATTCCAGATCCTTTCCAAATCTGGTTTAATTGAGCATTCGTCTGAATAAAACTCAGTTACAAAAGGATCAGGAGCCTGGCAAAACACTTTGGGCCAGATTCTGCCACCCATACGCTCATTCAGCAGTACCTCAGACCATGAATGCTTGTGTTAATTTCAACAGGATTCCAAGCAAAGCAAGCCAGATGCGAGCTATGCTAGGGGATTAATGATCTGTATGGATCCCTCTTACTCCTGTGTTGTGGGTAGAAACATGAGGGAAGGAAAGCTATTGTTGATGGGAGCTGCTATTCCTCCCATGCAGGTGGGCTGGTAGCAGGCCAGCAGTACCAGAGAGTGCGTAGAGCATTGACTCCACCTCTCTCTCCAATATGTCAGCCACTGCAGCTGAGTAAGCACAGAAGGAGACATAAAATACATCGGGGGAGGGGCTGGCATAGCTTATTTTCCAGCCACCACTCTGCCCCATGGAGAAATGGGGAAGCAAGAACCAAATTTTGTGTCTGAGTTACAGTTCATTCCTGGGGACAGCTCAGCTACTGCTGGCTCTTATTCGGGGTGCATTGAAGGGGCAAATCCACCCTAAAGGTGAGTAAGGGTGTCAGACTACAAGCCATTTGTTTTTAAATCTGAACAAATGATTAAGGAGAACTCGTGGTGGTGGTTTTCATGCTGCTCTAATTACAACATAAAGCACTTCAAACGCAATTATTACCACATTCATTTTGCATATTCAGTGAAAATTATAATAATCCTACTGGTTATCTCTCAGGAGCAATTACAAAATAGGTTAAATACAGTATTGATTTTCTCACTTTAGCTAATATATCACCTCCAGATGACTTGATATGCTCTCAGGCTCGATGTGTTGGAGACTACAGAGGTCTGACTTTAGCATTACTTTGTTCGTTTGATATTTGTGACCGGTAGGAAGCTAGGTATACTTTTTCTTCACCCTTCCATTTGTCTTGAATAGAAATGAGCATAATCTATGACCCATCATTGTTATCAGTAATAGTAGAGGCAGCTACTAAAGAAGCTGGGTTTCTCAAAGAAGGTGATGTTCAGAGCATATTTCAAGAATATTTCTTTATCTGAAGTTTCTTTTAATAGAGGCTGCTAAAATGTGAAATTAATGACTCAGTGAGGACAGCTTCTTTTTAAAAAGATAAGCGCAAAAGAGTGGAGGAATAACTAATTTTGCTTTTAACCAGCATGAACAAGATAGGCTGGCAGTGGGGGATATGAGTATAGGAAATCACTAGAGCAGCCAAACAACAACTCCATCCAAAGTCTTCACATTATTAAACAAAGTTCAAACCTTCTATGATGATTAAAACACAAAGGCAAGATAAAATAAAAACAGTCAAGGAAAGGCATTATTAGAAATTGTATGAAAGCAAAGCCACTAATTCTGTGACACTTTCAATTTAGTAAAGCTCATTCTTTACAGAATTATTGCACAAATTGTTAGAAATATCCATATTTCCCCATAACTATAGATCATTTTGATTATTTTTATAGGCTACCCATGATTCGTCTTCCACTGCCCTTACTCCAGCCCCTTTTAAAAAAAATATATATATAGTATATTTTTGCATAATTTTACATATTAGGATTTAGAATGCAATTCAGATTCACCTAGCTCTTCTATCTGTCCTGGAATTACTTAAAATGGAGATTTTTAGATAGAGAGACATAAGATTGTTATTACCTCCTTCTATTCCATAGGGCTAGCTTGCCTTTATTATATTCACTGCTTTACATTATATTCAACAGTAATGCAAGGAACCTACAGGCCTGTATACTGTAAGACATTAGCTTCAGTAAGTTAGCATAAGGCTTGAGGCCTATGAACTTTGAACAGATAAATGGCCCAACAGAAAACCCTAAGTACTGGGGAGCTGAAAATAGTGTGTTCAAGGAGAATTTCTAATGACAGGTACATGATCCAACCACAAAAGTATCATGGCAACAAATAGACATACATAACAGGTATATGAGCTGCATCTGCAGATACCTTACCACAAGAGGGCCATGGTAACAAATTGACATATATAATACAACCTGAGATCATTGATATACTAACCTATAGGAGAAGGTCACTCCAACATTAGTAAGGTGAAGAAATACAAATAAGGAAAAGGGGAAAACCCCTACTGAATATGCATCAAACATAGTGGCATCAGCGTATCATATTATAAAAGTTACATCCCTGCCTTGGGGCAGTAGGAGAAGGAGATGCAGTTCTTGGGAATTGCCAAAATGATGGCTACTGGTGCTGAGGGAGAAGGTGAGGGTGATGAAGAAGATGATGGCTAACATTTCAGGTTGTTCTACAAGGGATGGTGAGTATATGGATGTGCAGATGTACTTTCTATAGTATCTTTATCTACCTTACTGAGTCGTGGTGTTTGTGACTGTGGTAAATGTATTAATAAACTCTTTGTAAATATAAAAGAGTTCCTATAGTGTGAGTGTTGTAACTACACATGAGGGCTCCCAACTATATAATACTAGGCCTGATTTTCGGACAAGAACCTGTCAACCCTCAAAGTGATAACTGGGTATTCTTAAGTAATTAATATAATCTGTAGATCAGGCTACACGTCTAAAGAATGCGGGGAATAAAGGAAATTGTGCTGTAAATGAAAATGTTATCAATAAACTGGATAATTACTAGTGAGACAACAGAAGAAATATAGGACTACAATAACAAAGAAAATAGAACTCTATGGGTTTTTGATTCACCTTTTGCGCCTCTACACTAGTATATCTTCATTAACTTAAATGAAATTCTGATTTATAAAGGGGTGACATAAGAATCGGGCTCTATAAGTTTGAACTTTCACTTAATCACAATTCAAGATCCCAAACCTGCACGTTTTTACTAATAAGAATCAGGTGTCCTCATATGAGAAAGAGTTTGCAGGTTTGGGCTGCAACTGAAGGGACTAAATTGGTAGTCTCAGTAATGGTTTTCTAGATAAACTGAGATTTCTGGACTTGTTTTCTGAATTTGAATACAGTATTAGTTAAAACTTCAGGTATTATGAATCCAAGCATTGGGCCAGATCCTCAACGGATATAAATTAATGTAATTCTAATGAAGTAAATGGAGGTTATGCCAATTGACACTAGCAGAGGATCTTGCTCATTAAGTTTCTCCTTGATTTCCAGGGACTGCTTTGGAAGCAGTCGTTTACTTGTAACAGTTTCTCCCCAGATGCTAAGCCCATGATTCCTGCATTTTGTTCCATATTCAATAAATGAGTAGTAGTTTGAAAGGGGTTGGCGTTACATGGGAAATGGTATTTATTGGAGATTGATCTGTAGAAGTATAGAGAAGAGTAAGCATGGTATCCGTGAAAGGAAAAATAACCAGATAGATAAGCAGCTGTAGCAGTGAGTTGCGTAGGCAGGAGGACCGAAAGTAGTGGTATATTGAGGCTAAACAAAGACACTGAGATTTAGGACCTATGTACAGTCATTGGATTAATTGATGCTACTATAATAGATTTTCTCAAACACTTTTACAGGTTCTCAGCATTCAGTGTTTGGTAAATCTACTGGTATTGCTTTTTTGATAAGAAACATAAAAGCCTCTCATTTTGGAAGCAATTATCCTTGTGAGAAGCATCCAAGGACAAACTAGGAAGATTCCTGTAAATAAGTCATCCTCAACCTGTGATTATAGAGTATCTGCAAGGCACTGCATGCAGTTTTTGTGTAGACAATGTTGAGGCACAAGTTTGCTCTTAAGCAGTGAATGCTGATCACAGGAAAACTCCTCATCCTGCTTGAAGCACAATAGGGCTCAAAGAACACTGACAAAATGGACTGGAGTTTCAACACCCTTTCCAGTCCCACCAAGTAGTCGGTACGGGGGAGAAAAAGGAAAACCAATTGATATTTCCTGCCAGTGGCCAGGAAGGAGAGAAAAAAGTCAATATTCCATCTCAGTAACCAAGAAGGGAAAGAAGAGAAGGGGCTGTATTATGTTTAAATGGAGATAATTTGAGCCAATGAACAATCCTGCAATGTTATTATGCTGACCTCCCCAAGAACGTCAACTTTACATCAACATGTAATAGCATTTTATTTTGGATAATGCAGTCTCCTGTTCCAAATGCTGCAATAGAATTTCAGGACAAAAGCATGCAATTTACTGGCATTAGCTGATGAATTGGCTTATTGACTCCAAAAGTTCAGGATCACATAATAGACTCTTATGTAATCTTTCTCTTTTGTACTAAAGTTTTTCTATTGTAGGGATTGTCTGTTTCCACACCACTTAATTGCTATGTATAACTAGGGGACAGAGGAAATAAACAGGACACCATCAGTGAAGAACTTGCCATCCTTTCAAAGACATATATACACATGAGGATTCCCTGTAATGTTTCATATTTAAAACCTAGATTCACGAAGATACTTTGGTGCCTAAATCCCAGATTTCAGTGCTTAAATCTAGGTTTAAGCATCTATGTTGCAGTTTCAGGACCACTGCAATGCACAAAACTACCACGGAAACTGTAAGTGCTTGAACTCATTTGGTGCCAAAGTTTTTTCAGTAAAAGTTACCTAGATGCTTATGTTTCTGCCTCTGGGCATGCATACTGCTGCCCCACTCTTGATATGTGGGTGCCCATCTCCTACCTAACCACCAAAGCAATTCACAAACTTAGGGAAACAAGCATTTGCCTGCCTAACTCATGTGCAGAGCCCACTCCAGTAGGCATGCTCAGACCAAGATCACACAAAACAGTCGGGGTGGGGAAAGGGAAGAGGAGGACTAGCTCCCTCCTAATTTTAGCCCAGTGGTTTGGGTACTTAACTGTGGTGTGGGACACATGTATTAATTCTGATAGAACAAATGGTCTCAAGATATTAACATAACCCAGTCACGGCTGAGCATTAAATGGTGTTAAACAAAATCTAGGGTTTGGTATGCAGAGACCTTAGCAGGCTTAGTACCATGGCAAGCACACCATTTAAAAATCCTTTTAAAACTTTTATTAAAGATAAAGAAAAGAAAGAAAAACAGTTAAAGCATTTGAAATGCAAACTATTTAATAAGGTTTTCATTTGAACAACATCACTTTTTCTCTTTCCCTTTAGCTGGAGGGAGTTTTTAGAAGGAAATTTCCCCATGTTTGACAGTCTCTTAGATGATACTGAAGATGGTAATAACTTGTTCTAAGGCAGTGGTCCCCAATTTTTTCTGTTGTGGCCCCCCCTTACCCAGTTCATGCCTCCTCAGGAGCTGCAGTCAGGAGCTGGGGCCACGGGCCACAGCTGGGTGAGGGGTCACAGTTGGGGGCTGCAGTCCGGAGCGGGGCCAGGAGCTGGGGGCTGCAGCTGGGAGCCGGAGGCCAGAGCTGCAGCCGTGTCTGGGGCAGGGTCAAGTGGAGAAGGGCTGGGTGGTGGTCCTTCCATGCCCTTTTAGGGGGGTATATCCCAAAGTTTGGTGACCACTGGTCTAGGGAAAAGAAAAGAAGTTAACTGAGGTGGTCTGAAACTGCTGTTGTTGCTGCTGTTTAAATCTCTTTTAAAAGGAAAAGCTCCCTTGTTTGACAGTCTTTTAGTTGGTATCAAAGATAGTAATAACTGTCATCCTAGGCTGTATTGGGATTCAGCTAGAGCCAGCGAAGGTGGTGATGTCATCCCGGTCCCTCTCTTGGGCCAGGCTGGTCCGTACATCTCTCAAGATTAGAACAAAGGTCTGGGGTTCCAGGATGTGATGGTGGTGGCGGCAGCCATGGTGGTGAAGGTCACTCGAATACCCTCTGTCTCGTCGTCATCTTCTTCTGTATCCCCTCCCCAAAGTCTCTTTCTTTAAGGACCCACAAAGGAAATGCTGGATGCAATAGCCCATCCCTTCATTATTTTGTCCACCAACTAGGCCTAATATCTGACACACAATTTTTGTTTCCACATGTGCTTATTTGTCAAGCATGATTTTAACATAAGAACAGCCTTACTGGCCCAGTATCCTGTCTTCCAAAAGAGGCCAGTGCAGGTGCTTCAAATAGAATGAACAGAACAGGCAATCACCGAGTGATCCATCCCCCGTCATCCAGTCCCAGCTTCTGGCAGTCAGAGACTGGGGACATCCAGTTGCATCCCTGACCTTCTTGGTTAATAGCCATTGGTGGATCTCTCCTTTATAAATTTATCTAATTCCTTTTTTGAACCCCATTATAGTTTTGGCCTTCACAACAGTCCTGGAATGATATCAATGTTTGTATTTGTCTCTCTTCTGTACCTTTTCCCAAAAAGATTTGTTGTTGTAGGTTATTGTGGCATTTTATGAATTTTCACATATTTTTACAGATGAGTTTACAATTAGGTAAATTTATAAGCCCAATTATCGCAACAGATTCCTGGTTCATATCCAATGTACAGAAGGGTTTTGAACAGAGATCTGCCATGTCTCAGGTGAGTACTCTAACCACTGGGGTACAGCATGTTCTGATGTGAGGTTCCTTCAGTCTTTCCTGTTGAAACAGTTCTGCTATGGATAAATAATTAGTCACTGTAACAAAGGGACTAGATCCTGACTGCCTCATACACTGGGTGAGTGCTCCAGCCACCAGGCTACAGAGTCATTCTCATGCTTGTGCACTCCCCCACCCTTTCTGGCCCAATGGCTCTCTATCTTATTTAAAGCATTTTCACATTGAGTTTCCTTGAAAAAGCTACCATAAATGAAGGACTGATAGCCCTTGGTGGTCATCCTTCCCCATCAAACTCGGAGAGAGGTCGCTCTGCCTCCCTAAGTCACACAGATAGTCAATTATTAGGCTAGGGCTAAGGCCTCTGGGTGGGGCTGAGCACCACTCAGTCTGTAGCTTAAGTCTCCTGGTGGGACAGACAGTAATTTACACAGTCTGGGGCTCTGACCATCTGGGTGGAGCAGAGCAGTGAGCAGTCTTTTTGTTCAGCCTTCTTGCTAGGGTAGATGGCCAACATGGAAGCCACAGGCTTTCAGGCCTAGGGTGATTAGGCCTCCCCTTTACTGGACTAAGGTCTGGTTTCCCTGGGCTACTTTCCACCACAGTCCATTGGCAGGACTCCATCTGTGAGTCCTCAGATTCCTCTGGGAAAAGAGCAGATGGCACTCCCAGCAGCTCCGCTCTACACTCTGTCTCCTCTGGGGTCAGTGTGCTACACAGCTTGGTAGCAGGGCTGGAGTCCTGCAGCAGGTTAGAGATGTCTGCCTCCTTCACTGGTTCCCTCCCAACTGAACTGAAGGGCCCACCTCTTATACTTCCTATCCCGCCCCTCTGTTTCTGTCCCCGGGAGCAGAGCTGGTTTGCCTTCAGCCACCAGGGGGAGCATAGTGGTCTCTTTCCCCACCCCCCATTAAGCTTGGAGGGAGGCCACTCTGCCTCACTATAGTTTCCTGGGTCCAGTGACTCCTCCCCTTCAGGGGGGAGGGGACTTTAGAAGGGCGAGCCCAACCACTTCCCGGGTTACAAATATATTAGAGGATCCTATGGGAGAGCACGTTTCATTAGGAGGGTGACTTCCTTTGAAGATTTTCACATTGTATGGAAAGTTTCTGTTTGTGTTTCTGGGTCTAACAGGTTATTTTTAATTCAAAATACTTCAGGAGTGCTTTCAGTCATAACATTCTGAGGGTGGAGAGAAACATGGTATTTAAACTGCAATAGTGGAATATTTGCAATACTGTTTTAAATACACAAAATAGAGATGACAGGAGTGGAGGAGCTGTGAAAAGCAGGGATATGTGCTATCTCCCACCCCCATTTAAACCAGTTTGTGTTTATTGATTGATGCTCATGCAAATTGGGCAGAGTATATATGCAATGGTACTTTGCAATTGCAAGAATCTACTCCAGAGAAATTTCTAGGAAAATTAAAAACCACCAGCCCAATTATTTTTAGGAGTTGATCAGGAAAGGATTAATTTAACATATGGTACAGGCATAAAAGTTAAATAAACAGTAAGACTTTATGGGCAGTACATTTTCTGGTAATTATTGAATCATGTTGTGATGCTACTCCATGCAACTAGAGGGGTCTACTGCTCCCTACGTGATTTATTTATAAATGTCAGATTGTGATTGCCAAACATTTCTCTACTGCCTTCTTGTTTGGAGATTAGCTATCCCTACAATTTAAGAAACACAGAAGCATCCAGGAAAGAAAGTGCAAGTGTTGCTAATAGAAGTTGGCATAGGTAAGGTTTAGTGCATCTGCCCTAATAATTCCTAACGTAGTAGATAAGACAGACTGACTCACCCTGCAGCAAACATCCCTCCATCATTGCCTACTATTAGATTATGGTTCAAGTAGAATTGGCACTTACCTTTGATTTCCCCAAGCCCTATTGAATGCCTCTGCAGCTTGCTGTGAGGAATTCCTTTTTATTTCTCTGTGATTCTGATGTTAAAGATGTGGATGATAAAAGCATAAGCACAAGCTTGATATATTTGTTAGGCAGGGAAGGGAGATAGTGACTGGTTTGTGCTAATTGACTATTGTAAACACCTCTGACTTTGCTGTACAGAAATTCCAGGTTCACTTTGGGAGAACACCACAAGACATTACTGCACTGCTAGACCTTTGAGTTTACACAGAATTTAAGTAAATTCTTTGTCTTTTCTCTTAGCTATTTTGCTTTGCACAACATTCTGATATCATGTGCAATAGCTGTTGCTTTGTGGATAGATGTAACAAACTTTTGCATGACTATCCCATGCTACATTTTTGTGATACCTGCCTACAGGAAAGACTCCTTCTGAATCTAGATATACTCTCATATCAGAGAGTTCATTCAGATTTGCCAAATTGATGGCTTCCACCTTCCACAACGTGCCTCAGTTTAATCTGATGTAGACTCAGTGATGATATCCAACCGGTTCGCGCGAACCGGTTCTTAAAATAGAAAAAATGCAGCGAACCGGTTCTTAGCGCCGGGAGATTCAATGAAAAGGCGGAGCAGCGAACCGGTTGTTAGTGGCGGGAGAGTCAATTTCCCGGCGGCGAGTGTCTCCCGCTATTCTCCCTGCCGCCGAAATTGACCACGGAGGGTCAATTTCACTGCGGTGAGTGTCTCCTGGGATTCTCCCTGCCACCGAAATTGACCACGGAGGGTCAATTTCACTGCGGTGAGTGTCTCCTGTGATTCTCCCTGCCCCCGAAATTGACCAGGGAGAGTCAATTTCACAGCGGAGGGTACTCTGTAGTTCTGGGTGTGTGTGGGGTGCTGTGTGCATGATGTTTAAGAACCTATTTAGAATAGGTTCTTAAATATCACCTGCCTTCATAGAACTGGTTATTGGAAATTTGGGATATCATCACTGTGAAGACTATTCCCACATCTATCGCTATTGTTCCCTCACTCTGTGGGTGCTGATAGCAACTTTACTGTGGGACTATACTGAAATATGGCTCTACAAGCCTAACTTTATGCACCCATTTTTGAATATTTTGACCAAAATGAAAGTAAATATTTCAAGAAATTACATGGCAGGTGGGGGGGAATATTTCTCTCCTCCCTCAAACAAAGGAGGTATGTGTTTGTTTCCTATTCTTTCTCCTCTTTTACTCATTTATCTGTATGAGATATCTCACTTTATCTAACCCTGTGTTAGTAGGCATCTCTAGGCAGTGGGGTCCTGATGGCAAACAGATCAGGAAGACAGCCATTAAATTGCATTTGTCCCATTTGTACAGCTATTGAATGATAATCATGGCAGGGTGTGCACGTGTGTGTATAGGGAGGAGCGTGGCTGTGTTAAGGTGAGTAACAGGGTGTGGGGAATGAAGGAAAGAGGTGGGTGGGAAGAAATTCCTGTTTCCCAGAAAGAATGGGTCAGTAAGCTTTCATAAGACTGATTTTCCTGAAGTTGAGTGTGTCAGAAGAGTGAAAATAAACCCTATATAGGTAGTAATGAACCTTTAAGGTCTGTACTAAAATACAATTAATAGTAATAATGATGCTAAAAAATCACACACACATGCAAATAAAACTGCAGAGTCCCTAACTTCTATAACTATATAATTATTGGCCTATATAAATAAACACTTTTTGCTATAGACCAAACAAGAGTTTAAAAAGTATTGAATTAGGAAAATAGAATGGGATTAAGGTGCAATATCTCCTGGTTTTTCATCCTCCAACATAACTGTTGTTTACACATTTTTTGCCCTTACTTGTCTTTGGTTACTTATTGTCTCTAAACTTTTAATAATTTTCTCTGTTTCTTGTATGTTTCTGAACTGACCTTGTCACTAAAATTACAGTTTGATATTTTATCTGTCATCACTTTCTGCAATAATACATGCTGCAGAACTACAGTAAGCAGTCCACTAAATTACCTTATTTTCTTTTTCTTGTAACTGAGGTGTGCCAATATGGCAAGAATATAAATACACAGTTGATTCCACGTAATTCAGGAATTCCACCTTTTTCCTGAGGCATAAACTGTTCATCTCAAAAAGGGGAGTGGGAGGGTGGGGGGGAGAGAGAGAGGAAGGAAAAACCTAATTCCTTATTACTATTTCACTTAGCACTATTTTGTTATTACTTTTTAAAAAAATGAGTATCACAACAGGACTACCTAGAGACTCCAACCAAGACTGAGGCACTACTGTGCTAGACACTGTATAAGCAACTACACTGAACAAAAGGTGGAAGAGAGATCAGAGATTCAGAGATAAAGTGACTTGTCCAATGTCATACGGCAAGTTAATGATAGAGCTGGAAATAGAACCTCGGTCTCTTCAGCTCCAGTTGACCATGCTACTTTAGATAATCAGATTTAATTTCCAGAATGTATAAAGTAATTATTTAGAAAATGTGGAGTGGGAGCCTACTTCAGATTAGGTGCTTCCTTACCCTTTTTAAAATTTCTACTTGCATTACCTAAATTCTGCTATGCTATTACTCAGATGAATGAAACGGAATTATTTCCTTTCCAATTCTGCTCCTTAAATGTACTTCCCACGTTCCCAATTATCACACAGATGTTGTGTAGGAAAATGTTATAACACTGAATAAACCTTTTTATTTTTTCGAAAGCCCATTTGAAATGGAAGGATTAAAAGTAATATCTGTTTGAGTATATCCATTTGAATGCATTAGTTTCTTTTTTAAGTTGCTCTTTGTTTTTTGACGTTTTCTCTTTAAAATAGCTTCCACGTTACTTAGATGCTATTATGCGTGCAAACCTGTCACTTTTTAAAATGTTACTTTAGTTGCGTGACTGCTCTCTGAGTTCTTACTAATCAGAGAAGCAGGACCAAGAAAATTGTTTAAGAAAAGCTACATTCAGACTTTCTCCTAATCAGCATCATTGTACACTCTCTCATTTAAAACCATAGGGCCTGATGCTGTTCCCATGGAAGTTGGTGGCACAACTCCCACTGGACACTTTTTAATAGTTCACGACATCAAATGTTCTTTGACCTTATTTGTCAGATGAGGAATTGAAACACTGATATTCATGTGTGACTTTTCTGCACTTTATTTATATTGATGTAAAATGCTTGATCTCCTGATTTAAACTGCAGATGGGATGGAATGGAAAATTCTACTGAAAGTGTTTGTGTTTCTGAGGCGTCTAAGGTTGGGAGTATCAATCCGTTTTCAGTATGTTGATTCTAGTGCTGTTTGCCCTGGTTTCATAGCCGTGTGTGCCAGTGTAATGGAACCTGGATGCATACGTACAGATATAATGAATTGAGCTCAGGACCTTCCATACAAAAACCGTAAGCCCCACTAAAGCTAAAGGAGTAACTCCATTAGATCTGAGTAAGCAGCAGGATCACATTTGATTCAACTCAGCATATGAAAGGAAACGTGTTCCAGTGTTAAGCCAGTGTATAACACTAGCATATTGTGGTACCTGTCATTACCTATCCATTGCTGTTGTTTTCTGTGGTGAAATTTGTATAGTAGAGAGAAAACATTGAGACAATTGTTCAGATAATTACTGTGATAACAACCAATTGCTCCCATGGTTTACACAAGAAAGAAGACAGTTTCTGGACACTTCATTTGAGAATGTTGTTTATACTGTACTTACCTAAATGCACATTTGTCACATTGTCCCAGAGAAGTCTCGTTCCCATGTGCCACAGTAATCTAGTTTTTTAGGATCTACTCTAGAACTCACTGCTTTTATTCTTTGGCTACATTGCCCTGGTTTCCTACTAAAAATAGACAACAGATATCTCAATCCAGAAAAAGAGTTCACAATGACAGTCTCAGACAAAAGCGTTAGGGCAAATTTAAGACGCTTAACTTTAAACATCTGATATCAATAATAAGCTAAACACCAAGGACTTCATAAAGGACCTGATCCACAAATATGTCTCATAAATTTTTGTCACTGGAAATTACAATAACTCCAGACCTTTGAAAATCAAGTTCCATGAAAATGTCCCTGTTAGTGATACAGGAATTTTCTGACAATACATACCACAGAAAGTAAATTTGCTCATGGTCATTTTGATTTTTACGTAAGCAGGGTCTGAATGAGCCCTCCACCACCAAACTTGCTGGTGGGAAGGAAACAGGAATCAGGGCCAGATTGTACTTGCATGAGCACTCCCACCCTGCTTAGGTGCTCAGCATGATGGGACTGCTTTGTGCAAATGATCCCTTTGGCTGTTGTTGAGTCACAAATCACTCCAGTGTTAAATGCAGGGGTAATGAAATGTTGTTCTCATTATTGTATGAGCAAAGTGCAGTAGAACCGTGCTTAGCCTGTTCTGATCGAAGGGTCACCATCACCTAAACCGAACTGGCTAAGCAAGGGGCTCAGATTCCAGAGCCTTGTAAAATTGGATATGGGTAGTCCTGCCTGGAAGTGGGTGCTCTGTCTAAGAGCCCCAGGTATGGTTTAATCTCCTGCTCCCATGTTCAAAGATCAAGGTAATTAAGGTTTCATTAGGTGTCTTTCATTTGTTAAATGCTGGCTGGAGTTGAAATCATCCACTGTGGGACAGAGCTGCTGCTTGGCGTCAGCACTGAGTTCACCTACTAAGAGCTCATAATCACTGAGAGCTGAGAACCAGAGAGCTGGATGGAACATCAAGAGACTGCTGGGCAAAGGCCCTAGCGAAGAAGAAGGTGGTGAAGGTGTTGGTATGTAACAGAGTAGCCGGGGGGGATGACTGGCAGTGTAATGAGTAGCCGGTAGGCTAGCTAACAGAGCAGCAAGCAGTGCACTGACAAGGAGGCCAGGGGAGTGGTGAGCGGTGCGGTGGTTGACAGGGTGCCTTCTTCCCCGACCCAGCCCTGATGGAAGAAGAATTAGCTCATATGTACCCCCTGACCGACCAAGAACAACTACTGTGAGTGGGGTGAGGGAGTAAGAAAGAGGAGACAAAGGGCATTGCCCAAAATACTTTGGGGTGGGGGTTCTGCACATGGTGTTATGTTTATGAATCCTGCTTGTGCTGTTTTCCCAAATTAATGCTGAGTTACTTCCCTCCTTTTATTAAATAATCTATTTTCTACACTCAGACTCTGTGCTTGCGAGCCTTTTGGAGGCACCCAGGAGGGTGGCGTATTATTTCCCAGGTGTCTGGGTGGGGGCTCAAGCCACTTTTGTGTTGTATTGTTGAAAGGCACCCCTAGATGTTGAACCCAACCCCTGTTGCTGCTGCCTTCAACTGGCAGAAGGGTTACATTACATGAAAGTCATTCCTTAGACACCTATTCAATATAATGCTCATTGTTTACACTATCCCTCTATAGGCAACAACACTAGCAGCCAACTTGAACTCCACTTGAAAAAAAACAAACCAACCATGGCTGATGAAGCCATCTATAACAACAAAAACATAGCCATTATGTTTGTACTGTATTTTATATCTTGGCTCCTGTCCTGCACCCTTCACCAGTTTTGACTAATAGTTGCCCATGTAAGTAGTCTCACTGACATCACTATTGGCCTGATTTATGAACCCCTGACTCCCACTGGTCAACAGTTACTCACATGAGTAGTCCCAGAGACTTCAGTAGTACTATTCATGTAACAGCTCAAGACTGGGAGTGGGGTTCACAATCTGACCTGGTGTGAGTCAGGTTTGCAGAAAATACACAGTTCATACATCATAACCTTGCTGACTAGATGAAGATCTAATCTCTAAATGGTATGTGGGTCTTTTTAATTCTAACTGATTATCTTGAAAAGTTTTCTTGAAAGAAGTTAGTTTAAAAGACTGATTTGAACCAAGAGGGGGAGATTGATTGGTACATAAACAGTGAGAGACTGTTCCAAATGTAAGAGGAAACATGGATGAAAGGGAGATGAGTACAAATGGAATGGATATATAGGCATCTTGGACACAGCAAAGAGAGTGAGATAAAGTATAAAGAAAGACGTCTCTGTAGTGTTGGGTATTTAGTAATTACACCTATAATTGCTGACCTGTGGAATCATTCGATTAATGGTACATTTTCTCAAAACTTCAAAATAAAAAGAAATATTGACTATTTGACAGGGTTGTACTTAATATAATGGTGAAGTGTTTTGTAACATATGGGTATGTCTTCACGGATGACGGCACATTTGGTGATGCCGGATCGATTCAGGATCAATTGAGCAGCATGGGCACTGGGTAGTTTAGGCTGGGGAAGTTGTAGCCTTCCCAGTCAGGTGTGGCCTGCCCCCCTCCTGCCGCATCGCTAGCGCTGCAGCAGCTTCCTGCCCTCAGACTCTCCCAAATGTGGTGTGGGGCTGGAGGGGGGCAAGTGAGCCATCGGTCTGGGCCACCTGCTTGGACCACCCAGCTGGTGCTGTGAGCTGGCTTGGGCCGCCCAGAGGGGAGTCCACCTGGCTGGTGCTTCAGGGTGGCTGGGGCTGCTGGTGGATGTGGTTTGGGCTGCCCCGCTGGTGCTCCAGGGTAGATCAGGAATATCACTCTAATCGCAGTACATCACAAGGTTGGTATGTTGACATTTCACTGTCTTCTAATGGGTATACAATACCCCATGCTGGGCTGCGCTGGCCACCTCTCTGCTATCCCAGTGTTCTAGAACCCAGAGCATCCATTGAGGACTTACTGACCTGGTTGCCTCTTCATTTTTCTGCCACCACTTAACTCCAGAAGCATACAAGAGGTGTGTGAGCAGATTAAGTCTCTAAAATTCAGCATAGCTAACTATGATACTAAAAATGCTAACTCAGTGAAATAATTTAAAAACTATAATGACTGGTAATGGAAACTGAAGGCAGATGCCTAAGGTCAGTCTGTGGGCATTCAACACACTAATGAGCCTTAGACTAATAAAATACCACTCTGAAAAGTATTTTCACTGTGAAAACTGTAATTGTATTCAGAATGATTTTTCAGTTGACGCTTTTTTCTTCTCTGCAATAGCAGACTCCAATTTTGCTATACACTCAGGAGATTTTCAATGCTCCAGTACCAGAGAGCTGTCTTAAAACTGGCATATGCAGCAATTAAAATATTTCTCCAGTGTAGGGGGAGCCTTGGAGTATGAAGGGCAGCTTACACCATCTTCCAGACAGCTGATTCAGGAGAAAGAGGTTGTGACCATTGTTCTCTTTAGTCTGGCTGATTCTGGGTTGCCCATATGGTCCTAGGCAGCTGTTGACCATCAGCATAAATTAGAGTATCCTGAAGCGTGCTCTGATTTACATTGAGAATAAGACTGTCACCCCCAATGGACCAAGTACAGGGGGAGTACAAAGGTACCCTACATTCCTCCAGCCCTCCTCAACAGCATCTGAAGAATTTTTGGAGATTTCTCTTGGCCTTCTAGCTATACAGTTAAGACAGAGGTAAAAATGTTTGTGTCTAATTTAGTGGAATGCTAATCCATGGCTATAAACTAATTTAAATCAATTTCAACACAAGTGCAATAGACCCAGTTAACATGAGATTACAACGGAAAAAATATTCCAGTGAAAATCTAGGATATTCTGTGCTAGCACCACAACCATCTCACCATGATTTATTATGGGAAAATTAATTACATGCAAATCTACACTCTCTGATAATGCCAGTTGCAATGTGAGAGTACAAGAGCTGCAAATTTCAATGCAAATTTAAAGAACCTACTACAATAAAATTAAAGGCTATATTACTGTAAAAAAATGCAAAAGAAATTAAACAAAAATCCATGTTAAAACATCATTAAGGTCCATGGGTAAACCCAGAAATGTAAAAACACGAACACCAACTTTCTAGTCTCTTACTGCCACATCTCAGAAGTTAGTTTAACTGAGGAACCCCCTAGAAAAGATCCCCATGGGGAACTGCAAATTCCCTGCACAGAAAAAGCTATACCTTTTAAAATGAGAATCACCAATTTTCAAAAATTCTTTTCCTGGCAAAATACTGACACAGAAAGAACATTATCTACTCAGCTCTTGGGTTAGAACTTCTCTCCCTGAACTGGCCTCTTTGCACCTTTCAGACTATGCAAAGAAGCCAGAATCAGGCCATAACTGCCCAGTTAAGACTTCCCTAAGGATAGGTGACCTCACAGCTAGTGTATAGTCAAAGAAGCCACTTCCTAGTGGAGCGTGATGGAGGAGAAAAGAGATGCATTAGCAATGGTTAATTCTCTAATTCTTAGCTCTTGTGTGGTCCCTACAGGTGTGTTGATACTGCAATGAAACACCCACTGCTTGCCTTTGTCAACTGACCCAGGCTCTCAGCACCTGCGTAAGAGACTGTAAAATTGTGGTGTAGACATTTGGGCTCAGGCAGGATCCTGTGAAGGGAAGAGCCCCAGAGCCTGGGCTGTAGCCCAAGCGTCTACATCACAGGTTTACAGTCCTGCAGGCCAAGCCCTATGAGCCTGAGTTAGCTGACATGGGCCAGCTGTGGGTGTTTAATTGCTGTATAGACATATCTTTAGGGACCATACCCAGCTATCATAAATTAGAGCATCCCTTAGGCTGCTGTAATATTCACCAGGGCCAGAATAGCAGTAGCTTCAGAATTAGAGAGCTGTAAATGGCTCTTTGATGGCCCTCTCCCATGCCAACTAGATCTTGGTGAAGAAATAGAGTCTGCCCCTTAATTTCCCTGTGTTCACTACTGATGATTTTACAGTTAAGTTTCACTGAACTCTGAATGTATTTGATTTTTTTAAAGGCAGATTTAGTGGGTATGTTTTCTTTTAAACAGACACTTGTATTGATGCAGTCACTTTTTAAATGATTTCTACGAACATTAAAGGGCAATGTATTCACTTTAAAAAAGGACATCTGTACAGCTCAATTTTATGACTTTCAAAGAGAGCACTTTAAGAAGTAGTCTGATATGTTTGATAAAAGATGTTTCTACAAGAGTTACAGCAGCTCAAAAAATATGAAGACAATGCAAGCGAGGGGCCTAATCCAACTCCTGCTGAAGTTAATCAGAGTTACCATTGACCCCTGTGGAATTTGGATTGTGTGAGATTTGTCAAATCATGTCAAATCATACTGTGCTCTGGATGGCTAAGACTTGGAACCCTGAAGTCACCATTTCAAGGACTAGCATTTACTTCATAGCGCAGGAGCTAGAAATAACTTATCTGACAATTAATCAGTTTTTAAGTAAACACTTTTATTGTTGCTGTCTTGGTTCTTGCAACTTGTTTGTTTGTATTTCCTGCCACTGCTGTCAAGTGTGAAATGGATGCATTTGTTAAAGGCTACTTAATGATTTAGGAAGGTTTAGAAAGGATGGAGAACTCAGCATGCCAATCATCAGAGATAGCTGAATGACTGAAAATGAGGACAGCATTTTCCAATAAGCTCATTTCACTTTCTAGACTTATGAAATGAAGTAAGAGATGCTATGAATTTTCCAAAACACCTTATGATTCATTTCCTCAGCTCCATGACTGGGAATATTTCCTTTACTAGACTGCTGAATTTTTACTCCCAAAATCCCTAGCAATTTAAGATGTTGTTTTTCAATACGTTTGGAATAGGTTGAATATGCTTGAGAAACTAATAATAACTGCTCAAACTTATTTCATCGAAAAGAAGCTGTAGAATGTTTTTATGCATTAACATACTCTCCAATTTATCTGTCATTCTTGCATAATGATTTATAGTGGCTAGAGGCAATCTATGATGGTCCAAAAATGTGACTTCTGAAAGCTGATCTAGCAAAATTATTTCTGCTTCCAGGTGAAATGAAGCAGTATCTAACTATGGGACTCCCTAAGATTTGACTAAATAGAGGGAATTATATCCAGTCCCTACAGAATGTCTCCATTTGCAATTTCAAATGAAAATGCACCTTTGAGGCATCATAGCACAGTTGGGAATTTAGAAACTGAAAAATTGGTATGTGTGAAATTAAATAGTCCTGGTCTCAAAAGCCAGGCCTATTGACAACTTAAATTAGTGGTTTGACTAATAACATTTGCCTATACTTATTTTTACAGGTTATGCAAACCAACAGCAGCACAGTTCTATCACTTTATGAAATCACTATTTTTCACTTCTGTGCTGAAATTGTTGGTGTTTCTGTGTATAAAACAGAACAAATATGACCAGACACAAATGAAAAATTATTATTAAGGCACTGTTCTTGACATTCGACTCTGATTTCATCAGGAGATGAGCAAAAAGTTTCTTTCCCTACCATTAGGAAAGCTGTTAAATAAACAACATTTTAGATGTTAAAATCATCGTGTCATTATTGGTCATGAAATATCTTATTTTAAACATATAAATACACAAAAACCCCTTTATGGTTCTCGTCATTGGAAATGCACTATATTGTCACATTAAGGTGGTAATATACTTTGGCATCTTTTTATTAAAAGTTTTGTAATATGTCGGAGTCTCCAACAGTGAAGTAGGTACTGAGTTTCTAATCTAGAATTTCCAAGACTTGCTTTAATTCTGAAAGAAAAGGATATTTCACTTTGTGTTTCATCAGACATTTATCTAGAATTTCTGTGTGAAATCCTGGCAATACAAAAACTCCCATTAACTCTAGTAGAGGTAGGATTTCTTTCTCTCTCTTGGTTTTATACTGCCACCCATCACTGTAGTATGAGTGCCTTCCATGTAAAATCAACAACAATAGTGAAGTCCCTACTGAATTTCATAGAGTCTCTGACACTTCTCTTTTTGGGGTAAAAAACTGCTTGGGGTACTGGGTCAAAATCTATAGAACTGTCTCACAGTCTGTGCATGGAGAATTTATCTGTGTCCATGGCTATGAGGAGGTCATCTTTTAGTGCCACTAGAAATCTCTGGGTATACCCCGGTTCCAGCTCTGTGAGGCATCCAGGATGTTGGCTGATGTCACATGTCATCGGAGCTTGGGAGTTATTATTTCTCAGTTTGTTTTGCCCACGAATGGGAGGTTGGAGATGGGATGGTGGTTGAAGAGAGTTTCAGAGCAGAGTGTTGGCTTCTTGAAAGTTGGGTGAACTATTACATTTTTTAAGGAGTTTGAAAGACTCTCTGAAAGAGTCTAAACAGAATGGTCTTTCCCTTTTAAGAATTTGGTGTCTGGGGCCAGCCTATCCTGTTCAGTTATCAGGCTTAGCTGGAAAGGGATCAGGTGATCATTATAATGGCTGAGACTGGTGAGTTAGTAGGAAGCTGCAGGAGAGAGGTGGGATCCTACAGTGCTTCCTGAGGCACAGAAATTGAATGGAAGGGTGTGTCTGTCTTTCAGCAATGAGAGAAACAAAGGGAAATGCCTGTGGGAGCTGTAACCCATGGTGGGCAGAGGAAGTGCTTTGTTTTGATGTCTTCACTACATTTCATGTTTTAAGAATAAAATTGTGCCCTGAAGAAAGGACGTGAAAGGGAATGGGACATAGCACAGACTTCTTTTGGGGCTGGTGAGGAATGCCATGAGCCTACAGAGACACTGACTATTTCCATTAGTCGTGGGCATTGTTGATCTTTGCTGGTTCCTACCAGTCTGGAAAGGCATAGATCTGTTTCATAGTTTGTGGCTCTAAAATGTTTCAGGGGTTCTTGAGATTCAGCAGGTGTAATGGGGCAGGGATGGTAGGGCAGATAATCAATATGAATCACTCCCTGAACTCCTTGACCAATTTCCCATATAAAATAACTCTTGTGAAAGAGAGACCAAAAGCTCTTGATTGTGTGTAAAGCATAAAATCATTTGTGACAGTGAGTGAAGTATGGTATGTATTGATGGTCTCCACTGTGGGCAGACAAGCAAAATGATACAGTAAACAACCACCCAGCAAATCAGCTAGTCCATGCATAAAATAGTTGTCAGAGTTAAAATTTTACCTAAATTTCCTGATTTTTGTTTTGTTTTTAATTATGGCCTGCCACAGGGAGGGATGGTTGGTCATTTAAGGAAGGTGGGTTTAGCACCCACTTGTGACAATTAGCTGCCTCCCAGGTGTCAGATTTGAGACCAGATCAGGTCATATCCTGCAAGTCACCTGGTCTTCAGATAAAAGGCCAGCAAGTGGCTCAGCTAGGCAGAGAGATCTGCAGACAGCAGAAGACATTGGGACAGAGGAAAGGACCTTGAAAGGAGCTCTCTGCACATCATAGGTGGAAGACCTGGCTGGAGATACCTGCTGGGTGGGCAGGGGCACAAACTTTTAGGAGGAGGGGCCAGGCAGCAAGACCTACCTTATCGGTTTGATTTGTGTTGGACTGATTTGATTTTGAGAAATAAATCCATCCCTGAAGAAAAGGGTTGAATTTCTATTTCTGTTAGGCATTTTATTTGGTGCACTGGTCAGTCAGTCATTTGTCTTAATCATTCACTGCTGTAAACTATTTGATATCTGTTGACTTTATGAATCCCCTGCAGAACTCTGAAAACCTACATTTCATTAGATCATCCTCTTTTTCATGGGATTTCTTTCTTTGTCAGTACAGTACTGTAAGTCTAGGGAGGATAAGAAGAGCAGGATATAAATGGTCATTCCACGTATCCACTTCTCCCTGTTGCCAGTTGAAGAAAGGAGGCATCAAATCATAACATTTATTTTCCCCAATTGAAACACAGTTTCTCAAAACTTTTTTTTAATCTTGATATTTAGCTTTGTTGCCGTATATAGGGCAGCATGCAGCCTGTAGTAATGGGTCCAACAATGCATGCAATATTCCACATATCAATCAGGGTCCTTATTTTTGGGTGTAGTATTTGGAATTCATTGATATAGATTATTCACCCTTTGATCATATGGATGAGCTTTTCCTCCTGTGCATGGACTACTAGTGTAAGTGCTCACCAAAGTGAATAAGAACTCTAAAATCTGGTAGAGTCCAGAGCAGGAACAAGAAAGATATAGCAGTATGCCAACCTCAAAAAGTAAGTTGTTTCTTCACGAAAATTGGAAACAATATGTGACACAGACCACTGAGTCGGAAGACTTCCTGTACACATGAAGGAGGAAATTCATTCTTCAAAAGACTCAATCTGCTCCACATCTTTTACAAAGAATTTCTTTCCTGATTTGACATACAGGGCCTGACCATACTCCTTTATATGACGTGCACACAAAACTTTGAGACCCACTTAGTTTTTCCTAAGCCAGGGAAGGAGGCTAGGTCTATGACTAACTATTGCCATTTACTTTTTAAATCCATTCTGTATATGGAGACACTGGCCTATGGCTGTGGAAGAAAAGACCTTGAAAATGTAAGCAATACAGTTATATCTATTCCTTTTAAAAGCAAAATCTCATAATCTCTGCAATACAAACTGTAGTAAGAAAGGAGCATAAGGCCTGTAAAACAGGTAAAAGCATAAGTGGAAAAACCCAAGAGAACAAGAGTATAAGTGGAAAAACCCAAGTTAGCTGAAGTTAGCACAGGAAAGTGCTGATACTGCAAGTATACACATTGCCAAAATATTACTAAAATGTAAATTATGTAGCAGGTGCAGAATACACCAAGATACCAAAAAAACTTAACTCCCTAAAATGACACTTTGATTAATAGAAATGACTAAAAGGTGATGAATGGAGTTGTTTTGCCCAAATCAGTCAATTAAAGGTAAAGGTGGTATTAGCCTACGTCAAGAGGGTGGCAACTACTTACATTGAAGGGGGCAGAACGAAATTGTATGTAACAATGTATAAAAGAGGTGCCAAAGGGAACAACATCGTCCAGTCTAAGGGATAACAGAAAGTCCCGCCGTTGGGCCGGAGCCATTGTAACACCGAATATAGGAAGCTGTCTCTGAGATACTCTGTAGGTCACTTCTCACTGTGTGTGCTGCACGCAATAAACCTGTCTTGGGTGCCTTTGTTGCTCAGCTAATCAGTGGTCATTTCGATTCATTCAATCATGAAAGCTGGCTCAGCTATCTGCAGAGCTGGGACAGCATCTACACGGGGACACATGCACGGAGCCTACACTGATAAACACCGGTAGCCAACACTGTACCACACAAACAAGCTTCTGAGTGCTACAGAACTAATTACACTATCTGCTAGATGTTAGGAAATTTAACTCCAGATCCTAACAAAGATTTTTTTAATGAACAATTCTTCTTAACATTAGCATTTATACATACTTTCCATCTTCAAAACACTGTAAAACCATTACAAACTAAACTAATTATTTTTAAAATCTACTACAATTATCTCATTGTACCTAGAAAGTTTGGAGGGGCTTGTGCAGGACACAGAGGGGCTCAAATATTTATAAATAGCAGCTATGATAACATGAGATCATTTTTAGGGTAGATATTACCCCCCCCAAAAAAATTAAGCCTAAACTGTCCTTTGCTCCATTTGTTTGAAATCCTTATTTTAGATAATTATTTTATGCGCAAAGTGTCCCCTTTCAGAGCCCTCAATGCAACATATTTATATGTTAATGTAAGAAACACCTTGTTAAAATTCAGTTCAAAGGACTCAATTCAAAAATGCAGAAAAGAGAAGGTAATAGATATACAGGTAAAAAACCTACCACCAGCAAAATTGTCTTGTGGCAAGTCTGAAAAGCAGGAAGAGACAGATGCTAATTCAATGATTGTAGACCGTAAAAAAGCAAAAATGCCAACCTGTGAACCATGCTAGGATCCCTAAAAGACAAGAGTTGTCCTCATAGGTATCTGCTTTCTGAAAATATTTACTGAGGTGGTCTTCAGTACAGCCAGGGCTTACATGATTTGGGGCTTTGAAACCTCCCATAGGCAATTTACTCAATTCATCATTTTGTAGGTGAAAATATAAAGAACACAGCACAGGCATAACATATTCACGCTTGCTTAGATCAGTGAAAAGCATAACATAAAATAAAAGCAGTGGCTCTGCCCTGTGGAAGCGATTGTGAGAAATTTGTTGTGCAGAGGTCATCACAGTATAAGGTCACAACTAGAACTGGGTGAAAGTTTTCCATGATTTTTTTTTTTTTTAGATGGAAAATGTGGATTCCTAATGGTACGCAGTTCATGCTGGTTTTGCTAAATTGTTTCAGTTGGGGAAAAGAAAATTCCAAAAATGTCAAAACATTTTGATTTTTTTATTCATATCTATATTTCGTTTTGAAATTTATTTCAGTGTTTTAAAATGAAATGCTTGAAATCAAAATGAAATGTTTTGCTTGATCTAAACCTAATTTTTTTTAGTTGTCAATTTGCTAAAAATTTTGAAAAAAGTTATTTTGGAGTTGACCTGAATTTTCTTTTATTGCTGCAAATTGAAAAAAGTAGTTTTCAGAGGTCTAGTCACAACCTGCACTGCATCTGTGGAACATAAGCCTGGCTTGACATAACTCATTAAACATGGGGGAGACTTCCTTTCTTGAAAGACAGGTTTAGGAAGGTAAATAGATCACCAGGCTGAAAAGGCTTATTGAAAGAAGGCTTATTTGCTAAGTTAGGTAAATGCATCAGTGTACTATGGGACAGAAGGTCTAAACTACCTAAAATAAGGGGAGAAAACACCTAGGAAACCATTTACAAAGAACAAGATAACAACATTGGACAAGATGAATTGGGGATATAAAGATGAGCTAAAGAGTAGATTGATCATGGGCATGTGTGGACAAAGCATGCTGTACAGGGATTGGTTACTATACATTAACCAAGGCCATCTCCAAATGTGTGATGCAATGCATAATAAACACAATGAGATTTGTAAATGTATATAAAGGGCGAGGTGTCTGTGTAATTTTGGATTGGTGATGTTCTCTGCATCCACTCCCTGCAATTGAGTCTGATCAACTCAGTGTAGCATTACTGTAAGTGAAACAAAGATACCTGAGTGGTGAAATCTGGAGTCAGACTGAATTCTTGGGAAGTCGAGCGGAAAGAGTTCTCAGAGAAAATCCCAACAATAATACGCTTTTCCATGCAAAGGCCATATTTAAAACTGAGTGCAAGTGACACCAAGTGTCTTTAACTGACTCACTACCTCTAATGATTTTGCCCCCCAGTAAATAAAAAATAACTAATTCAAACAAATGCACAACTTTCCTATTCACCTTCTTTCCCTCCACCAACAATACTCCAAAACCACAGCTACTATTGGAAGAGTAGAAAAAGGAAAAGAGTAAGGATAAGAAAATTAAATACCTGACAAACACAGTGGCAGTCCTTTGCCACCAGCAATTGCAAACCACCGGGGCTGTTGGGCCATACCTCCAAGCAAGGAAGCAGGTCTTATTCAGGAGCAAGAACAGTTATAGCAACAGCAGAAAAAAGAACAAGCAGACTGGAAGCCAATGTCTAGCTTGACTTTTATCACTAGGCATGGGATGCATGGCCTTGTCTGGAAAATGAACATCTCATACCTAATTTAAGGAAAACAGTAGTTTTCATCACCCATTACATTTCTTGTAGGCAAGAGAGCAACAATCAAATTAGAAACACAGTAACAATATAAAAATGAGCAGAAAAGGATTAGAATGGGAAAACAGCCATGTGTGTTCTAGTATAGGACACAACACTCTATCAGAAATGTGTGGTATTTCTAGCAGGAAGACTAATTCACAAAGCCACTAAATCATTGGAATGAAAACTTCAAATGACTTCACAGTACATCATCAAACTGCCTAAGCATTTCAGATATTTGAAGAATCTCTGGGTGGATGCAAAAGATGCAGAGCTTTTAAAGTTGGCCTGGTCACTCACTATATTAAGCTCAGCTTCTTTGATTATATTAAAAAATATTGGAAAAAAAAAAGAAACAGCCGTTATGAACTATTTGTTTCAGAAATTCTGAAGAAAACTTGGTTCTGTGGCTTGATAGACCAGGGGAGCATTCACCAGTGAGAGTCTCTTGAGTTTCAGATTAGCTGGCTGGAAAACATGAATTAAATCTTGTGAAAAAATGTGAGGATTTAACACTTGTTGTCATTCCACACTGGGACGAAAATTAGACCTTTCCGTTTTTTTCACAACAAAACAAAACAAAACAAAAATATGAAAGAAAGAACTCACACCCAAATAGCCAATAGCCTCTTAGACTAGGACAGGAATTTTTCTAATGAACTATTTCAAACCTCTCTATCCAAGGATTAATGCTCCATCTCCACCTTCAATATTGTTAAATCTTGAGGTTATACCCCTCCCATACAGCTTTCACCTGTATTTGGTATACATTGGAAAGAAGTTTTTACCAGTAAAAGCAGTTGACATTTAGTCACAGTAGGATGCAAGACTTCTGCATGCTATGGACCTCCCATACTTTTGGAGGTATTAGTCCGGATTCCCTTCTTACTTATACTGCTAGAAGTCAGGAGTAAGCACTAGCAAAGTCACACCAAAGAAAAGGACAGGAGAAGCAGGCATAGTATGTCTTAAACCATGCCTCTTGGTATAGATATTTCCTTCATGGTGATGTGGGAGATGAAGAAAGTTTCTTCATCTCCACTGTGGTCTCTGTCAAGTTGCAAACAGCAGAAGCTACTCCAGGAAGGTGTGGTGAATCTGAGTTGCCTCCCCTTGGAAATAGAATTGAATTTTCCTCACTGTGAGGAATTCGCGGTTTACTTGGTGGGTGAGATCACTCGGATGTGGATGGGAGCTTTGCTCATCTCTGGGTATGGGGCAGCGGTCGTGGGGATAAGAGCAGAGTTTTCTCTGCTTGAGCTGAGTGTTGGGCAGTTAAATTTAATGAGTTTTTGGAAGTATGGGGGACACTTTGGATTACTACCTGTGCATTAGACTCCTATGCTCTTGGCTGGTAAAGGCCAGCATTGAGATAAAGGACCCCTTTTCTGATGGAGATAGTGTCCCTTTGAGGATACAAAGAGACACTGGTTGGATGCTTTAGAATGCCCACCAGATTGGGCCCCATTCAAAATCTGGCTGCCAGGGAAGGAGGTGGAAGTAACAGAGGTGATGCCTTTCTTATGGGCACATGTGTATTTGAGCTGGAAATTGTGATTCCCGTCTCCTGTAGATGTGCCTGCACTAGGTCTGCTCACCTAACATTAGAAGTGTATCTGTGGTAGCATGTGCTGCTGCTCCAGCTAGTCACTCCGAGTACCATCGCACCCAATCCCCTGGGTAAGTATTCAGGCAGCTAGTCTGAGCCACTGCCTGTGCGGTTGTGAACGCACTGCTATCCAGTAATGACGGCGGCAGCAGTGTACAGTGGCTGTGGCAAGTGGCAGCAGGGATAGCAGTGAGCCAGATGCAGAGGAGGCAGCAGCAGCTTCTTAGAGGTGCCTGGGGTGGTGTTTAATTTTCCCAGGTTATTGGGTGGGGCCTTGAACTGCATTTGTTTTGTATTGTTAAGGGGAACCCTACACAGTGAAGCTGGCACTTGTGGCTGCGAACGCCACCTGGCAGAGGGTTACATATGGAGTTAGATGGGTGCCTAAGCTGCCTGATGCCAGGAGACAGGTTCCTGTTTGCGGATAGCTAGCAGAGAGAGGTGCCTCCCTGCAGCCTGGATTTAGGCACCTAAGTCTGTGAGAGGACTGGGGCTTAGTATACACCCTTTCATTGGCATCTCCCTAGTTTAGGCACATCATTGCCTAGCTTGCAATCTGTTGTGGATCCAATTCTTAGGCACCTATCTCTCCCCAGTCATTGCATAGGAACCCTAGACACCTAACTCGGGCTTTGTGCATCTCTTAGTTTTTCTGTAAGTCTCTAGGTAACTAAAAGTTAGATACTGCAGTGCTGAGTGTTGCAATGCCCAAGTCCCTTTGTGGATCCAGGCCTTTATGTTTGAGGTGTGTTCTGCTTTATTCTATGCTGTTTACACTGATATGTTCAATCATTACTCACAGCCTAGTTTGTTTGTTATGAAAGGCCCCAGAGTTGGTTTGGTTGATTTTAAAGGCGTGAATTTAATCTCTCTTTTGTTTTAATTGCTGGACATAGTGGTGGAACTAAGAGTCTTTCATTTTCAGTATTCTGAGGTTAAGATATATATTTTAAATAACTAAGTAAAATCCTTCTCCTTTCATTGATTCACAAGGTTAGCTGGCAGAGTTAGGAGACTTCAAGGTTCGAGCCACAAAGTATTTCTGTTCCACTCCTCATCTACTTACTCACATAATGGACAAAACCATCGTTCAAAAATCGGCTGCCACTTCAGAGTCAGCAGTCTTTTTTTGATCTCTGCTGAGTTCATTAAATTTCAGGGCATGATGTAGTGCCTTATTTGTAAAACCTTTTATTTTGGGTATGGTGTGGAACGGATTGGGATTTTATTTTTTAAGTAAGAAATGTGCCGTCTGTCAGTTGGGATTTTGGTTGTTATTTAATTAGCACGTTTCAATTTTGTCCAGGTGCTTAGAGGAATTCAATAAATTCATCTTATAAGCTTAAACTAACTTCAGCAGGGGATTCTGCTTTTGTTGTTGTTGTTGTTGTTGTTCATTTTAAAACTGTGTGTGCTGTCTGTTTCATCTGAGGTAACTTGAAGCAGGCTATTAACTTAGGTCAGTGTTTTTCCATCCTGAGGGTTGGGGAGGTCCCAGACTAGTTAAGAGGGGTAGAGGAGAGGATCACTCTGAGTAGGAAAAACTGATGGACCCTAGATCCGCACACATACAAAGCAAACCACCTGCTTCATTGGCAGGAAAGCATCGATTGGCTCCTAGAAAGCTACTCACATATTCTCCCCTGCTCCTGTTGTATTACCTGGTATAACTGGCTGCAGGAGTAGCTCATGTATAACTGCCACCCACCAGCCCAAGTTTCTCTCCTTTGTTCTGTAGTGTCCAGGTCAGTGAGCCAACGGTGGAGCATGGGGTCAGAATGATCAGAGAGTAGTGCGGAGCACAGTGGAGAAGAGTTACTAGAACATTTATAAAAGAGTAAGACATGAAATGGATTCAAAAGAAGGTGGGAGGAAGTCATGAGGGATGGAGGATGGGGAAAAAAGACCAGAAACCAAAAATAAGTGGGAAAAATTGAGAGAATAAAATAGAGAAAGCAGCAGCTGTGCCAGGGCAGTGGTTTGAAGGGATCTGAATATGGTGGAAGCTGGGGGTGTGGAAGCACCCATCCATCAACCTATCCCAAGAGGGGCTTTAACAAAAAAAAAAAAAAGTTGGGAACTACTGACTTGAGGCCTCTTTAAACAGACTGTGACCCATTGTAATGTGCTTTATGTTGAAAGCTGGTGCAAAATCAACCGGGACTAACAAACCCTACTAGATTTATTTATTTATTTATTTATATTTGGTGAAGAAGGAAGAGGCTGCAGTTTTTTGTGAGGCAACATTATGTTAAAAGTCTCAGACTAATGAAGCAGGATTGTCCATTCCATCAATACAGTGGACTTTGGAAGGCAGGACATGTCCTCAGAAGCGGTATGTCCACAATCCTGCTTCTTTAATAATCAGGTTCTAGTGATTGTCTCGCCTAGTGGAGGATCTCAAATCACAGACATCAGAACAAATTCATCCCAGGGTTTATGCCAATTTCACTTGTGTATACCTAGAAACAGGTCCTCTAGTGATGCAAATCTGCCAGGGGTGCAGCTGCAACCTTCCCTGTGCTGAGTCCACAGGAAGCTAGTGCAGTCTACGAAGCGACTGAGCAGAGGTGCATGCATTATTTCTTGCATTACCTCCTCTGTTGGGACTCCTGTGGATTCCACTGAAAATTGACAGATTTCTCCCCCTACACACACACATGGTAGAAAACCTAAAGTAGGGCAGCAGAATTACACAACTATCCTTTATTCTGGGTGAATGGCACCCACTGCTAAGGAGCATTACCTGTTGCATGGTGGTGCACATGGATATCTCCCTGCACCAGGTTCAGTGAATCTGGCCTATGGTCTAAAAGGATTTAGATGACATTTGGAACTGTATTCCATCACATTGGAAAAAGATAGGACTCCTCCAAAAATTAAATACGTGGTTAACAATATTCAGCTGCTCAAGAGGAAATGTAAATTCCGCTGCAGCCTACGCTGACTCTATAGTTGTCTCAAAGTATTGTGCACACTTCATATTTAATGGCTGGAAATTTCAAGCTACACAATTTCAAACTGGAAATAAGGCATACATTTTAACAACAAGGGGCAATTAATAATTGGAACAATTTATTAAGAGTTGTGGTGGATTCTCCATCACTGGCAATTTTTAAATGAAGATTGGATGTTTCTCTAACAGGTATACATTCTAGTTCAAACAGGAATTACTTCAGGGAGTTCTGTGGCCTGTGTTATAAAGGATGATCACAGTGGTCCCTTCTGGACTTTAAATCTATGAATTATATTTGAGTCGCAGGCACCTTATGCTGAGAACAGATGAAAGGTGCAGGGGGAAGAACGGCTGCATTATGTGGATATTGGGCAAAAAGGTCCCCATTCATCTGTCTTACTTTCAGTGCCAATTCCCTCTCTGCTATTTCCTTGCCCTGTGCTGTTACTGGTGAATGAAAATGCTGAGCGCTCTCTGAAGTCTTTCTTTGTTCTGCTGCAAACACTTTGCAGAATTTATATAATGTGAAGCACAGTGGGTTTGATGCTAATAAGAGAGAGGGGAAGAAGAGATGACAGTTTCAGCAATGACTGTTTCAGGTCTGTTAAGGAATCTTATAGATTTGGTTGATAGTGTATAGTGAGGTTCTGTAATTTTAACAAACTGAACCAAAAGAATCATTGTTCAGTAGATGATTGACATTGTGAGGTCTGAACAGGTGCAGGTATTTCAATCTGGAATTCTTCCAGAGCAGGAAGAGAAAACCAGTATGTCCCACTGATCTTGGTAAGTAAACGAAGAAAGCTTGCCTGCTTTTCCTAGTGCATTTAAGCTCTCTGCTTCATCACAACAGAGATGAGAAGCACAGGACGTAGGGTTATCTCAACATCAGACAGATTGGAATTGTCTCAAATATCTCATGTTGTTTGGAAAAATTGCATCTTTTTCCTAAACAGTTTAGGAGGCTGGAATTACAATTTGGAAAAAAAAGAAAAACTATGTGAAATATCTCTTAATTGAAAAGTCTGTTGGGCTTTTTGCTTTTGAGCTGCTGCTGCTAGGGTTTTATTACTTCTAAACTTTCAAAGATTAATTTAAAAAGCAGATTCCCTACTGAATAATCATGTTCTTCCTCCCTCCCCACAGATGCAGGAGGTGAAAAGACATGAACTGTGAAGGAATAGAAACACATTTTTGAGATTATCAAATATTTTCCAGACTGACAGGTTGAAAGTTATTCTGTGCCATTCCTTTACACTTCTTTTCAGAGGGAAGGAACTTAAAAAAAAAAAAAAAAAGCCCAAATTCAACAAGAGAATAAATAGCGCAACATCTGTTCAAGAAGAAGATAGAAGATGTTTATAAAAGAGGGGTTTGGAAACAAGCTATATTAATTGACACTAAAATCAATAGCAACCTAAAATGTTTATACCCATATTTACCCTTTCACCATGACTTTATGATAAACAATATTATCTTTTAATTAAAATTATGAAAATTATGCCAGATTGTTTTCACCATTATTCCCTCTTCCTGGGTCTGCACAGTAATTATTTTCTGTGAGAGGTGGAAGAATACCACTTAAATCAGGGCATAATTTGCCAGCCGCTGGAAAAAAAAGCATCTATTTAACTGAAACATTTTTCAAAAAAAGTGAAATCTAATCTGTATTGCCAGATTCCTATCTGTTACATTAGGGTAACTCCATTAAAGTCAATTGAGTTACTCTGGATTTACATTGGTGTAATAGAGAGCATGGAAAATTTGATGGTTTTTATTTGTAAGGAGGGACATCATAGATCAGTTTCTGAAGATGGAAAAATTATGCTTTGACTAAAATGGCATTCATTCTATCTCATTAGGGACATGCTTCCTAAGGAGTTCAGGGAGAGGAAATTGTGATGGAGTTCAGGGAAGACATGCTTATTTTCCACTGCTCCCTACTTTTTAATGACTTTTGCATGATAAGAAGAAAAAAGGAGTTATTTCAGTTTTGTTCTTAGGCCTGGATTCACAAAAGGTGATAGGCGCCTTGTTAACCCTGCTCTGCACAACCAACTTATATCTGTATAACGGTGTCGTTCGGTGAGTGATGCAGTTTTACTGACTGAACTCCTGATGCAGACAATGCTATGTCGACAGGAGGATGTCTCCCATTGATATAGCTACCACTTTTTGGGCAGGTGGATTAACTATGCTGATGGGAGAAGCTCTCCTGTTAGTGTAGGGGGCATTTTCACTAAGTGCTACAGCAGTGCAGCTGCACTGGTGCAGCACTGTAAGTGTAGACAAGCACTTAATCCCTGGTTTAGGGCCAAAATTCCTGCTGACCCTTTTAGGAGTCTAAACTCACTCAGTGCCAAAGTGTTTTGCAGACAAGTTCGCTAGGCACCTATGTTTCTGAGTCTGTGCAATGCTGTTTCCTTCTAGGTGCCAAAGCACCTCTCTCTTCCATTTAAGCCTCAGAGGGGTTTACAAACCAGGAGAAGATATGTGTTCAGTCGCCTAATTTGCAGTGATCAATCTGGTAGGTGTGCTCAGAGGGCACCCACTGGATCAGGCCCCACTGGCAAATTCAAAGGAAACAGCTGGAGAGGGGAAGGAGGGTAAAGTCTTTCATTTGTGAGCAATTCCCTCGTAACTTTTATCCCAGGGTCAGGGTACTCAGCTGGTATATGGGGACACCCCCAGTTCAAGTGTTTGTGTGTTGGTGGGGGGGTTCCTTAGTCTCTCCTGTCATAATTAGAAAACAAAGCTAGAAACTGATATCTGGGCATCTTGGGCATTGCTGATGTAAGTCTGTTTTGTACAAAGTGGTTCACAAAAGTTTTGGATCATCATCTAGCTGGGAAAACAGATCTATCTAAAATTTCCGATCAGTAATCATCTGAAGAAGAAAGAAAACCCTAATCCCATTTCTTTTCCCCCTCATATTAATAGAGGGACTGATGCTATGAGAAATTAATCAAGGGGCTGCTAAATTAATGGAGTATTTAGAACTGCATGGCTGTAATTTGGACTCCACCTGAAATTAGCAGCTATATTCGTTAAAAGGAGGAACAGCTATCTTTCTAATAAGCAGAAATGCCAACGGCTTGGTATTGAATGTGTTATACCTAACTGCAGTGAATCTGGAATGAGGTACAGGCTAAAAATAGAAGCAAAAGGACTTTGGGTTGCAGCCCAGACTTCTAGCAGCTTGATGTGAAACTCCTTCTCCCCATGTCTCCTTTCTTTTCTGAGTACCATCTACATATTTTTAATGCCCTGAATTTCCTCTTGATTTGTCCTTCATTCTCCAGTTTTGCCTTGCTACTCGAAACTCCTTTGTGAGACATGGGCAGCTGACTCCCTTCTTGCTAGAAATCAAGTGGGGTCTCTGAACTCTAACACATGCTTGAAGAAAATCCTTTTGACATCACTTGTATCAAAGAGAGAGACATGGTTTCAAAACTTTGTGAATTTGGCATCTGAAAACTTGGGAAAGGATTGAAGCCATGGACAACGAGCACCTGACTTTCCACTGCCTTAGACCATAGCCTCCTGACCCTTTGTGGTGGCCTAGAGGCGCCACACAGCCAGTTTAAGGGCCTACCTGAGGATTATCCTGAATAACCAGGTGGTAGAGAACCAGCCGGCTTGGTGCTTTTGGCTGATTCCTGGCACAGGGAACACAGTCAGGAAGTAGGGGCCTGATATAAGGGGCTTGGCCCAACTGCTTTGCTCTAGCTGCTGAAATGTTCTCTTTGGGCCATGGGCAGCAGGGCTTGATTTACAACAATCCATGCAAGTCTGAGAAAAATCAGGTCCAGTGTTCATTTTTCATCCAGTTTAAAAAGGAAGTCTGGAACAGTTTATATGGACAGGTAGATGAAACAAAAATCTGAAGCGAAAGGCATGTTAATGGGGATACCATATGGATGTGTGTTCTGCTGAGCACAATAGCAAATAAGAGTGTAGGGATATATACTATACACATTCTGAAAATTGGTGTACAGTGGTGAATCAGCAAATGCACAGAATTCCTTCAATCTGATTTGCTGAGACTACTGCATTTTAGTAAAGGTGTATGTAAGTTGTATTAATCAAATTGATTTGTATTAATGGATGTTTCTGTATCTGATTGCTACCATGTTTCATATCCATAAATATAAATGCTGCATAAAACATAAATTAAGAAAGTTCAGTTCACCTATGAATTCTGCCATTTTTGGTTATTAAACCAGCACTTGTGGGTATAATGCTATGATAAAGTTATGTGAGTAGTGGTAAGACAAAGCAGGTTGCTTGTTGCAATTGCTTTTTCAGATACTGAAATAATGGGTTCTCAAACTTGCAAGGTTATTGTGGGGGCATGGTCACAAACTGTTAGACCCTGCATATGCTAGCAGCCCCCACATATGGCTGCCAGCCAGAGCTCTTCTGAGCTGGGTGGCCGGAAAGCAGCAGCTGCTGGCCTGATGCCCAGCTCTGAAGACAGCACCACAGCAGCAGTGCAGAAATAAGGGTGGTGTGGCATGGCATGGGGAGGGGAGTAACCACTTTTTGCAAGGGGTCATGACAGCCTGAAATATTTTCTAAGGGGGTCACAGCAAAAAATCTTTGAGAACCCCAGAGGGAGCAGTATATGGACCCAATGTGCAGCTGGATGCATGCAGGCACTGTTCCCTTTCAGCCTCTGTTACCCTCTGGAGTGAGAAATCAGCTAAAATCACCACTGCCCGTGAAAAATACTGCTAGTATTTGTTCAATTGCCCTATCTGCAAATACTAATACCTGTGATCTACCCTCCTGTTGTCCCAAATCTCCCCCACCTTCTTGACCTGTACTTACTATGGCTGGGACTGCCGCTGTGCTCTGTGAATCCCAAGGAGAAGTGAGAATGCAGTGCTTGCAACTTTTGTGGATGAAGGGCCATGAATTCAGTATAACAAGTTTCCATTTATCTTGTGAATACACTCACAATAATACCTATGTGCACTGTAACTTTTGCAGCTGGAAATGTGATGCCTTGAAGGTGTCTCCATCCACACCGGTTGAGCAGCTCAGCAAGATAAGAAGAAAGAGGATGTGGTGTTAACCTGATTTTTATTGTTTATTAAAATTGTTGTATATTATTATAGGCTTGCCAATGATCTGACCAGAAGATAATCAAGTTCTTGACCTGAAATCAGCTTACACAGAATTAAATGTAAAGTTTTCAATATTTTGCAAGGACCCCTGGGGTGTCAAATGGCAAGAATGCTCATGCTGAGGACAAAGCCGGCCTTTAGAGATTCTTATTAAAATAAAGGAAAAAGTTATCAAAGCTCCAAACCTCTGAATCTAGAAGAAATAATACAGTTATTGGAGTACCTCTGGCATCATTCCTTGCAAAAAGGTACTTAGACTAGCGTACTCAACCCTTCTTGGGGACCTGGCAATAAGAGACAAAGGACCAGCCTTGTCTCTTACACGCCAAATGAGTCTGATGGTCCAGGTTCCTCAATGCCCATAATTGATGGTGCAATTACTAAATTGTCGCTAAGTTACACTGAAAAGCTAAAGAAACAGCTAAAGATGAAAAAAACCAAAAGGGAACTAAATAGCACTACTCACTCCACATGATGGTTTGCTCTGTTATAGCGTTTTGGCAGTATCCTGAATATTCATGTCAGTGCCCTGCCTTCCATGCCCAAATCCTCACCTGCATAATCTTAGTGTACACTTACTCTATGGGCTAGCATCTTCATACATATTAATGCTAATTATCTCATTCCTGAAAAAACCATTATCTTTGGTTTGAACCATTGCTTCCATATTCCTCCAGAGTACCTTTTGGTTACCAGCAGGTCCCAAAATTTTGGTAAACATATTCAGTTCCCTAAAATCTAAAAGGTAACAGGTAAGCTGTTTATCTGTGCCAGAGGTCACAAACACTCATGCTAACTTGCTTTAGCTAATCATACAGGATACAGGCCTGTAGGTTCCTTGTGTTATAGCCAGATATAATGAAGTAATGTCTACTGAAATTATTCAATACAAAAATATAAGCAAAATATAATGTAATCAGTCAAACAAGTAAGTAAAGACAGGATATGATATAGCAGGCTAGCATTATGGGCTATAGCAGGATGATATGTTGCAAGAGATCCTGCAAGCCTCTGGTGCTTTGGATACTAAGCACAGGATTTGGAGGGTCACCCTCACAGACAGAATGGACAGGGATAGATCAGAGAGGAGACAAGCACGGAAAAAGAGAAAGACACGCAGCAGGAGATGCTAGCGCTTCTCAAGTGGCAAACAAAAATGCTGGAGACTGTGTTGAACTTGAAAGTCAACAAGACTTGTGCTCTCCTCCCATTGCAGTCCTTAAAGAATTGCATTCTAGGACTTCCTTGCACACATCCCTTCCCACATTCCATGTGGCATCTGGGGCCACTGCACTACCCTAGCACTCCACCCTGTGGGAGAGTACAGACCATCACATTTGCACATACAAGACCTGTGAGAGACGAAGTTGGTGTATGTGTTTGTGGAATGAAAACAACTGTTCTTTCCCCTTCAAAGGTTCTTTTCCCTGTATTTATAAAGTTTCATTTAGTTATAAATGTCTGTGTGGGTTTGGAATAAAATTCTATTTATGGAAACTTAGTTCATCTTTATTAGTTCACAACATATGCTGGCTGGGGCTGACATCATTCACAGATAATAGCAATAGGTGCATTTGCAATGTTCTATTACTACACAAACAGCACTCATTACAAGTTCATATCTGAGTGCAGAAAAATGTTGCCATGCAGAGCACCCTACAGCAGCACACGTTACGGTGGCTCACAATTAAAATGATCTTTCAAAGCCTCCCTGAGCCATATAGCTCCCTGTTGAGCTGTTCTTATAACCCTTGTACCTAACTGCTCAAAATCAACATATGGCATTTCTACCTCCGCCTTTCGCCCTGGCAGAAGCTTTTCCCCCTTTGGTTCACAGATATTATGAAGCATCCAGCAGGCAGCTATAACATTGGTATATTTTTTTCACCGAAACCTAATCTTGTGAGTAGACAGTGCCAGCAGCCTTTCAAACAGCCAAAAGCACGTTCATCTGTCTGTCTGCACCTGGTGAGCCTGTAGTTGAAGTGCTCCTTGTTGCGGTGGAGATGGCTGGTATATGGCGTCATGAGCCATGGGAACATGGGATAGGCTGGATCTCCCAAGGTCACTATTGGCATTTCAATATAGGCAATTCTCTTGTCTGGAAAGAAAGTGTCTGCTTGCAGCTTTCTCAAGAGGCCTGTGTTCTCAAAGATGCATCGGTCACTCACCTTTCCTGACCATCCCCCACGGATGTTGGTAAAATATCATAGAAAAGTAGACCTTTTTGTTGATGTACTCTGTGGCAAGGTCATCTCCTGCCAAAATAGGGATTTGCATGCCGTTTATCACCCCACCACAGTTCAGGAACCCCACTGCTGCAAAACAGTCCATTATTAATGGCCCTGCATACTTGCATCACAGAAGCCCCCACAGTGGATTTCCTAACTCCAAAATGATTCTCGACTGCTCAGTCACAATCTGGAATTGCAAATTTCCACACAGCAATTGCCACTTGCTCTTCTCCACTGTTAGTGCAGCTTTCATTTTGGTGTCACTGTGCCGGAGGGCTGGGGCGAGCTCCATATACACTTCCAGAAATGTGTTCTTGTGCATCCAAAACTTCTGCAGCCACGGCTCATCATCCCATACCTGCATAACAATGTGATCCCACCAATTAGTGCTTGTATCTCTGGCTGAGATCTGATTTTCCACCATCTGCAGCTGCTCCGTGAATGCCAACAGCAATCTTGAATTGTTTGTTTCTGTGTCCCACAGCAAGCTAGCCTCCAAGGAATCATCATGTTCCCCACAGCTTCTCTTGTGGGAGGATCAGGTGCATTGTGCTCGCAACATTCATCACAATAATGCAGACCTGTGCAGGATCCGAGCTTCTCACAGAGATGGCAGACACGCAGCTTTGCAGGGCTTTTTGAAAAGAGGAGTGAAACATTATGGAATGGGGAGAACTGCATCATGGGACGCTGAAATCACGTTCCCAGTCACTCCTGCAGGACTTTTTGCCCCTATAAGGCATTGCAAACCCTTCCAGAAACATCCTGCACTAGATGGTGGCAAGGCGCACATCGGGATAGCTACCCAAAGTGCACTGCTCTCTGTGTCAATGTAAGCGCTGCTAGTGAGGATGCGCACTGCTGACACAAGGAAATCATTGAGGACGTGCAAAAGCGATTTAAGTGTTGCAGCAGCTGTGAGTCCATGTAACTTAACTTGACTTAATTTTGTAATGTAAGTTTGCCCATTGGGCACCAGGCCTGTATTGAGGGAAAATCTGTCTGAGGTTGCTTTGGCAGGACAAGGTGCTTTCAGTTCCATTCCACTGTGGGGTATGGAGTGGCCATCATCAAAATTGGGTGGCTCTCGAGGAGGATGAAGTACAGCTAGGAGATGGGCTTATTGAATATATTCCCTGAGCAGGCTATGGATCCCCACCCAAAAACCACCCTGGGATACCATTGGCATGAATGCTTAACTAGAGAGATAAATGATTTCTTTAAAATTTGTATTTTATGTGGACACTACTTGGTATCAGGAACTGTAGCCCTTTGCCATTGTGAAAGAAGTGGCCTAAATAACAGCAGTTACTATTCTCTGATAAAAAACAAAACAAAAACAGAATTATCTAGGTAGAAAATAAAGATTGAGTACTCTAGAGCTGATGGGAATAGACTTTCTCCAGCTTAATGAAGATAGATCTCTCACTTTCACAAGTTCCCTAAAGGAAATAAGGCATGCACTATTTGGCTGTCAAAATCGTAAGTATCGCTCTTGCTTTACTCTTGATCTGGTCCTTCTCCTTTTCCATATCAATAGATTAATGATAAAGCAGTTCCTAGTGTACTTAACGAATGCTTACACATTACTTTCTGTCTTTCTCATTTTCTGTATAATTCTCTTTATTCCTTGAAATACTTTATAGAATTGTCCTACTAAAAGACACAACATCAACAAAACCACATCAGAACAGTTTCCCCAAAGCCAATAGGGCAAAAATGAATTCTTTTGAATGAAATTGCATTTGATATCCTCAGTACTGGTATTGATCAGTGTAATTATTTAGGTGCCTGAGGAGGAAGGGGTGGTGTTTCAAAAGCACAAATGGCAGATAGGCACCCAGCTTTGAAAATCTCCCTCTTAATCATTACATTTAGAATGTCAATAGACAGTGCTATTGGTCATGTAATTGCTATTTGAAAATGTCTCCCTTGCTCATTTCAAGACATATTTTAACAAATTTTTATTGAAATATCATCCATGTCTTACAATATACCCGACTATGTACATTTTTTTCTTGTGCTGCAACAGCCATCTCCTTTCCATTTTTATTCTATTATGGTCATATAAGTATAAGAGGAACATTGGGAGATGTCTTTTATTCATTCTCTCCCATATGCTTCTTTGACATTGTCATTATCATCTCATATGAAACACAATTTTGTTATTGTTTATTAGAGAAAAAATTATAGAGCATTGCTCTGTGAGGTTTAACTTTGTAACAGGCTAGTCTTCACCTTTAAGGGCCAGGAGGCCTGGGGCTAGTCAGTCCAGTTCTATTATCAGAACAGCTAGGAAGGGATCAAGTAATTATAAAAGCCAGAAAGAGGCTTAGTGATAGAAGAGAATTGCAGGAGGGAAATCGATTTCTGTGATTGGCTTTGGAGCAGCGAAAGAAGGATAGAGTGAAAGGCCTCTGGGCCCCTGCAGGCTGTTGGTCATAGAATCATAGAAGAATAGAGTTGGAAGGGCCCTCAGGAGGTCATCTAGTCCAACCCCCTGCCCAAAGCAGGACTAACCTCAGATAAATCATGCCAGCCAGGGCTTTGTCAAGCCGCAGCTTAAAAACCTCTAAAGATGGAGATTCTACCACCTCCCTAGGTAACCCATTCCCGTGCTTCACCACCCTCCTAGTGAAAAACTTCTTCCTAATGTCCAACCTAGACCTTCCCCACTGCAACTTGAGACCATTGCTCCTTGTTCTGTCATCTGCCACCACTGAAAACAGCCTAGCTCCATCCTCCCTGGAACCCCCTTTCAGGTAGTTAAAGGCTGCTATCAAATCCCCCCCTCATCCTTCTCTTCTGCAGACTAAACAGGCCTAGTTCTTTCAGCCTCTCCTCATAAGTCTTGTGGTCCAGCCCCCTAATCATTTTTGTTGCTCTCCGCTGGACTCTCTCCAACTTGTCCACATCCTTTTTGTAGTTGGGGGGCCCAAAACTGGACACAATACTCCAAATGCAGCCTCACTAATGCCGAATAGAGGGGAATAATCACTTCCTGCAATCTGCTGGCAATGCTCGTACTAATGCAGCCCAATATGCTATTAGGCTTCTTGGCAACCAGGGCACACTGCTGACTCATATCCAGCTTCTTATCCACTGTAACCCCAAGTCCTTTTCTGCAGAACTGCTGCCTAGCTCGTCGGTCCCCAGTCTGTAGCTGTGCATGGGATTCTTCCATCCTAAGTGCAGGACTCTGCACTTGTCCTTGTTGAACCTCATCAGACTTCTTTTGTCCCAATCCTCCAATTTGTCTAGGTCCCTCTGTATCCTGTCCCAACCTTCCAGGGTATCTACCACTGTCCCTAGCTTAGTGTCATCTGCATACCTGCTGAGGATGCAATCTATCCCATCATTAATGAAGGTGTTGAATGAAACCATCCCAAGGAGCGACTCCTGGGGCACTCCACTTGTTGCCAGCTAGACTTCAAGCTATTGATCACTACCTGTTGAGCCCGATGATCTAGCCAGCTTTCTATTCACTTTATAGTCCACTCATCCAACCTATACTACTTTAACTTGCTGATCAGAATATTGTGGGAGACTGTATCAAAAGCTTTGCTAAAGTCCACCACTTTCCCCACATCCACAGAGCCAGTCACCTCTTTATAGAAGGCAATCAGGTTGGTCAGGCATGATTTACCCTTGGTGAATCCATGTTGACTGTTCCTGATCACCGTCCTCTCTTCCAAGTGCCTTAAAATGGATTCCTTGAGGACCTGCTCCATGATTTTTCCAGGGGTTGAGGTGAGGCTGACCAGTCTGTAGTTCCCTGGATTCTCTTTCTTCCCTTTCTTGAAGATGGGAACTAAATATGCCTTTTTCCAATCACAAAGGACCTCCCCCAATTGCCATGAGTTTTTTAAAGATAATAGCCAATGCCTCTGAAATCACATCAGCCAATTCCCTCAGCATCCTCAGATGCATTGCATCTGGCCTCATAGATTTGTGTATATTTAATCTTTCTAAATGGTCCTGACCCGATCCTTCGGCACTGAGGGATGCTCACCTCCTCCCCTTCTGTGCTTCCCAGGTCAGGGGAATAGCTTTGCTGTATGTCACTTCTTGAGCTTTTGTCTGAGAGAAGGGCTTGAAAGAAGCTAGGGGAGAGGAGCCTACAGAACTACTTAGGCTTGTCAATTTCCATTGTTCATTATCTGATTAATTTCACGTATCTATTTTACAGCATGTCTATATGGGGACACCCTGGAAAATAAAGGCAAATTAGCTAAAGATGTAAAGTTTATATATGTAAGATAAAGCAAGTTAAACTGTCATGTGGTTGCCTCATTCAAGAGTAAAGTGGCCTTTAATTCATGCACCTTGACTTAGCACCCTAATTGATTAGCCTTCATTTCCTGAGTGTCTGATTACCATCTTCTTGGAAGATGGATATTCCTGAAGCCAAATCTGTATGAATAAGATACCTTGGAAAGTAAAACTGAATGAGTTAATTAGCTCAGTCATTAGTGCATCTTGTAGTTCTGAAATGTCTTTCAGGTGTGGTGGTAGACGGTATTTCATGAAGAAAAAATGAATCTCTCCCTGCGGGAAATACTATACTAACTTCATGAAGACCAAAATCTAGTCCTCCTTGAAGTCTTGGCAACTTTTCAATTGACTTTAAAAGAACCAGGATTTGGTGAAACCAAGAAAGTTGAAATTTAACAACCCCCCCCCCTTTTGTTTTTATTTTTTGTGAACACTGTGTTTTAAAGATAAAATTTTTTCATGGTTATTTTTAATAAGTCACAGGCAGGTTGCAGGCAATAAACAAACATTCACGGGAGCCACTGACCTGTCTGCATTACTTAAAAATAATCAGGGAACAGAGGAGACTGACAGCTGCAGTCTCACCACCACGTGGAGGTCACAGCTCTGGTTCCAGCCCTGGCCGAAGCAATAGGGAAAGTGTACAGCTCCAGCTCTGGTCAAAGGGGCAAAGTGGGGGGCACAACTCTGGCCCTGGCCACAGCCAGGGGCGGGAGAGATGCACAACCCCTGCCTCAGCTGAAGCTCCGGGTGGCAGTGGGGAGATGAACAGCCCCTCCGTGGATAGAGCTCTGGGTCGGGGGGGACGCACTGCCCCAGCTCCAGCCACTGATAGCTGAAGCGAAAGAAGTCATGGAGGTCAGGTGAAGTCACGGAATCCATGACTTCCCTGATCTCTGTGACTAAATCGCATCCTTAACTATGTTCAATAGTAGAAATAGTTACATTTTGCTCAAGTATGCACAACTATCAATAGAGCTTTGCAGCCTCTGCAACTCATAAGAATTCAGTTTGTCCCAAGAATTCCCCTACAGCAGTTATTTTTATAAAGATGCATGAGCCGTGTACAGCTCACTTTCCATGTAATAATCACATAGGAGTCTTTTTACAAAGACCACAGTGGGCCAGGGCAGGAAGAGGTTAATGCTCTGACCTGCAGCCAGGAGATGACATCATCTGCATGGCACAATGCTTCTGAGAAATGGCAAGCTTATTGCACTGACCACAGTCCTCTCTGTGACCTTGTGTTCCCCCCGTCTGTTTATTGTATTCAAGTCACCTGCTGTTGCTTGCTTCATATTAAGGGCTTGCCTACATGGCGAGGAACTGTATGGCAAGCCAATGTGTGAAACTACAATGCGTTGTGAGGACACTGCCACAGCACAGTAAAAGCCCTGGCATGCAGCTTAGCACAGTACTATTTGGAAGCGTAGCATGAGAAGTTCATGCTATGGATTGTTCACCCACCCATTCAGAAAGTGAGAAAGCTGGCCAAGTTTCCCTCAGGCAAGGGAAAGCCTGGTGAAAGGGAGAAACGAAAGGAGAGAGAAGGCCTGGGAACAGGTGGTGAAAATTCTGTCACACCCCCTCCCACTGAGGGAATCCCAGTCTATTTCTGGTTGGATGATGACCTGTTGAGTCTCTAGGTAATTACTTTGGTCAAAGAGTTGTTTTCCTAACTTATTCTACAGCATGTTTTCCTTTTGGCTTCTTCTGTGGCTAATTAGCTTTTTCATGACATGGCTCCCACACAGGGTTATACATTTACCTGAAACACAGCACAGTAGCATTCAAGGTCCATTCTCTTTAATAAACTGTGCGGTTGATTCATCATGTTCCTGGTGAGAGAGTGGATCAAAAGGAATCGAATACAAAATAAATTGTTTCACTGAGAAAGGTATGAAATGCAATTGTGCGTTTTCTTGCTTTGTTTCAAAATGCTACAGCCATTGTGATATTCAATTGTTCATATTGGTTCTAAAACGACGTGTTGGGCTGAGCATAAAAATAGCTCTTGCATCAGCTTCTTTTTGAAAATGCTCTTATATAGCTAAGAATTGCAAAAAGAGACCGATTATAATGTAAGAGCTAAAAAGCAAACAGAATACAGATAACTATACCATTACGTGTACCTTTATAAAACTACAGTTGACAAGAAGGTGAATGCAGAAAGGCAGCTAATAAGAATTAGAGTAGCTGACAATGTGCATGTTGCAATATCAGCAGATTAAACAACAATATTGCATGCTCAGGAGGCTGAGTGACAAGTACAGCAGTACTAGTTTTGAAGGGTTAGATGGAAGGTCACAGCCAGAAGGTATCCATCATCACAGAAAACTCCCTGCATAAGCTCTTTTCTACTGTTCTTTCATTCATACTAAAGCTTAACTGGGTGTAGTTCATTTAATGTACATTTCAGATGCAAATGACTCAGTGGAGGTGGAATATAACTTAATTTCTTTACTCCTGTCATGTTGAGCTTAGTTTACACTTTGTCATTGCACCTTGGGGAGCAAATTTAATAATGGTCTCTTCAATCTAGTAGAGAAAGGTATAATAGAATCAAATGGCTGGAATTTGTAGCTAGCCAAATTCAGAGTTGGAAATAAGGCATACATTTTTAATAGTGAACATAATTAACCATTGAGACAATTTTGCTGAGGGTTGTTGTGGATCCTCCACCACTAACAATTTTTAAGACAAGATTGGATGCTTTTCTAAAAGATATGGTATAGTCATTATTTGGGGAAGACTGAATGATCACAATGGCTCCTTCTGACTTTAGAACCTATGAATCTATTAAGCCTTTGAGCTCAGTGGTCAACAGAAGATGATTTGCAGCGGGGGTAGCTTTCCATTGCGTACAATTATCAGCAGTGTTTTGAAGTGCTCATGTATCTTTTGCCCCTGACAGAAACAGAGTAATCCTGTGAAGACTGTGGGAGAGAGGAAACTGTACTATTCTCCAGCCTAATCACTTTAGGAAGAAGGAGCGCTAGCATGCTTTTCTATCCAATCTAGATTTTTAGGCACTGTTTTCCTTTTTTACTTGTGAGCTATGTACAACTATAAGACCTGATCCCCAAAGGGACTGAACAACTAAAACTCCCCCTGACTTCAGTATGCATTGAGAAATCCTAGCACTGAGCAGTACAAGGTTCTAAGAACTTTCCCTGGCAAACAAGCAGAAGTGAGATGACCTGTGTGTAAACCAACTTGTTTAATACCATTCAGCGTTCTTAGATGGAGAGGGTTTGATTGTGGCTGGCCAGTATGCTGGTGTGTGGAATGGCAGGAGAGGACAGAAGTAGTCTTCTCTACATGTTACATGGACAGCATGTGGACTGGCCACAATTGCAGCTCTTGCACTCGAGAGTGAGGAGGGAGGCTTGCCTGTGGCATTAGCACACTGAGGGGAGCAGACTCTATCCTCCTGAAGGAAGGAAGCAGTACGATCTCCCTACACCCTGACCTGCTTGGAGAGAATTGTGCCTTCTTGAAGAACAGCCCCACCCGAGGTCCCTGTTGGTGTGTGTTGGTGCAGCTCCTTCCCCTCAACACAGTCCCTAGTTCAATGACACTGTTGTGGCCCAAAGCGATTGTGGCATTGAGTCACTGGCTCGCATTTATTACCAGACAGTGAACTGCTATGTCACTGTCAACCTGTTGTGGGTTTTTTTTTTTTTTTTAAAAAGAACAGATATTTCTCATGATAATAAGGAATCATTGCTTATTGTGGTGGTTGCTTTTTTATCCCTATACAATTCTCCTGCATCATATATCTTTCGTGCTTTGCCATTAATAAAAAATGGGAGTTCTTTAACAGAGGACTGAAGCATTTTCACACATTTAAAGGCTTTCATCTGAGGCTCTCAAAGCCATTTACAAACATTAATTATGTAAAGCTGGTCATAACCACTGTGGAATAGGTACATATTATTATCCCCTTATACAGATAGAGGCACAGAATGATTAAAAGACTTTGTAAGTCACACAGAAGGCCACTGGCACGGTCTGGAACACCACAATTCAAGAAGAATGTTGATACATTGGAGAGGGGCATGGTAGATTCAAAGAAGAGCCATGAGGATGATTAAAGAATTAGAAAACATACCTCAGAAAGAGACTGACTGAAGGAGCTCAATGTATTTAGCTTAACAAAGAGAAGGTGAAGGGGTGATGTGATTATAGTCTATAAGTGCCTATGTAGAGAAGAAATATTTGATGATGGGCTCAGCAGAGAAAGGTATAAATTGATACAATGGATGGAAGTTGAAGCTAGCCAAATTCAGACTGGAAATAAGGTGTAAACTGAGGGTAATTAAATACTGAAACAATTTACCAAGTGCCATGGTATATTCTCCATCACTGAAAATGTTTAAATCAAGATTGCATGTTTTTCTGAAAGATATCCTCTAGGAATTATTTTGGGAAAGTTCTATCTCAGGTGCTATATAAGAGGACAGACAAGATGATCTCAGGGATTCCTTCTGGCCTTGGAATCTATGAATAATATCCAAGAATCTGAACTCCCAATTTCCTGCGCAAGCTCCTGAATATAACTGTCACCTTTGTTATGTAAGAGCAAAACAGGAGTGCAACAAGCTTAGGGAATAATAGCTATGATTCTTTTTCTCCTATTAAATTCTAATTAAGAAATTAGTTCTGCTTCTCTCCCCAGGGGTAAATCCCTCATCTGAGCATTGATGCTCTTTACTGTGTCTTTTGCCCTTTACACAACATACGTAATACAAAAAAATCACATGAGCACAGTGGGCTTTAAACAACTGTTTACTAAGCATATAGAATTTGCAAGACCTAACTACATCTGTACACTGCTGCTCTGACTTCTGAAAAAAAAGACAGAGATGCTTATTGAATGGCTTCTAAGCTATTTAAAGGGGTGCTACATAATCTTACACACTACATACTCATACTTTGGTGTAAAAGATCATATAAAAGTCATAAATGCATTACTATTATTAAAAATGCAACATGCTACCAATTAAATCTGAGAGATGATTTACAGCTTTTTTCTAGATGTCTTGAAGGCACCACAACAGTATCTGGAATAGTGTATTTGTATTTTATGCTGTAGCTGTATCAACAACGTTTTCCTCTTCTGTACTGTTAGGGTCACTTGCAGTAGATAGCAGGACATGATTTTCACTGGTACTGGTACAAGTAACCGTCTGCTGCTGTATTGTAGCTTTGGTATTTTCAGTGAAAGTCACTGATATAGAACATACTGCAGAGCTTATGCTTAAAAGCGGTTTACATGACTTCTTCATGACAGGTTCAGTGCCATGGTCAGTGCCATTTCTGTCCAATAAGAGAGAGGTTTCCCTTTCTGTAGCCTCTATAATGTAATCACTGTAGGGTTCCTCAAATTATTCTGGTGGTCTCTTATTAAGACTTTATCTCCCACAATAAAACTATATAGTCAGATGTGACGTTTTGTGGGCATTTGACGAAGATACTTTTGGTAATGTCCTTCTGTGGATGGGGCTTTAACAATTCCAGGCAAGACCTGTTGTTGGTCTGATTTCCTATAGGTCAATATGAAATTTGCAGTTTTGTGTTGTCAGCTACCTTTATCTGGAGATGTGGCGTGAATCACTTGTTTGAATGTTCTGGTTAACCTTTCTACTAAATCTATTGTGGCAGGATGATAATGAATTAATGTGACATGCGTGATAACATTTCTGCTCACGAGCCACAGTTTGGCCACCCCTGCTCTTGAGATTGGGACTATACTGTACAGTCTGATCATGGAATTATTTCAGTATCAAAAGCTAAATCAACACAGGGCAAGCCAGAATGGATTGTTGGGCTATTAATATGGCAGTTGTAGAAGTGCTTTTAGTGTGATGATTAACATAATCAGAAGTGAAACGCATGGGAGAGAATAGATATGGAGAAGCTATGGGCATCTGGTTAAGGACATGCAACATATATATTAAAGTATGGAAGACATCACTAATACATATGGCATGTAATATTTGAATAGCCAATATTTCTAAGTGAGGACAGGGAATGGGATATTGCTATCTGGGTATCTCTCATATACGGATGAATAGAGTTACAGGAGAGCAAAATATGTATTATACCGACCTATTTTGTGTTATACCATACTTTTAAAGTGCATACACACAGTAATAATGCAACTACACTGTTCAAAGGGGGGAAACACTGTGACCATTCTGCCTTGAACTCTCCAGACTGCAGAAGGACATGCCTGATACCATACTCCTTCCTGGGGTGAACCTGCTCATTCTACCCCACTATACCAAGCCTACTTTACAGGGGTGGAGACATCATTTCTCCCCTTTTCACCTCTCTCTTTTGGGGATAATGGTTATGCACAGTTCCTCTGCTCAGTGCAGCACTTCTCAGGGCCCAGGTAGGACACTGAATCCCGAAAACATATAGTGATGGCTAAAACCTTGCACTTTTTATGAACAAGGACCACCCTGCTTGAACAGATGAATTAATAAAAACCTTAGAACAATAGTCTCCCAATCACAGCCTTGAACCTATTATATGGGATGCATGAGAACTACAGACCAGGCACAGAGAAGGGTAGGCAGCACCTATTCTTCAGACCACAGACAAGGATGCTCCCTTTCTCCTTGAGTTGACTTCTGTTCTTCCCCAAAGGAAGATGAATAACCCAATTAGGAAGACTGGTAGAATATTAACCTTTCAGTTTAGTCATGCACCTGTGTGGATTGTTGGTGGCTAAAATCAATCCTGGGATCTCTGGATCTTAAAGCATGAGCCTCTGTTGCCTAAGCAAAAAATGCCTGATGTGTCCGTAGTAGTCTCATCAACCTCTATATGTAGTCCAGCCATTACTACAAGGAGACAGATCACCACACTGCATGGGAATGGATTACACAAACAGTCCCTCTCCTGTCTTGTGAATGATTTAAAATACCCACCAATTTTCACTGAAGAAAGCAGAAAGTATGTTCCCTATCAGAAGATTCTTTGTACTTTGCTCTCTGGTGTGGAAAAGTAGAAAAAGGCTATTATGCCACCAGCTAAACAGCAGCTGAATTTTAATTCAAAGATAGAAGCCTCAATTCTGCAAGGTAAACAAACATCCTCAATTCCCAATGCAATCAGTGCCACTCAGCATAGTGCAGCATTAGTGGGGAATGCCTTTTTAGTGCTATATATCTTTGTAGTATCTTAATTTTGTTCCCCTTAGATGTTGTTTTATTGTCATGTAAATAAAATTGTATCACTATTTGTACATATTTAACTGCTGTGACATAGGCATTTCTTTCGATTGAGTCACTATTGTACTGCTTTATAAATAACATTACAAGGAGAGCTGGTTGAAAAACTTCCATTGGAACTGTTTGCAGTTTCATCAAAATCAAAACATTTTGTGAAAATGTATTGATTTCAATGACATTTTTTATTGGAAAAAGTTAAAAAGTTATAGCAAAAACAACAAGAGTCCTGTAGCAAGGTAGTCTTTAAAGTGCTACAGGACACTCGTTGTTTTTGCTGTATAGAGACTAACACAGCTACCCCTCTAGAACCTAAAAAGTTATGTTTCAATTTTCTTTTTAATTACTTTCACTTCAACTTCTATATTATATTAATATATTACATGTATTATATTTTATACATACTATGCACATTGAAAATGAATTGAAAAACATTTTAACACTATCAAAATGAAGTGTTAAATTGGCCCATTATGATTAATCATTGTTGTGGAATATAGCTTGCCTACTTTTATTTATATCCAATGGAATTGTGTTATTGACCATTAGAATGATCTGTGTCAAGCACTTGATGTACTTTACCTATTTTAAGAATGGCTGTGATACTTCTCTGGAAGAGAAAGGAACAAGAACATAGATGCTGAAACTAGGGTGCTGCCTTGAAGTGTTTTCCATTATATAGAGAGTTCATAGTTTGGTTCAATGGCTCTCAGAACCCGCACTATTCAAATTGTTCCAACTATCCCTGAATAAGGACCATTTGTTTTGTAAGGTGTTTTAATTTAGCTCTTCTTATTAGACCATTGGCGCCTGATGCTGTACAAACAGAGAAGTACATATGATCCCTGTCTCATAGAATTTACAATCTACCTATATATTTGCAATACTGAAATACACTTTCCCCTCTTTTTCTGATGGTTGTTAAATTTGACCAAGAAACACAATTATTATCTTTTCCAGGGTAATCTTCTTCTGAGGAAGAGCCAAAGGAACACTGCTGCTAATAGAATTTGAACTTGAAGAATTTATATTAATAAGGCATCTGTTATCAAATAATGTAATTACGGGTGATGCCAGATTTGTACTGCACTTTTCTTGGACATTATACTCTTGATTGACCACAGAGCACTAGTTTTTATTCCCACAGACTGTTAAATACTTTATACTTAAAAAAAATAAAACCCAACCCCTTCTCCCCCTCCCCCCCATATGCACATAGAAGAATTGTGTAAATTCATTGTCATCACCTATTTTTTCTCCCCCACAGCTGTCCTTCCTTTTTATTTTTATCTCACATGTACGTTACATGTTATCTCAAATTTTGTTAATCTTCCTAAAGGTGGGACTATATCCAACTGTGGGTCTCTCTTTCTCATAATTTGGAACTGCCATCAATCACTGTAGTATCTGAGTGCCTTCTATGTAAAATAGTAATGGCAAAATTGCTAGTGGACTTCATGGAGTTTCTGGCTCTTCTTTCCTTTTGGATAATAGAAACTTCTGTTTTGGAGTTTGTTTGGTGGTTTTTTTTAAGACATAGTGGTTGATATCATAAGTGGGGTCTTGGTGAGAAACTTTATTAAATAGAAAGGTTAACAGTGTTTCCTAAAGGCCATCAGACTCTGGCTTCATCCAGTCTCCTCTGGAAGTCCATTCCACCATCAGATCCCCTGAGTTGAAGTTGTTTTACTCCTGGCTCTGATGCACTTCGTTCTGGGCTTTATGCTCTGTATTATCCCAGAGGAGTGCAACTTCCATGCAATTCCTAGAGGGAGATGTGCTTTCCTATCTAGCTGTGGCTTTGAAAATTAGGATCAATGGGATCAGAGCACAAGGCCAATGTGCTCACATGAGCAAAACTGTGATGGATATAGACAGCTGTATTTTGTCCCAGACTTGTGATGGATATAGACAGCTGTATTTTGTCCCAGACTTTGTATTGTCTTCACATTCATCTCCAGATGCAATGAATTGTACCAGTCTGGTGGTGACAAATATATGGATTACTGTGGCCAGGCTTTCATCTAGCAGAAAAGGCTGATGTTTCTTAGCAAGTTGGGGGTAAAAGGAAGTGTTTCTGGCAACTGAAGCTGCCTGCTCATCCAAGCTCAGTGTCCTTCAACGTGTTTGTGTAGCATTTAGCACAATATGGGGCTTCAATTCTGTGTGTAGCCTTTAGGCATTACCACACTATAAATTCAGTAACTAGTAAAGGCTCAGCTTGGATATTAGATACGTGACATGCATAACCACATAGTTGGTGAAGTTTGCACTGTGATACAGCCATCCATACACAATACCTGAGATCAGAGCCAGGCCATTAGATCATGCTAAAAATATTAATGGTGAATTAAATAGTGCAAATTAGAGGCGGGGAAGTCCCATACAAGATTGACCCATCTCTACTAAAATCGTAGCTCATATATTGGCCAATACCTGAACCCCCTTTTGTCTGTAATGCACCTAATTAATTATTCAGTGTTTTATTTGGTAGATCTGAAGGAAAATTCCAGACTAATTTCCACAAGATTACTGTTGGATGCAAAATATTTAATTAACTTTATAACTTCGGGCCAACATTTTCAGTATGAGTGTCTAAATTACACGCCCAACCCAAATCTGAAAGTTTTAGACTTCATTTGTGCAGGATGGTGGGGGGAGGAAGGGGTGGTCTGTTTGGTTTTTGCACATTGTATAAGTCTGTATTTCTTTCATAAAGGTCTAATAAGGATTGCATTTTACTTAAGTAAAAAAAAATTTAGTGCAGGCCTTTCTATCTAAAATAAACAACAGTATAGAGAAGTGACACTTTCAGGTCATTTTATACTGAAGAGGCTTCATAAAATTAGGGATTAAAAATTTCTTTAATTTAGAGCTAAGGGAATAATTCATAATGAATAATTTATTTAATGCATTTTGTCTTGAAACAGATTGCAATTTTCTCAAATTTACTCATTATCTGCGGAGAGAATTATTTGATTGTAAGCTCACTTGCAAGCAATTTGACAGGAGTATCTTGTATGTGCAGTCTGAGATTTGAGCTATGTAAAATGAATTGCTTAAGTCATGAGGTACATTTCTGTTTCTTGATGATATAACTTTTAGAATCAGGTTTTCCAGTGTGTCTGTTCATGGCAGGAGAATTTTAAATTTGGTTTCTGGGAATATTCTACAGTATTTGCTTAAAATTTGCTGTTTCTGTGAGCATTTAACACTTAAAGTCAATATTTGCTGAAAAGGTTTTGCAGTGTCTGCCTAAGTTTACCTAAAAGCAAACCATTATCCCCCATTCTGCAAACATTACTAAACACAGTACTTACAATAGTGAGTAGTCTCATTGAAGGCCATTAGACATACTCATGGTAATAAATATTGCACAATTTTCAGTATCAGACCTAGTTTTGTGGCTATTTCAGTGGAAAAAGATAGATTTTTCACCCACTATATTTGGGATTGCAATCCCCAAAACTTCTACCTAGAGTCACATCCTGTGGGGTGTTGTCACCGAGCACCGTTGATTTCAGTGGGTGTTGAGGCAGCTCAACCCCTCATGAAATTGGCCCCAGTCAGTTCTAGTTCTGGGCTGTCTCACATAAGAGCAAGCCCCACATTCACAGAAACAACTCACCAGTCAACATCCCTTGTGGCTAGGTGCTTTCCCCTTTGTACGTTCCTTCTGTGGCCTAGTCCTCTGGCCAGATCAGTTAGTCCCCTTCAGGGGTATTCAGTCCCCTCCACACCCCTTCAAAAATTCAGTCCCCTTCAGGGGTATTTAGAGTCCCAAAATAAACACCATCTTCAACATTAGTAGCAAGTTCATATAAATAAAAGGTCCCATCACTCCTCCCAGGCTCAACTCACTTTTCTTCTTACTCTTATCAGCCTGCTGACTCCCTAGGCATTTCACTACTGGATGTCCAAGTATAACATTATCCACAGTATTCTTATCAGCAAGTTAAAAAAGTATGGGTTGGATGAATGGACTACAAAATGGATAGAGAATTGGCTAGAGCAAAGGGCTCAACAAGTAATGATCAATGGCTCCATGTCTAGCTGGCAGCCAGTCACAAGTGGAGTGCCCCAGGGGTCGGTCCTGGGGCTGGTTTTGTTCAACATCTTCATTAATGATCTAGAAGAGGGGTTATATTGCACCCTCAGCAAGTTTGCAGATGACACTAAGCTAGGGGAAGTGGTAGATAGGATACAGAAGGACCTAAACAAATTGGAGGATTGAGCCAAAAGAAATCTGATGAGGTTCAACAAGGACAAGTGCAGAGTCCTGTACTTAGGATGGAAGAATCCCATGCACAGCTACAGACTGGGGACTGATGAGCTAGTCAGCAGTTCTGCAGAAAAGGATCTTGGGGTTACAGTGGATAAGAAGCTGGATATGAGTCAGCAGTGCCCTGGTTGCCAAGAAGCCTAATAGCATATTGGGCTGCATTAGTAAGAGCATTGCCAGCAGATCACAGGAAGTGATTATTCCCATCTATTCGGCATTGGTGAGGCCGCATTTGGAGTATTGTGTCCAGTTTTGGGCCCCCCACTACAAAAAGGATGTAGACAAGTTGGAGAGAGTCCAACAGAGGGCAACAAAAATGATTAGGGGGCTGGAGCACAAGACTTATGAGGAGAGGCTGAAGGAACTAGGCCTGTTTAGTCTGCAGAAGGGCAGAAGGAGGGGGGATTTGATAGCAGCCTTTAACTACCTGAAAGGGGGTTCCAGGGAAGATGGATCTAGGCTGTTTTCAGTGGTGGCAGATGACAGAACAAAGAGCAATGGTCTCAAGTTGCAGTGGGGGAAGTCTAGGTTGGACATTAGGAAAATGTTTTTCACTAGGAGAATGGTGAAGCATTGGAATGGGTTACCTAGGGAGGTGGTGGCATCTCCATCTTTAGAGGTTTTTAAGATGAGGCTTGACAAAACCCTCGCTGGGATGATTTAGCTGAGGTTAGTCCTGCTTTGAGCAGGGGGTTGAACTAGATGACCTCCTAAGGTCCCTTCCAACTCTAATATTCTATGAACATAAACTGAAACAGTTCCTTTCCACACAGTTTCTCTTCAAATGCCTCTTCTTTGTGGAATGCTGGCCTCTCGACAACATTCCAGGGGCCTATCACAGGAGTTCATGCCATTCTCCTCTACAGCTAACTTCACACAGATGGGACTTCCTCCCTTTTTAAATCTTACATATAACACATTTGTGGCAGGAAGGGGTAATTAAACAGGGTTGGCCAGCCCCAGGCTCCCTGGCCTATAAAGGGGCAGGCCACCCTGTTCCATGGATACTTTAGAATTAATTGACTGGTTTGAGCTAAGGTATGTTTGTGCGCTGGATCTGTAAATGTTACATAACTACTTATGCATTTTTGCAACAAAGTAAATCAATGTCAGCCTTCACTTGGAGAGACTTGGCCAATTAATTCAATTGCAGAGTTTACAGTGATGGGTCTGCATTCATAAGAAAGTACAAACTTGCACTTGATTATGTAACATTTCTATCTTCTGCACTGCCACTCCAAAAGCATTTAAAGATACAATACGCCCATAAGCCAGAATGAGCAGAGGTACTAGTAAACTGCCTGTTTTCTTGCAATTCACTTAGGTAAATCCTTGTATCAGATGAGCAGTCTGATAGACTTCAACTTCCTACTCGTCTGAGGAAGATTTGGCCCTCAGTGTGTTTCTGAGTTATAAAATGTTCTTGTTCTCAAGTCCACCATAGACACCATTGTTGTTTGTTGAAAATAAATCAGGATTTAAGCAGATTCTGTTATATTTGTCAACTTAAATATTAACAGCTGCTATTTTAGTCATTCAATATACTCTTATACTTGTTGTTGTTACTTATATTAATAGGAGCCATTCCTGAAGCCCTAACTTGGGCAAAACTACCATTAACTGACTCCAGTTGTGAGTTGCCTGAGTAGAAACTGTTGGATTAGGCCTAAATATAGTAGCTCTTCTGATTTGGAAGGATTCTGAAGCATCCTCCAGTTCAGTGGCTCTCAACTTTTCCAGACTACTGTATTTTCAGGAGTCTGATTTGTCTTGCATATCCCCAAGCTCCATTTAAGTTAAAAGCTACTTGCTTACAAAATCAGACATAAAAATCCAAATTGTCACAGCATACTATTACTGGAAAATTGTTGACTTTCTCATTTTTACCATATTATAAAATAAATAAATTGAAATATAAATATTGTACTTACATTTCATTGTATAGTATACAGATCAGTATAACCAAGTCATTGTCTGTATGAAATTTATTTTCTTCTGATTTTGCTAGTGCTTTTTATGTAGCCTCTTGTAAAACTAGGCAAATATGTAGGTGAGTTGATGTACCCCAGGGTTACGTGTACCCTGTTTAAGAACTACTGCTCCAATACATATATTAGTTATGCAAATTATTTGCTCAATTAATTTAGCCTCTTTGTCTTCACTTGAGGATTTTATTCTATATTGTCGTTTTTCACTCTGATCATGAACAATTATTATCCAATTATCCAATTATTGTAAATTTAAAATTGTGATAGTCAGTGGTGACTGGTCACATAAATAATAAGGTATAATTTCTGTTCCCTAATTGGATAAAGAGGACAAGGCTTGCAGAAACCATTAGAGCTATGACTCTCTGAGGGAGAGATACCAATTTAGAGAAAGGTAGAAGCACACGAATGGAATTTACAATAAACACAATTATGGTATTTTTTAAATGGTAGATCATTTCCCTTTTGGGCTTTATCCAGGTCTGCTTGAGGATTGTTCCTAGCAAAATTAGGGTAATGTAAGATTTTTTTGGGCTGGGTGCCAAGTTTGTGGGGGGGATTGGGGGGTCGGGGAGGGTTGGTTTGGTTTGGTTTGGTTTGGTTTGGTTTTAGTTACAAAAGGTATAATCAGAATGATCCTTTTCAACTTGTTTAATTGACTAAGTCTATGCCAAGGGTCTGGTGAGGGGTTTTGCAATTCCTGTTAGCTTTTTGTATTAAGCAATGTCCCATTCCATACAATATATATACCACTTCCAGTGCAACTACTCAGGCATGCAGGCTTCATAGATGCTTTCTGTAAACATTCATGAGAATAAAACTGCATTACTTGGAAGTTCACAGAAAAGGACACATAAGCATGAGCATACCTGAAACAATTTTGCTTTTAAATTCAGGTGAATACCTGTGAAATGTTTTTGCATTGTGCACCCATTTCTGCTATATTTCTACAAGAATTGGTTTACCAAACATTTGTCTTTCTGAGTTTACTGCCTTTTCTTTGGCACGCAAATTTCCAAAAATCACCTTCAAACTTTGCCTGCAAACTTGGATGCACAGCTAGTTTTTTCATCCAAAGTTCACACTGCCATGCACAACTTGGAAATAAATAATAAAGCATCCAACATTCATGTGAGGTACCCAGCACCTGTGTTGGGATGAACTGGGCTATTCACATGTCACTCAGAAGTATTGTTTCAGGCTGTCTGCAGACTCAAGGAGACATCACTGCATCAGTTACATGTGGCCCACATTCTGAAGCTTATCTTCACAACCGTAAGGCCTAGGGATTTAATCTTTTTAAGGAAAGCTTAGATTCTGAAGCACAGTTGTGCAGCAGTTTTTTTTTTTCAGAAGCTGTATTTATGTGGCCATTAGTGAGGGCTCTGACGATTGTTAATCATTCAATCTTTTAAAGTATATCAGACTGCCATTCTCAAGAGCACTGTCGTCATTCATCCTTCACTTGTGAACTGTTCAGCAAATGACATTTCACTTGAGATGGCAAACAAAGATTTACATTGATGTACTGAAACAACAAAATGAGAATTAAGAGAGGTGGCCTTTTACCAGTTTTATTTTAACAGAAATATAAGCAATCAGTGGTTTCTGCACATATGGAAATAAATGCTCAGGTGAACTGTTTGTCTTGTAGTGCCCATAGCAACTCTTCTACTGTACATTACTATATAATCTCTCTTTTTTCTTTTACGTGAAGCCCACAGATTTCTAATTTGTATACTGATTCATTCTTTCTACTTTTTATTTTAAGATATGACTTGTTTTCACTAAAGCCCGTGCGTTTACTGCCAAAGCTTGTTGTCAGTATCACCTTATACTTGATTGATCTGTTGTTTCTCTGGTCCATTTGTGGAATATTATTGAAGTATATATGCACAAAAGAAGAGTAGGTGATTTTGTTTCAAGTTTCCAAACTGTGGAAATAAACCACTTATTAAACTTAATGACTTAGCTATGAAGAAAATATTACACCAATATATATTAAAACAGTACTTAACAGTATTTCCTTTTTGGCATCTTTTAAATTAATAATCAGATCAATTTTAGTTTATATATAGGCCTGATGGATTCTCAACAATTTTTAGCACAAGGATTGAAGCAACTCTCTTACAAATCTTAATTGTTCAGGCAATGAAAACATATGTTCTTTTCTGGTCTTTGTTTAACTCATAGTTAACCATGATTTATAGTTTGTGTAGTGCAATCAGAACTACATAATTTATAGTTAATTTAAGTGGAATTTGCAACTCAAAAGTAGGGACTATGTCTCTGATCCTGCACCTTTAAAGTCAGTGGGAGTTTTGCCATGGACTTCAATGAGTATGATCAAGCCCTAAGAACCTGAGACAAGGTTTTTTTTAAGTCAGTGAAGTCAATTGAGTTCAGTGGGCTTTGGATCAGGCTCTTTTAGTCAATTTTTCCCCTTTAATTTATGCAGCAGCACTGATGTCATTGAAGCTACCCCAGATTTCCTTCAGTGTAACTGCTGGTAGAATTTGCCTCTATTCCATGCTTTGCGAGTTCTTAGTATACTTGGTATTTTCTAGTCCACTCCTGTATCTAAAACACATTCAAACTCTTCTATAATTAGGTAGCATTCACCAGACCCCCTTTTGTCCATTCAGTGTTCCAGTCTGCTTCATGCAGCTGACATTGAATTAGATAGAAAAAGATAAATGACTTTGCAGTGGATAATTGTAATTTAAAACAATAAGAAACCCAGAAATAAATTAATTTTATAGCTACATTACTTTTGGGATGCGAGATCCATCACTCTTATAGTGTAGCACCATCATTAAGCTGCAGTGCAAGCATATGATTTTAATTCATTTGGTAGTATGGGGATTTGATTTTCTGTTGACAGCAGGAGCAGTATGTCAATGTACAATTCGTAATGATAATTATTCCCTAGTTAGGCAAATAAAAATGACAGGCTGGGGAGTCAGACAATGCATTGAACTAATCTAGATTTTTCAAACAGGTATCTGAAAAACGAAAAGCATCTATTTGGGTTTCATAAACAGTTTTAGAAAGATCCTTAATTAAATAGGAGCAAACAATGAGTAATTCAACCAAGACATGTGAAGTGTAATCCCTAAGGCAAACCTATTCTAAGAAAATTCTGCATTGTCCTAAAAATATTGTCCCAGTAAATATCAGCCAACAACATCTCTCTCTGGTGTAAATAAGGAGTAACTCAGCAGAAGCCAATGGAATTTCACTGATACAAAATTGGAGTGTGAGGAGAATCAAGCCCACTGTTTCTTCCTGTAGATTTATACACTGCCTCCCTTCCAAACAGCTATAAATACTTTATTGTTTATATAGTTAGATTTATACATTTTGCAGTCTGACCCAAGCCATTATCCATAAAAGTTATTTTTGTCATAAACTTGATGAATATTTATCAAGGGATGCATTTTATTCAGTATCTTCCCTTCACCACACATGCAGCTCTACAGCATGAGAGATGTCTGCTTTGGGAGAACACTGCACCTGGGTCCCCTTTAGGATGCTGTAGGGTAAACATACATTAATGAGCAGAATACAAGAAAAATACTGGCTTTTGTCATTCAGGGTGAAATTTGGACAGACCACGAAAGGCACTCCACAACTACCTTGATGGTAGGAGAAACACAGGCAAAAACTCTGTGTAATGGGACCTATATATCACATGGAGGGGGCACCAGAATAGACCAGAACAGCTGCTGAATTAGGGTGACTGTGTGGCTCCAGCTACCCAGAACTCCCAAAAGGAGTTGCAGTCACCCTCAGACTTGTTCACAGGGAACTGAAATGAGCTATTGCCTGCAATTTGAACCTCCAATCAGAAACTCCAATAGCCAGCCCCTCCTTACTTCCATGCCACTTCAGCAGCTTTCAGGACCATTACCCACTTCTTATATTTCATTAATGTGATGCCTTTTGCCTATTGAAATGCGGGGGAGGGGTTCTGTTTGGAGAAAAGCAGAATTTGTCAGCTTTACGGTGGTTCTGTATTTGACATTTTACCAAAGATCCCTCAACTTTAGGAATTACCAAAGAAAATGTGATTGTAAGTAAACCCCTCACCAGTATCACTGCTGTTCTTTAAGTAGATTAATATGGAGCCTGAGTCCTAAAATGAGCCATTGCAACAGAAGAACTAAGAAAAAGATTAATTAAATTTATACAGTGGTTGTGATTCACCTTCCTGTGAATTCTACAGTATCCCTGTCTGCCGATATGAGCCCAAAGCTAAAATGACTAAAACATTAATTCATTAGCAAGAACTTTTAAGAAATGTGTTTAGAAAAATGCACTTTCATTTCTTAAACACATTCCAAATTAGCTTCTTTGTAATGTATATTAAGTGCTTGATCAGCTTGGCTGGAGACAAGGCACAATGCTTTTTTTTTTTTTTTTTTAAATTGGGTGAGAAACAGCTCAGACTTTTGGGAACAAATGTAAAATATTTTGAGAAATAACACCAAGGGGTTTGAGAGAGATTCAGGAGGAAGGTGACTGAGATTAGGATCTCTCTCTCTCTCATGATGTGGTCTCAAGAATGAAGAAGTAGAAGCACTAATTTAGGGCCAGATTTTCAAAGATATTTATGTCCCTGAAGATACAGATGGGCATTGAATGCAATTTTCAAAAGCACCTGCACAGGTTAAATATTTTAGGCATCTAGGGTTTCATCACTGGCTCATTTTTCCCTGAAGATATTTTTAAGAAGCTCTTCTGAGCTACTCCACTTAAACCTATTAATTTTTAAGTTACCATTGCCTTAGTAACATAAAAGTTAGTCCTTTTGTTTTCCTTCTTAAAATCAATTACCATAAAATGACTTTTTAGACCTCTTGGTTGTATTTTGAAACACATTGTAAATAAAAACACGCTGTTTAATAATCATTATAATATTAAAGGGGGACAAATTCTCTGGTTCTTAATTGAGCAAAACTGTCATTTACTTCAATGGGTGACTTGCTCGTTAAGGATTTTGTCCTTCTGGCATCTCGTCATATGATTTTTTTTTAAATTCTTGGACAAAATCCTTAACGAGCAAGCCACCTATTGAAGTAGATGCAAAACAAATACATTATAGACCTTTTACATGCTTATTTTAATAATGGTAGGGTTTTTAAGTGTATTTAGTGCCTGTGAAAAGTAGTCATGTGACATATATATTGTGTGACATATATCCCCAAAGAGGAGATACACTGAGAAGTAAGAGGGGTGCTGTCTCCGCAGTGCTTCACCATTGTGCCTCAATCCTTCCTGCAGGGATGTTTCAAGAGATACTGTGAAAGGGTAATCAAGTTCTTCTCATTCAGTCATTGGCTTCTCTGTGAGGTTGTCAGTTGTCATTTTGATATATTGAGAGCAGTTCACTAAAAAGTCCTCTCAGACCATTAACTTATTTTAAAATATCACACAGATCATGAAGAACATTTGAATAGTAATGCCTTTTGGCCAGTGGACTTAATCTAAATTCAGTCTAAAGAGTGAGAAATGGAAGTTTAAGCCTTTCTCCCCCACCTCCCAAGCCAAGGGATGGAAGAAGTTGGGCGTATTGATTTGCTATTATTCTTTCTATTTCAACCCAATAATATACTTCTGTTGTTCACAGAGTGTTTTTTATTTATTAATGCAAAGTTGTCCATCATAGCTACACAAAGAACTATGATAGACATGGTGCAATTCAGCCTGTAATTCATGCTTTACTTCTGTCTTCCTCTACAGATAGTAACTTCATTCTTGCAAATGCTCAGGTGGCTAAGGGATTCCCCATAGTTTACTGTTCAGATGGCTTCTGTGAACTTGCTGGATTTGCACGAACTGAAGTCATGCAGAAGAGCTGCAGCTGTAAATTTTTACTTGGTGCTGAAACAAATGAGCAGATGATTCTTCAAATCGAAAAGTCACTGGAAGATAAGGTGGAATTCAAAGGAGAAGTCATGTTTTATAAGAAGAATGGTGAGTTTTATTGCTCTCATCAGTGTTCTATTAGTTCAAGACAAGCTGAAATTTACCATTATTCAGCATAATAGTTATATCCACTGTATTTAACAATATTTCATGTGAATGTTCAGAAAGTTTTGGAAATGAATATGAATAAAGACAGCTCAGTTAAGATGTTAAAAATGTGAATATATATGTAGAAGTGGTGCCATCTATGTGATAAATTTGAGGGCATTGTAAAAAACTGGAGAGACACAAACTGCATTGTGGAGCACTGCATTATTCATTATTAAGATGCACCATATAAAGTTGTCTCAAAGTTGTAATCAAACATTGACCTGGTCTTGCTGAAACTTTAAAACAAAAATTAAATTAAATTAAAACTTACCTACAGACAGAGGCTAAGCATGAAAAATTTCAGCCTGATAGAGCTGGTTGGAAAACTTTCAGGGGAACTGTTTTTTTTTTGTTTTTTTGTTTGTTTGTTTTTTTTTAAGAAAAAGAGCCATTTTGATGAAAACCAATTTTTTTACAAAAATGGCTTGACTTTGAAAAAAATTTCCGCAAAATGTGTTCAGAATTGAAACAAACACAGATTTTGAAATATTGAAATATTGTGCCAAATGGAAATTCCAAGTTTCAACCAGCTCTGCTGAAGATGAAATTTTCAGCAAATTTTGAATGTCCTAGAGTGCTCTTTCTCCATAGCTGCTATAATAAATGTAATAGCCAAGGTTTTAAAAAACAGGTGCCTAAAGTTAGTTCAATGGGTATTGGATTGGGACCCAAAAGCAGTTCATATTTGTATGAAGAGGTAGAAACTTGTGCGTTTTGTGCTGAAGGCCCGAAGTTTGATCCCTACTTTTGACTCTGATATATCTCTGTGTGTCTGCAAAGAAGATATATCAAAAATGATATCACAAAGGGAAAAGAAAGAATTGGGTTTTCATCAATATATATATATATATATATATATATCCAAGTGATGGAGTCCATTTCCCCTCCATTTTATTGATGACAGATTCCTTCACTCCACCTCTTAGAACATCTCTTTCATTCATTGCTATGTGTTTTGATTGTGTTGCCTTTGAAGTAAAGCACTGGTTATGTGCAGTGCACATCCATGAGAGACCAATGGGAAAGCAACCGACATAATGCCACCAGAATGGCCTCAAACAATTAAAAAATTTTAAGGCTTGATATTGTGGCTCACTGTATATGAACTTTTATTTTTATTTTTTGAACACAGAATGTGAACAAATGTTCTTCTGGTTAAGTGCCTTCTTCACAGCTCTCACTTAATATATATGTGCTGTTGAAGTGTTTCCCTGTAGACTTATATGACTTTTTTACAGATGATCATTTTAAAATAATGGATATACTCTGAAAAAAGGAAAGACTATATTGAAAATACTAGGAGAAAAATTGTCCCCTTTTCTGACTGAAATATACTAAGGGAAAGGGTCGTTTAGTCTTTAGGTTCATAAACCTCAGGGTAATGTGCACGACTCTATCTTTAAAGTATCATATTATATAAAAAAACATTTTGAAGATGCAGTAAAATGCTTTCCTCTCCTACTTTTAGCACTAAAAGAAAACATTGAAGTGTGTCCGGAGCACATATTAGATGAAACGGATTCAAAGAAGTTAATTATTGATTTACAAATTTTTACTGGATATGAAAAATGTTCCTGTAGCAGAAGTTTCAAGAGCCACTTTTTACATTATTGTATAGAGGTAACTGAACAGAGCCATAAGAGAAGAGATTTAAGCTTAGATGAATGGAGGAAGTAGGGCCAGTTGTACTCACTGGCTTTCACCTGGGATGTAAATTGGATTTCCTCTGCACCATCAGTGATGAATATCGCCTGTAACACTTGTGCAAACAAAGGCATAAAGAAATCATCATGAAATTCTAGGTAGATTTCTGTAGAAATTATGCAGTTGGATCACAGATTACTAGGGACAAACAAACTGGTTTGGATAAAAGAATTCCCACCTACCTTCACCTCCTAAATCTTTGTATATAATTTTAATCAAATTCATATCAAATCATTTTCAAGGTATGAAAAAAATTCTTCTACTATGTGTTATATTTTATTTTCATGTATTTCTGCACCATCTGGAAGCCGAAGTGGAAGTGCTGAAATATATGAGAGAATGTTTTTGTATTAAAAGCAAAAAAGGCAAGAAATCTCACAAGAAAGATTATTCTTGTGATTTTTCAACTGAGTGTTACAGACCCAGAAAATTTTGCAAAGCATACATAATTTTTCATTACATATCTGAACAGAATGGAATTGCTGAAACACTGAGATCTGCCTAGCAGTTGCAAAAGAAAGACAGTATGTGGATTTTGTTTTTTAGCTCTTTAATGGCATCTATGGAATACAAATATATATATATATATATATATATATTTAAAATTTGAAAAACAAAAGAAAAATAGAAACCCTTTCATTCAAAGCTATAGCTCATATCCTCAACTGCACCAAAGATGATGTGTTTGGTGTAGCTATGGGGAAGAGGTCAAAGATATTATCCACCTACTGCTACCCAGATATCCAAGGCTGCTGTGAGTTTGGGCTGGCCCCCCAGTGGAAGTCACAGCCATCTCAGCTCTGCATTGTGGGAGTAGCTCAAAGGGAACAGAGCTGGTGGCAAGGATCTGGCCCTTAGGTGGTAATGTCTGTTTGTACCATTATAGTCTGTCATATGAATATTCACATGACTGAGTATCTGGGGTTAGGACACTGTTCACAGGTGCAGACTCACCCAGGCTACTAGACCAATTGGGATTCATTGCACATAGGAGTATAAAATAGTAAGAGTCTGCTTAATTAACGAACGTGATAGAAAAAGGGAGGGAAATTAGGTCTTTTTGGGAGAAACTCTATAACAGGCTGCATAGCTTGCTGGCCAAGGGTTATGCTGTAAAAATAGTCAGGCCTTTGCTACATGACTTAAAAATAAAAGTTTACCCCAGGAAGGAAGTGAGTTTTTGGATCATGAACCCTTGTAAGTGTTCTTCGTTAGAAGTGTGGTGGGGCTTATGTCCCATTTGCAACATGTTCAGGCACATAATTTATTATAAAATATTATAACATTTCTTTTAAAACTGCTTCCCATACTGAGAACTAATTACTTACCAAATTTCTTATTAGATTTGTAAAGCTTCAAAACACCCACTATAAAAAATCCAGCAGATTTCTCCAGGTCTTCTCATTGTGACACTTCACATTCTTCAGTGTGTCCTTAAACAGGATTATTTGTTTATTTTGTGGCTATCCATCTGGTGCCAGGCCTGCATCTTTCCAGGCATGATGGTTCAGGCTTTAACTTGTACTTCATATTTCTGACAAATCCCATTAATATGTCATGACTAGCAGGTACAGAGATCAGTGTGCCCCTGAATTCAGTTGCTTTATGCAGCAATGTGATTGGGCTGCAAGAAGTCTGAGAGTTTTGCTCTGGGAAGGGGTTGGCTCTTGGGTAGCTGTATAATCCCTGATCCAGCATTTGTCATTGGTGGTGAAGAACATACCTCCCTACAAGTTATATTGCCCAGATGGCCTTTTTGCGTATCCTGCATAAGGAGTTGTGTAGCATAGGTCAGAACTTTGGGAATTTATTCTAACAGGTAGTGTGGTTACTTTAAAACCTGAGATAGAACTGCTCAAGAAAGTCTCAAGTCCTGGTCACTAATGTGAAGAGATGTTCTCAATCAGGATAGTATAGTAGGAAAAACTGTTATTGTAATGTATTACAGTCCTTTAATTTGCTTGTGTTTTAGAATTGCAGAGCTAAAATTTTACATTCAAGCATAGGCAGAAAATATGGAGTAGCTCTGAACTGGGTTAGCTATCCTGCAAAAGCCAACATGTAAAGTCTTGGGGAGGTATTTTGAAATGTGGGCACCTGCAGTAATTTCCATTGGCAAAAACAGGAGTATACCCATTTGAACCTGCTAACCTATTTGAATATGTAAAATATTTCCTACTAATTAAAAAGGATAGAAAATATCCTAATCACTGTAGTTAGGTGAATAACTTCTTTATATCACAGCAAATGGGAGCATGAGGCACCCCATTGGCATTCGAAATCAAGGTATTTCGAGACTTGTTTTGTCAAATTTTTCTTTAGAAAAAGCATTCATTTTCTGACTAGCTCTAGTTACTAATGTGTAGGGAAGAAATCTGTCAATAACCTGTATGGTAGATCTTGGTAGCTTGAGGAACTTTTGTGGTATGGCAGCAGTGCAGACAGATTGGGGCCTACATAACAGAAGGAGAAATCTTGTTAGCAACGTAACGATAGAAGCTATTAACAATAATTAAATACAGTGTGCAATAACTAAACATAGCAAAAAGAAAAGGAGTATGAGGAGAAGTCAGAAAGAACAAGCAAGCAGCATCAGCAATGAAAGTCTAATAATATTGTCCAATTGAAATTACATATCCCATTGACCACAGAGTCCATCTTTTAAATTTATAAAGCTAGCTTTACCATCATTCCCACTGGCCTGTTTTACTTATAGTGCAATAGTTACAGCTCCCTGGTGCTCTACTAATTACATTTGAGACAAGCTGTCATTTAAAAAACTTGTATATTTATGTAGGGAGGAATATTTTAATGAGAGAGGAAGTTATATCCTATTAACAAGCTCTGATAAGAAACACTTTTGTACCTTCAGCACCGTTTTTCACTTTTCCCTCCAAACAGTTGACCTCATTCGCTTGTGGCCACTGATTATCATTTGTATTACTGTGGTGCCTGACAGCCCTTTTGAGACTGCAGCCTCATTGTGCCAGGCATTGCACAAATACATAGTAAGAGACAACCCCTTCTGCCCTGAAGAGTTGACAGTTTAAAAAGGATAGATGCAGAAAGGGCGGGGAATAGAAAGTATTGTTGTTCCAGCTTTTGCAGATGGGGAACTGAGGCACAGAGCCATTAATGGGAAGATTTTCAAAAGAGCTTCACACTCATTCAACACCTCAATGAAGTGGCCAGACTGAGTTTAATGAAAGAGACAAAAGAAGGGGACACATTTCATTTTAAAAATAGAAATGGCAGTCAAATATCCTATTACTAACATGAACTGAAATAGTCCTCACCTCTTGCTGTAACTTAATGAGATTTAAACAGAAATATTGCTGACTAATTGATGGAGTTGATACTGTTTTCATATTATTGGCACTGAAGTTGACACAACCTGCTAACTCCATCAAATAGGAATTCTATTTAATTCTGGCATAATCCAGTGAAAATGGATTTGTTCCAATAACTTCAAACTGTGATGGTACTTAACCAAATCCATAAATGAGTTTTCCTACTGATTGTGCTATTATATAGAGAAACAGGTTTATTTCTTGTTTATAGCAATGTTTACAACGTATGTTCACACATACGTACATTTTATAGATGCATTTGGGACAATCAGTTGTAAGAATGTTGCATGCATTTTCTTATTTTTAATCAGATTTTTTTTATTGCTGGATGAAGTTGCCTTTTATTAAGTGTCCATTTTAAGTACAATGTATGGTATTTGCTGTGGTAACGTAGGCATTGCTATACTATATCAGACCAGTATATGTCTCCTTAATTATTTCCTCCCTTACCTAAATACTCCTACACTTTCAGTCTTTGTTTAGGCTGAAGTTTGTTCATGATTTAAATTATTTTCTTCACCCATCTCTAGATCCATTATTTTTACTATATATTTCTGAGATAGGCCAACCAGAGTTGAACACAGTATTCCTCATGAGGGTGTGCCATTGGTTTGTACAATGGGGTTGCTAGGCAAGCATGCCCATCCCAAGTTTTGGGGAGTGGGGGGGTAGGGGTTGCTATAGCCATGCTGCTGTGTGTCTCGATCTCTTTAGCTTCAGGGGGTGCAGCTTAATGGCCAAAGTCAATGTGGCTTCTCTCTTTCTCAGGATTGTATGGCCTCATGGCCAGAGTCATTATGGGTGTTCCTTCCCTCAAGTCAACATGTTGGCCCTGTTGTGCAGGATAGGAAGGCCTAGTAGCCGCAGTCAGTAAGAGGCCCTGGTTCACAGGCTGCTCGGCCTAATGGCCAAAGTCAATAAGTTGGCCCTTCCTATCAGGCCAGCTTGGCCTACTAGCTGGAGTCAGTAAGGCAGCCCTTCCCATCAGAGCAGCGTGGCCTAGTAGCCGGAGTCAATCAGGTTGTCCACCTCAGTGGGATAATGTGGCCTTATGGCATGTTGGGATAGTGAAGCATTGCCTAGGGATGTGTGGCACCTAGAATAAGGGGGGCTCAGGCCCTCCCTGTTCCTCTGAGCCCCAGCCCAGGGCCCTGGTGAGGTACTGAGCCAAAGGGGATCCTTCAAAACACACTGACTGGTTTCCCAATTCTCCCCCTGTATCATTGTTCAAGTCCCCTGGGATTCTTCCTACGTTGTCTCCCGTGGTAATGATCCACAATTCTCCAGGGCCTTTGGGGTCCTCAGCTGGTGCTGCTCCAGATAGCACGGTCCCTTCTCTGGGTTGGTCCGCCAATCTGGAATCCGCCTGGGGCTTAATGTGCTAGCTTTGGGATCAGAGTTTGCAGCAGCTCCTGGGAAAGAGCTGGCAGTCTGTGTCTGTCCTTTTCAAAAGCAAGCCCTGATAGAGCTGCTTGGCTCCCACTTATACCCAGGCTTCAGCTGAAGCATGCCCAGCAAGGTAAAGGGGGCATGACGTCCTCATCATACAGGGTAGAGTTAACCCTTAGAGAACCAGTGTGGGGCAAGCATGTCCCATCATACACCCCCTTCTCCTCAAGAGGGTGTCCGGTGGTGGTTCTCCTTCCCCAGGAGAAGTCCACTTTTACATGGGCTTAACCTGGTCGATGAGCAACTTGGAAGTTGTAGTATTGTAAGGAGAGATACCACTTCATCATCGGGTTTTGATCTCTGTCATGCTGTGAAGCCATCCGAGGGGCACATGATCAATGACCAACTGGAAGGGCTTCCCCAGCAGGTAATATCTCAGCATCAACTCCCCTTTTTACCACAAGAGCTTCTTTCTTTATAGTTGAGTACTTCTGTTCATGGGGGGACAAATTCCTGCTTAAGTAGAAGACTGGGTGCTCTTCTCTATCGACCTCTTGGGACATGACTGCCCCTCGCTTCATGTTTGAGGTGTCTCTCTGCAGGATGAAGGGTTTGGTGAAATCAGGGTGGAATAGGACAGGTTCTTTGGTCAATCGGTCCTTCAGATCCTTAAAGGCCTTCTCGCACTTCTCTGACCATTGGCATTCTGAAGTTGGGAGCCCTAGTTTAGGTTGGTCAAGGGGATGGCCAGGGTTGCAAATTCTGACACAAAGCAGTGATAATACCCAACCAGACATAGAAATTGATGTACCTGTTTCCTTGTCCTCGGTGTTGGGTATTCTCACAGGGCTTGTACCTTGTCCACCAAGGGCCATAATGTCCCTTGCCCCAACATATATCCCAGGTAATTTACTTCACATTGCCCAAGATGACATTTGGCCTGGGGAACCTCCCATACTGTGAATAACAGAATTTGTCCCATTGGCACAGGTCATCGTCCACAAACTTCCATAGCATGGCTTTCAACATCCCATTGAACCTCTCCACAAGGGTGTTCATCTGTGGACGATACACAAAGGTTTTCAATGCCTGGATATCGAGCAGATGACACAGCTCTGCCATTAGTTTCAATGAGACATTCATTCCTTTGTCCATGAGGATCTCCCTGGGTATCCCCACCCAGGAGATGATTTTTAAGAGTTACACAGCTATGGTGGGGGCATTGGTGTTCTGCATTGCCACCACCTCGGGGCACTGGTTGCATAGTCCACCACCAGCAGTATGTACTGACATATAGATCCACTTTTTTCCAGGGGCCTACCAGATCTAGGCCAATCCTTTTAAAGGGTACCCTGACCATGGGGAGGGCCACTAGAGGGGCTTTTGATATTCCCTTCTGGATAGTATGTTGGGATTCTGGGCAGGCTGTGCAAAAGTTTTGTACCTTTTGGTAGATGCTGGGTCAGAAGAACATTTGGGCCACCTTCTGCAGGGTTTTTTCTCTCCCTATATGCCCTGCCCAGAGTATGGCGTGGGCTACCTGTAGCAGACTCTTCAGGTAATACCGGGGGTCCAATAGCTGCCAGAGTTCTTCTTGGATCTGAGGTTCCTGCACCATGCAGTATAACTGGTTGTCACATACCTCAAACCAGGGGCCCTGCAGGGTCTGTCCCTCCCCCGGGTGTCACCACCTGTTCCCACACCCAGCTCAGGGTCTGGTCTTCCTATGTTCTCTCAGAAAATCCCAATCAGCATTTCACCATTCAGGGTTGTCTCTGCAGTTGCTTAATCTTTGAAAGGGGGGTTTCTGGGAGATGCCCGGCGTTAGGGCATGGCTGTCCTTCAAATCATTCATGCCTTATCCCTGTCAGCAGCTGTGGCTGGCCCTCTTCTGGCTTTCACTGGCTCCAGTCGCACATGATCCCATGGAACCTCTGCCAGTCTCGCCCCAATACTACAGGGTAAGCCAATGTCTGGGCTAATCCATCTCTGAACACCTCCCCTCAGTGTTCATCTGCCAGCCTGTACCCAGGCAGCCGGGGTACACCCAGATGTCCCAGTGGATGCATGGCAGGAGAATGGGGGCACCTGCCGGGTAAAGGGACTCTACCAGGTTGGCTCAGACCAGTGTTTGGCTACACCCCGTGTTGACAAAGGCTGTCACCAGGATGCCCTCCATCCACTTGGTCACCACAAGCTTAGCGAGGCACCTCTTCCTCACCCAGGCACACACACAGCTAAAGCATGGTTGTAGTTACAGTCCACGAAAGGGCAATTGCAACAGAAATGCCCCTCCTTCCACATTCCTCGCAGCTCCTTTGACTCGGTCTCACCAGTGACTCTGGATGCGTGACCACTGATCCGCCTTGTGGGCTGCTCTTACCTTGACTAGGGGGTGGACCTACCAGGTGTCTCCTGGTCATAGTTTCCCCAGTTGTTGGCAGTCTGGATTGGAGTTTCAAGATCCCCACCTCATGCCTGCAGGCTTGTGCTTTTGTGCCCGGCCCATGTCTTTGGGGTCAGCAACAGGTCTTATCTGTTTTAGCAGTGCTGGGGGTCCCGTCAAGCTGACACAGACTCAGAGGTGTGCATGCCAATGGGGTGGGGCTGGGCTGCATCAGTGTGACCCTCTACGGTACCAGGTATGCCTGCTGGACCTGGTGCTCCTGCTGGCCTCTTCCTTTCCTCAAGGCAACATGGCCTGATGGCCATAGTCAATATGGTCCTTGTACTGATTTTTGGAGCACCCCAATGTTAACTTTTTGCTGTGTTGAAAATTCACCATTTATTCCTGCTTCTTGTTTTCCATTTCTTAGCCATTTTTTACTCCATGACAGCACTTTGTCAAGTTCAGACATTTTTCGATCTCCTCTGGGTAAAGGAGAGCCTTTGAAAGTCACATTTCATCCCCTGGCTCCCCCTTGCTCTGTCATCTGCTCCAGCCTTGTACCAGTAAGAAATCACATCTCCCTCCATAGTGGCTTAGCTGTGCTGGCCAATGTATTGGGGTGAAATCCAGGCTCCATCTGTTCCCAGCTATACTTCACTCTCTCTTCACTGACCCACACAGGAGGTGAGTCATGGCCTGAATGATGCTGCTGTCCCTCCTTTCACAATATGACTGTGATGTGGGCATCCACACAAGCAAATAAGGACAATACCATCTTGACCTGTATGATGACTTAGTTTCTTTCTAGCCTCTGTGGGAGGTTTTGTTTAAGACTTTCTGAAAATCTAAATGAATTATATCAACTGATTATTCACATATTTTTAGACATTCAAAGAATACTTACAGATTATCAGAGCACAATTTTCCTGAATAGAAGTGATGCTGTTTTGTCTCTATCCTGCCATGTTCATCAAGGTGCTTTGTATTTCTATGTTTAATCTTTGACAATTTGCTCTTCAAATAATATATTTATTCTCGTTCCTCCTAATTCCTATTTTATGTTATTACCTGCCTCAGTTTGTGTTCCTTTGTATTGGCTTCTTGTAGGCTGGATTTCCATATTCTGAATGATTCCTTTGTTTGTTGAAATATCTCCTTGAACTTTGCAATATAGTCATACTGTTTCTTCCTTGTCTTCCACTTCCACTTCTCTAAAGGGGAATGAACAACTCAGTGTCTCTCTCATGCTTCACTAGCCTCTATGGCGCATGTAAGGAGACCAGTATCCTCCCTGTTAACTTTAGTTTCTTCTTTACAAAGGCTTCAGCTTGTGCAGAATGCGTCTACTCGTTTGCTGCCTTGAGTAAATCAGATCCGTGCTTTGGTCCCTCCTCTGACTGACTGTTTCCATGCCAGTTTACAGCCTTGGTCCTGACCTTCAAAACCATTAAGGAATTATGCCTCAGTTACATTAGACACTACATCTCTAGCTATGAATCACCAAGACATTGCCTCTTTTCTGGAACAATGCAGTTCACAAAGCCCATTGCAAAACATGTGAGAGATAGTGAAGAGATATTCTCAGAAAAGGGGATACAGCTCTTGAATGAAGTTTCAGAGGCGATTAAACAAATCCAGAGTCTGACCACCATTAGCTTACTCTTCAAGACCTTGTTTTGATAAAGTTTTACCCTGATGACTAGAATGACATTTACAACAACCATTACTCCCTTTAGAAAAACCATCCCCCAACATTACCTCAGGAAGGAGTATCTTGTACCTGAGAAGGAAAAAGTGCCAAGGAATCTTGGGAAGTGTACTTTTATAATAAACAGTTTAACTAATGTTGGACATGCTCAGATCTCAGGATTGTAGGTTGTGGAGAGAAAGAGATAGAGATGAACCATTGCCGATATGTAAAGCAGGGTCACAGGAGGGACATGGTTTACTGCAGGCTCTGGACTGTTTTGGCAGCTACAAACATGTCTGCTACAGCCCCACTGCCTTTCGGAGGATTCTTTCTTTTTCTACCTCTGTGGAATTCAACTCTTCTTTGCACTAACTGGAAAATTTCCAACAAAACAGGTTTTTGTTGGAATTAGCTGCTTTATTCAAATTGAAATGTTCCATAGAGACCGTTCAAATTTGTCTGTGGCTCTGAGACAGCTAGCCATGCAGCCTCCCCTGGAGTCAGAGACCCGGGTTTACAAGGTCCATGACTCAGGAGCAGCCAATGAGGGAGATTGCCCCCAAGTCTTACAAGGTCTATGGCTCGCGGACAGCTACTCATGCAGGCAATCTCTTTTTGCTGAGGACTTCAATGCTTTTGGTTTTCATTTTCCATAGGAACAAAACGAAATTTGAAATCTTCTGCCTAATGGAACTACCCTTCTCTGCACACCTCTAACTGTGCTAATCCCTGGATTTGGTTAGGGAGTAGATTTGGCCCAAATCATCATACTACATTGTATGCTTTTATATAAAATGTTATCAGTGAAAATACAATTTTCTATCTGACAGGGTTACTATAATTCTCTTCAGTGAGCAGGCTCACTCTGTGTACAGCATGTGCTCATGCAGATTCAAATGATGAATTGGGAAGAATAATCCCCTGTACAGCCTTGTGTAATTCCTCAGCACGTGCTGTAAAATCATATTATGTAATGACCATAACCTGGCAGAGAGGACAATGATATTAAGCTGTGACTGAAGTCAATGGAGGGACTATACTGAGAGTGCTTAATCTGGGCAAACTGCAAAGAATGGGGCAGATGATTCCCAGAACTGGTAGTTTATTCTAATAATTAGATTCAGCAGGTCAGTAACAAAACAGCGTCTGTAATACTTTACTGGTTTCCAAGAAACTAAAATGCAGCTCCATTTCAGCAATCCAGCCTTTTGCACCCAGTCAAATCCACATGGTGAGAATTACTTAAAATCTCATTCACCGTATAGAATGTTCTACCAATCCCAAGAGATCGGGTACATTGCCCACCAACTCGGGAATATTTTAGATCTTACCCAAATACTCGCTTACAGCCAATTCTTATGAACTAATTTAAAATTTATTAAAAAAGAAAAGAAAGAGAGTTCTTGTGGTTGAAAGATCATTACACATACAAACATGAAGAAAGTTCTTAGGTCAGTTTCCTAGCGGAGATGGGGAGGCAGCTGGTTTGTAAAAGTTCTTCCAAAATCTGTTCCATAGGCAGTGCACGTGCAGAGTTTGTTCACATTCTGTTCAGTGAAAAATTGCAGGGCTAATCCAGAACAGATCTGAAGACCTCAGTCTCGAGGACTTTGACTTTCCCAGTCAAAGTTTAAGCATATCTGAGATAAAACAGAATCAGACCTGACTTCCTTTAAGACTGAGGTAAGTTGTGTCCACCACAGGGCTTCCTTGCCTAAAGAATACATAATGCACATTGTTGCTTTGGAGTTTATCCCTCTTTCCCAGGAATAACCGGGAACTAGTTGCATTCATTAGCATCAGGTAATTAACCATTCAAACAGTTCAAGTGTATGACAAAATTCAAGGAGAAATAAAGACAATGATATTGTTACATCACAAGTTCCATCAAAATGGTAATATCTCCTTTTGATCTCTGACTCAATAGAATAAAGGTAATGAAATATCATAGAAGGAGCATAAATTTAGCATCTATAAGCTAATTAGATCATAGTTAAACTTTTAACAAGATAAAGGTAAACACAGACAAAAACAATTTAGTATCGACTTCTAATTCTCTAACAATACAAGCTTACATTTCAAGAGCCCTAGTCTAGTTATCATTTGCTAACTATCTATAAGGAATGGCCTGGTTTACCATTTCAAAACTCTTCTAATATGTCCTTACCGGATTGTAAGCCTGCTGGTTGCTTAACCTTCACTGGCTCAGTGCCACACAAGCCCAAATCATGTCCTCTGTAACATGTGAATTTTTTCTCAGGCTCCAGCTTTAGGAGCTTCCTCCAAAGAATTGCCAGGCCACACAACTTTGAATGCAAATGACAACTCTGTAAGACTGAATGTGTGTGCTGGACACCTCTTAACTTAGGTTATAACTCTCGATGGATGTCAATAGAATAAAAAAATTAATATTAATAGACAAAAAACTAGCAAAAGAAGTAACATTCTTCTTCTTCAGTAACAAACATCCCTGAACTAAATTAAAACATGATACTCTAATGAAAAATCAGACTAACTGTAATCAAGATAATAGGTTATATTTCTAAAAATAGATCTTTTCAGCAATAGAGTAGAAGACTAACTTATACCTATAAACCCTTGTAACAGTAACATTGCCCAGTGAATAAGAAGCCTGATATTGTCAGAATGCTACTTTTATTAATTACAATAGGAATGTGACTAGAGTAAATGTAGAAGCTTTCAGACTCCTGGATAACTCCATCATGAAGGCAGTCTATGGAAATAGCAGCTTCGCCACAGGAGATGGTGAAATCCTATTCACCTGAAACTTCACATACAAAATGTAAATTATGCCCCAACTCAAGATTAGAAGAAGATGACTAGAAACTCTTATCTGGATGGAAGCGTTTTGCATCCACTGTTGTCTTTGTAAATGAAAACAACTAATGTTTTCACCATTTTCATTTTATTCCTTAAAAGGTGGCTTCAAAAAATGGTGCTCCAGAGAACAATAACCTTGTCTGATTATTTAGTTTTAAAATAATGTTCTGGTTATTTTAAAATTTCCAGCTGAAGATATGATGAATACATTATATATTTGTTTTTTGAAACAGGCAGACAATACGACAAGGAACAAACAAAAGACAGAAATAAAACTCATCATACATACTGGATATTTCATTGACTTATAAAAATGAACTAGAGTTTTTTTATGAGTAAAAATTCCTTTTAATCTAGCTTTCAGGGACAACAGTTTCACTAGTGTGATTACTTGCCTATTCTGAACTTGGAGCTATTACCATGCAACAGAATTAGGCACCAAGCAGTGAACGTGGTCCTTAATGACAGGATACAGCAATGCTGGTGATCAAGGTGAAGTAAACATTGCCTGTGGGTTGTATGACTGGACTGGCAAATAAATGGAAATAACAGTGGTTGACAGAGGGAAATACTTTGAGAACAAAACAATGGAGGGATTGGAGTGTTGAGAATGGGAATGATCTGGACAGGATCTTTTTCTAACAAATTACTACACAGAGTCAAAAGTTGGAGAACCACCATGGTAAATGATCCAAGCACAAGTAACTGACTTGTGTGTTTTTTGTTTATTTTAAACTACAGTATAGTAGGGGAATAATTATATCACTAGAGTTACAACAACCGCTAAGCACTACGGATAGAAAAAAGCAATTGAACCTTTCTATCATTTAAAAAACCCAGCGATCTGACTCTGAACTAACTAAACCCTTTCTAGATTAGACATCCTGCCACCACTAATGTAGTGACTGATACATTGTAATGCCCTTGGAAAGTAATCAGGAGAACTTCAGATAGCTAATGTTTATGGACCTGATCAAAAAGCTGTTCAAGTCAGTCAGAATCTTTCTATTCACTTTCATGGTGTTTGGCTCAGACCCTAAAAGAATAATTTTGTTGTGTGCTTCCTTAAGTGCTGGAAATGGAATCTGGTAAACTAATGACGCTGGGAGGGCACTGCCTTTTCAAATGGAGTCTCCTCCTAATCTATGGGTAGGAGACAGGAAAAAGGAAATTAGAGTAGAATAAAGGTATGTAGTGTGTTTAAGGACAAAGGAAGAAAGTCATGTGGCTACAGCAAGGACAGCTTAGTTTTTCCTTTCTTTGTTCAAGGAAATGTAATTGAAGGATTTTAAAACTGTGAGTTTTATAATTGAGATCCCCTTCAATTAGTGAATGAAGAGAGGAAAACTGAGTAAATAAAGACAGATCGTAAGTGTGCATATATAGTGCTTTGTGTATGCTAGAGTCCATAAGTCATTCACCAGTAGATGAAAACTACACTGTAAACTATGCCTTCAACATTTTACATATTGCATTAAGAGAAAAAAGAACATTAAGGTTGCAGAGCCAACCACTTCAAAGTTAGGAAATGACAGAACTAAGGTTGCCTCTGCCATCTTAATTCAGCTCCCTCCTTACCTGTTCATTTTATTAGTGTTACCCTCTATCACATTGACAGTTTGTGGCAGAGCCCAGAATGGAATTCTGTTCTCTTGGATACCAGTCTAAGGCCTTAAACACTGGAAAACTTCCTTGTTGCTCTTACAACCCTCTGCCTTATTCACTGTCCATCCCAGGCATGAATGAATGAATGAAGAACATAGCATATAATCATGCAATATAGACTGTATCATAATGCATGTACACAAGAGAAGAGAATTATTTTTAAACGGAATTTGCTATTTTGCTGCAGCCAAGAATGTGACTTTTTTTCTTTCTTTTTTCTTTTTGTCTTTCCTGCCCGGCTGAAATCTACCTGCAGCTCTCTTTAGCTCCCAGCTTTTACCATGAACAGAACCGAGTTAAAGCACTGCTGGCCCTGACCCAAGCATAGCCCTGCCCTCTTAGGCCTGGCAGCCAGTTTCAGAACAAAGACAAGTTCAGAGCTTTTAAAGACATTGTTTCAAGGGTTCTGCATACTCATTTGACAATATGACACTCAGGTCACATTATCATGCCTTTCTTTGCTTCCGTTAGGGATAAGCACACGTCTTTTAAATGAAAGCTGAGATTCTGCTTTGTTATGTGACTCCAGGAGACAAGGCATTAAGCATGCGCTTATATTTGCTGATTAAAAGCTGCAGAGAAACCTATTTGTAGTGCACAAGAAGTTTGATTGGCCCTACAAAACTCAGGAAAGGTATTCTTGAGTGCCATCTACTGGCACTTTATCTATTAACTATTTACATACGATTAGAGGAGCTGGTAGCAACTCCTATATTTAGGTTGCCTAATACCTTCCATTATAAATGATGCTTGTGATATTTTCTTTGAGAAGAATTAACCTCTCTATTGTTTGCAGCAGACCTTGGAAATTCAGCAGGGAGTAAATCTTTTGACTATCGAAGTGCCTTTTCTCTGGCTATTGATTCCATTTAGATTTGAGCATTTCCCTTCTTTTGCTTCTCCAGTTTACTCAAGAAAAGTTTGGCACCGTCAGAATCTCTGAACATTCCATAAAACCCATCCACCACCACCACCAAAGCAGCGGCAGCTGACCTTGTGCTGGGAATGCTGGGGTGGGTGAGGAAGAGAGCCACGCTGAGCTGCCCCCATAAAACCTCTCCCACCCTTCTCCACCTGAGCTGGCACATGGTTGCTGTGTATTATTCCCCATCTCCCCGGGGCATGATCTAATGAGGCAGGGGGAAAATAGCCAAGCGAGGTTCTCCCATAAACCTCCTGGGCTCAGTACAGGCTCCAGCTGCCCAAATGCTCAGAAGCACCACATAGGATAGAATCACCCTATCTTCCAAGATGGGGACGAGACACTGAGCACCAGGCTGGGATTCCTCCAGCTACCTCTTGGAGGCAGCAGCCTTCTCCGGCTGCTAGCTTGTACCTTCAGTGGTAGAAGTCAGGGCTGAAGGTTTGGTATTCAAAGCCTGCTCGTGACGAATGACCGTTATGTATAGTTGAGCAGGTCCTTTAAAAACAACCTAGGAAATTACATTAAAAAACGATGTTAAAAGCCAACAATGTTTAGGTTGTTAAGTCAGGGACCAGAACATTAGGAAGAGTACAAGATTTGCCATTACGTATGAAATCTCAGTTGAGCCAACTTGTGTATGTATTATGATTTTTAATTACTTGATCATATACTATTTTTGGCACACAATCCCTGCCATGTTTAGCACATAAGATTGATGCAAAAAGAAGGCCAAATTTTGGGCAACCATGAGTCTAGCATTTCTTAGTTTGAGTGCTTGGCTTTGAAAGCTAAATATAATTCTTTTAACATAGACTTTCTTTGGTTTTGTTGTACGCAAGACAGAGATGTAGCACTCTCTTGTAACAGTGCCTATACTTTATTTCAGCCATGCCCATAAGGGAAAATAGAAATACAGTGCATGCTTTCTGCACTGATTCATTGACCCAGGCAACAGAAGGTCAAGGAGTGGTGGGAAACAGATGTGCAGGTTGGTCATCTGGGCTGCCTGGGGAGCTATGGAACAGCTGAGACCCGAGGAAGTGAGAGGACAAGCATCTGAAGCTGGTTATGACCTCCTTCATTTCCTGACATGTGGCAGGAGAAGAGGTTCTGAGATAGGCTGCCCCAACAACATGGCAACTGCCAGGCCAGTTATAGAACATAAGAAGAAAAAAATAACTGAATATAATAATTGCTGGCAATAATCTGTCATATTTTACATCAGTGAGTATTTTCAGCTATCCATAATAGTTGTATGTGCAAGGGATGGGAATGAAGGATATTTAATGCAGATACAATTAGTTGGAATTATCACCTCATTTAGGAGATGCTATAGAATTTGGTCCCATCATGTAGCAAAATACTCAGAACCCTGATTACAGTTCATCAGCAAATAGCCAGTATATGTGGCTTCAGAGACTCTATTGGTTTTACTTTGAACCTTGTGTATGCTGGGACTACAGTTTAGCTTGTGCTGTGAGCCCTTTGCATACTCATGCTGTATAGGTGCTATCAACAAAGCTCAAGATCATATTCTCACAGCTGAGTCTCAAGCAGCTCTTAGTAATGGAAGTGCCAGGGGGAGCAGGGCCCGCACGAGGGGGGGTACACTTTACTGGGGCCTGGAGGGCCTGGCCCAGGCTGCAACCCCCATTACAGGGGGGATGGGCATGTTAAAAGTTTGTACTGGGCCTGAAAAAATTATGCTTGGGCCTTGAGAGCGGGAGACATAATTTTGTAATAGTGGGAATACTTCTCTCTTAACGTTTCTGGCATTATAAAGCTAAAGTGCTGTTTGGAACTTTAAAGTTATTTGTATTTTTAAGAAAGGTTAGCATCTGAGTTAGAGCACAGACTCCCAGCTGAATGCAATTTGTGCTAATTTTAACAGAGGGAATGGAGGATAGGTACAAGTAGCTGTGGTTCAGAGGCTAACCATAAAATAGCCACCCCTGTGTTGCTGAGAACAACCACTGGGCTACTTGGATTGCTCTATGATGAGATTTTTCTTTTGTTCATCCTCCCTTCTTTCCTGTGATGTACATTCTCTGCCTCAAGGACATGAAAATATATTTTGAGACTTCAGATCTTACTTTAAGGGAAAGAAAGGAATCTTTCTGATAGAGAGGTAGCCAGGGGCAATAAAGGAAGCCCATAAAAATGAAGCTGCAAAGGAAATCTTTTTGATAGACAATGATTTGTTGACAATGGCAATGCTTTTTGTATGCACTAGCTGAAGCAGGAAAGGAATTCCTCTCTTGAAAAAGAGCTCTCTCGGCAGAATAATAGTAACAGTGAGTTTTATTTATCTAACAAGTAAGAAATCCTGCTCTTGGCATATAACATTGTGTGATACAGCTTTTCAGTGTGCAGACCTTACCGAGTGGGTTGCGTTATATTTTCCCTAGTGGAAATTTGACAGCATTGAAAATTGAAATCTTTTTATCTACAGGAAAGGTGCAAATTGTTGCTGATCTCTCTAAGCCCTGACTGGAGGAAATCACTTCTCCAGGGCTGAGGGGTTATTTCACCTCCATACCCATTCATTCCATGGCCTCTTTGCTAAGACTGCAATGGGGGAGGCAGTTGTTAAGGCCTGGTGCAGAAGTCAATCTGTTGACCCACATTATGGTTAAAAGATCACATTACCAATCCCAGATCATGTGGTTTCTTCATTCCAGGAGTTAACTTGTAGCTTATCATGAGAAAACGAATAGATGCATCTATTTTAAGTTGGTGATCGAAGCAGTTTTCATTTGCTTTGTTCAGATAATGTTTATATTGGGAGGAAAATAAGAAAAAACACTTAAGGAGATAATATGGCTGAAGAAAAACAAGCCTGAAACAAATAATAATATGTAAACCTTCAATAAAAATACTGAGCGAGCTTAGTGACAATTATTCGCTTACTGAATCCACTGTAATGCAGCTATTTTAACTACAGCAAATGTCACACATGAAATGTTGAAGGGTTTTCTGTATATTATAAATGCTTTTGTGAGGATAAAGAATTTATTACATTAATTTCCCTATGTCTCAGAATCAAATTAATCATTCCAGAAAAAAGTTTTTGAAAAAATGTATTTGCTAGAATGTATTAACACGTTTTTTAAAATATGTCTCATGTCTGTAACATTATTGCCACTTATCCAATGCTTTAATGGCAGTTTGTATATTGTTGATGCAAAAACAATGACAAAACAATAGAAAAGAGAAAATAAATGCAGATACTTCTGTTGTGGATCACAATAGCTATTTAAAAAAGCATAGCAGCCACAAACAACAGTTTAGCAGTGGAAGTGAAGAATAACATGGTATCCAATTGAAACTTCCCAAAAAATGTAGGTAGGCAGAACGTAATTTAAAAAACTGGAATTTGGCCAAGTAACGTGAGTTATGGTAATATTCTTTAGAGACTTGCAATTCTGTTTTGGATTAAAAAATCTGTCACATTTTACTGATGCTCTGGAATATAGATTGAAGTATTGGTTGCTTTTCATCAAATGAGTGACAGGCAGTAGCACCAATCAGATCTTCCCAAAGGTTTGATAAAAAAGACAACCATAATCCGACCCTCTCTCTGCTTCTTGCTTTGTGTTGCTCAAAGATGCTCATAATAAAATGTTCTTTCTCCATCATGGCTGCATGAAAAGGAATAAGAAATTCAAGATGGAGAAAGGAAGAATAAACAGGCAGAAATCTCTTGCTTCTGATCTCCATTTCTGTCCTCTTTTATGCTGGTGTCTTCGCTTGTACTGTCTTCAGAACTTACAAAATGGGGCATTTAAACCCACTCTGTTTCATCTGCCATGTCCCTCATTCCTCCCTTTCCTGATTTCCCCCAAACTGAACTGAGAGTCTTAACCCAGCTTCAGGTTAAACTTACTAACCTAAATAAAAGCTGCTTGATTGCCTCCTGAGAGCTGTGACTAGGTTGGGAGAGAAACAGATGATTTCCCTTTGCTTTGAAGCATCCTGTTAGAACTCTAACTGCAATGACACTTCCAGGGTAACTTCTGTTTCCCCTCCCTCGCTCAGTCCCAACTCTCAAAAAGCAGTCATTTAGATTTTATATTAAAATTTAAACTAGATAGCTGAATTGTAAGCAAAATTGCCATGGTCAGTACCGTCTGTTAAGCTCAAAGTTGGGAAGAGAGAAAATAGGGGGACAAAAGTCGCCCAGTGACCATGTTTAGCTTCATTTCTTGAGAACTGAAAGTAGCCTTTGAGCCTTAAATTGCTGCCAAAAGAGCCGTGAGAGGCCTTTGTGCCTCCCAAACAGAGATTGGGTGCAGGCTGCATGCTGTAGTTAGGATGTACACTGATTTATCTCCAAATCAGTGGGGTTTGGATCTAGGGTTTTGGTGTGTCCTCAGCTTTACTCACATTGTGCTTGAACTGTGCACCAATACCACCCAAGACACAGGCAATAATTAGCTCTGATGCTGAATTATCTGTGTGAATTACAACCCAGTGCTTAGAACCAACAGATTGAAAGTCATATCTTCCAAAGATGATGTGACATTTAAAAAAATCTATCTTGCTATTTATACAACATAATTATTAAGTGACAATTTGACACTAAATAGGCAAGTTGAGTTTTATGGGGCTTTTTAAAAGTATTTCTTAACAAGTCTACTAACAGCTATTACTGCAGTTAACATGTACCAAGAAAGATCTTTATTATCATTAATTTTGAGAGCTAGAATGTGGGTATTATAACAGTCATCTTACAAGAAATACAAGGACTTAATGAGTTTTCACTTGCATAAGTTCAACAGCTAGGATTTGAGTAACTGTACTTTAATTTCTAATTTAAGTCACAAGTCTGATTAGTTTAAATATCTTTGAATTAGTGGAATGATACGCTAGCTACTGGGTCTACTGCTAAGGGATAATGAGAGAACCAAGTCTGATAATTAATCCCAGGTAAAGATATTTCATAGTAAACATGGAAACTTCAGATCTCAGAGTTAACGTAGTGGCAGATACTCCAATACAATAGGAAGTGCCAGCATCGTTTGAGAGTTCAAAGGAAAATGTGGTTTGAGAGAAGTAAGCAGCTTCATTAAACTCTATTAATGATCCCAGTAGATAAATTTTGCATTTAAATAATGCCTTGCTTCCAGAGAAAGCAGCATTACAGAGATTCAACCGATGATGCAAAGAGATTTACATGAGCTGAACATCTGTGATTTCCTGACTACTGACCTTCCAAATAAGATTTTTTTTGTTAGAATTACGTTAGTTGCAGCTTTAATAGTTTGGATTTTTTCAACAAAAAGACAGCTGTTTGAATTTAATTCATTCTGTATCATTACAGGGTCTTCATTTTGGTGCCTACTGGATATTGTTCCTATAAAGAATGAGAAAGGAGATGTAGTACTGTTTCTGGCCTCTTTCAAAGATATAACAGATACAAAGGTGAAGATTGCTCCAGAAGATAAAAAAGAAGGTCTGTATAGTTTTCAATAAACACTGATTACTGCTGTTGATACTTCAATATTTTGAGATATATGCACCATTAAATATAGGAGTTAATATGGAAATTCTTTTGATGTTTCCTTTTAAAATTCAAACAAATACATTTATGTAAGATTTTTTGGGCTAGAAATGTAACCAAAATCTAAGAACTAATGACATGGAAAATGCAATTGTGTTGCATTTAGATCTTGCTCCACAGTCTACAAGTCTTGAGTCATTACCCTGGAGAACATAGTAGTCTGTAATTCAAAATTAAATTTAGAAACAGAAAAAATATTTAAATTTTTATTTTTCAAATGATCATTTTGGAGCAGCTGGTATTGTCTCCATTCTTGATAGATCACTGGAAATGGTTATGATTTTCATGCAAGCCAAAGCACCTTCCCTTTTTAGAAAGAAGCTGTTGTTGCATTTTTCAACAGGGAAATACTGCATGACCCAATAATATTTCTTTCAAATAATGAAACATTAGAGAGAAAGTGCTTTCCTCAAGAGTTATATTTTATTATGGATTTTGTTCAAGGCCCACTAACATAGGAAGAAATGGCACATCACTAGTAAGTTCTATTTTTCGCATATAAATGGGAAATTTTAAAGGATTTTTATGTCAAAAAGGAATTTTACTCGTAAGTCTTTGCTCCATGTTGATGATGCAAAGCAGTCATAAAGCCATCGTTTTGTATTATTAGATTTATGGCTGGTTTGTTGTTGTTGACAAGGCACAAAGCAATGAGAGTGTACTGGTGAGTCTGTCTCTGAAAGTGTAGTCTTGTATTCTTAGAGTAGTTGCGGTTTGGTTTTGTTTTAATTTGTGTTAAAAAATTAAGGCCACAGTTCATTTTGAGCCTTAGCAACTGACAAAGGGCTGCATCATTTGGCCTGTTCTTGCAATTATTTAAAACATCTACAAAGGTATGAATGATTAACATTTAGTACATTTTTTCATGAACAAATGTCATGACATTTCTAACATAATCAAATAAGGAATAAATGACATTCAGACCTGCTCAAACTTTGATGGTGGCAACACAACATTTAAAAAGTCAAGGAAGAACTCAGAGTTACAATTTTGGAAGAAAAGGCAGAGCGCCATATTCTCTTCACAGTTAAGTTCATAAGTGGGATGGGATTGGTATGTGTTGTAATTGTTTTAAAGTCAGTGAAGTTACTCCAGATTTAATCCAGTGTAAATGAGTTTGGATCCTTGTCTTTGCAATTCATAGGTGTGTCAGGAATCCAGAACAGCACAGTTTGAAAAATATAATTAATGTTCATGGTGGGGATAACTTTTAAAATTCATATAGGATGTGCCTATCTGCTGGAGTTCTAAATTCTGGCACTGTTGTTTTCTTTAATTTTTTTAAACCCCATATGTTGTCTGTTTGTTCTGTACATTGCACTAGAACACTGTAGACATGCCCCCTAAACTCTCCTGGCCCCCACCTCTATACCCTACAGGAATTCTAAGTTTTGGCACCCACTGAAAACTGATCCTGCACTTGCTGGAACTATGAACAGTGTAACAAAATGAAAATTATATGCTTGACGTGACAGGAATAGTAATGTAGTATCTCATTATAGTATCCTGTAATTTGGAAATTAGAAAATGTTACCGTTCCCTTGTGATAATACATATTCTTAAATCAGTATGAATTCTAAAAATGTCTGATTTTCCTAACATTTTGACAAATAATTTCATCTTTGTCTCAGTTTTTCCCCAAATCTTATACAATAGAAGTATTCATAAACTGTATAGTTCTTGCAAAGATCATCATTTGTGAATTTCTGAGCCATGAGTCTAAAAGAGAGACTCTGAATTACCACCTAAGTACATATTTGTACATAACTTCTACATCCAGTCACAACCAATCCTTTTCACCTCTAAGTAGAATCCGTCTCATATCTGTATCTAATTTCTCCCTGAGACTTAAAACATTTTCCACCTACAAAAGCTTTAAGGAGATAAAGATTATTGAAATGTGGTATGTGTGGGCCTTTAGGGGAGAGATTATTTGAACATGTGTGGTCTGAAGGCTAATGATTCTCATTCTAGGAGATGCATATCTCCAGAATACAGTAGCTGCTAAACTTCATGAAATATTTCAGTTATAATTTGAAATGAGTATAATAAATTACTTCCCCTGTCTCAGCCTTAGTGTGGGAGTTTGTGAACCCCATAGACTACAGTCCTTTAATATATAGCATGTGGACAGATTGCTACAATAAAGCAAAGCTCTGTGGACTCCAATATGGCTTCACATGCTGCATTCTACGCCGCGCAAGATTGAACCTTCAGTATCGACTGCTGAAATGCCTCTTATTTTGAATGATATATACCTGAGTGTCCAAGACTGAGGCCAAATTCTGCTCTCACGCTGGTGTAAATCTGTAGTAACTGTTATTCTCTGTATAGACACTTGTGCAAATAAGAACAGATTTTGGCTCCTGGACTTTAAAAAAAGAAAAGTCCTTGTGCAAAAACTGATCTGTACAAAGTGCTGAGACTGGAAATGAGCTTCAGTTTATTATTTCAAAATATGTTTATTAACATTTGTTAATTACTCTATTGTAAGTAAAAGAAAAACCATACATTTAGGTGCTAGACGGTGAATGCTTTACTCTCATTGGCGAATAGCGGGAGCAACTGCACCACCGTTTGTATAAGGGGTATACAAACCCCACACTGGGGCCCGAAGGCAATATTGAGTCCTGGTAGCTCTGCCCCTACAGGCCTAAACAGCAGGTTAAAAGGAGCTGAGAAGTCCAGGCAAGGGGTGGTAGACAGGCTGCAGGAGAGAAGAATCCTTTTCCAGGGAACCAGACAGATGAGGAAGCTTGAGAGGGAACCACACAGTGGGGAAGGCCCCCGGCAGTGCCTTGTCCAACCACCACTCATTTGAGAAGCAGCGTGTTCTGCACCACCTATTCATCTGGACTTTGATTGTGAAGCTATTGAGTGTTTGGACTATCAGGGTCATGCCCCAAACCGAAGTAGCACATAGGTAGGAAGTAGCCCAGATTTAGGCTCTCTCTGGGGAGGAACCTGCTGTTCTCACTTCCCACAAGGACCCTGATCAGGGACCTGGTGGAGAGGGAGACTCTCAGTCGTTCTGTCACAGTGGTGCCCAACTTTTCCTGTTGCCTCTCCCTCTCCCAGTTACAGCAGAGTTGACTCAGCAAAGGTGCTTGGCCTGACGATGGAGCTGGGGGGAAGAACTAGGGTTAGGGGCGGAGATGGAATGAGAGCACGACTCACCCCCAAAAATCTACTGCTGCTGTGAAGCCTACAACAAATCATCCAAGCAGTGATGGTTAAGTTGTGCAATAGCTACCCAATGTAACCATGTTGTTCACTTCATTTCCCAGGTCATCTCTCTACATTTGGGTTTTCTGTTTGTCACACTTGCTTGTTGCATCCTGTTTCAGAACAGACTGTAAGTTCTTTGGGCCAGGGAACAGATCTAGTTGTATGTTTACACAGGTTCTAGCACAATGAATTCCCAATCATTATATGCTTCCGCAATATAAATAATAGCGACTGGCCTTAGCAGGCAGTGAACAGTCTCAGGCTACAACGACAGGTTTGAAACAGTTTATGCTACATATATTAGCAACAGATTTGAAATATTTACTCCTTGGCCCTGATTATATTAAGGTTACTTTATACCACCCTGGCAGTGTGCAGGAGATTTAAAGGGTCTGTAAATAAATAAATTAACAAATAAAATAAATGCCCACTGACTTTAATGGCTGCATGATCTTTAACACTTAAGAATACTTGATAACAATATGATATACTAAAGAGCTATTCCTGCTATTATTCTTCATAAAAACTGAAGAAAACTTGCCAACAGACAATGGCAAGGTAAGGCCCTAGTCGTCTCTCTGCCAGGCAGCTGCAATGGCAATCTAATACTGTCCCTTAAAAGTGACTGTTGTGTTTACTGCCTCTGTTTTTTTCTTAAATAATAGGCTCTTTTGATAGACAGTAGACATGTTGCAACTTTCCACTGTTTATGCTGTTAATTAGCCTTTACACAAATAGATTTGTTTCCCCAACCTGGTAATGTATCAGAGAAATCCCACCATCCTCCTTGTCTCTCTAAATATACCTATAATCAAGCACTGTTGTGAAAGACAGGTTTTCAACACCCTCTCTGCCAGATTTGGAATACTTTAACAAAATTGATGGTCGCTTCTTTCCAACATACAGAAAATATCTTACTTTAGAAAAGCAATTGTTCCCTTCAGAAAGAGAGGGCAACACTAGTAGTTTTGCAAGGAAAAGTTATTTCAGTACTATGTACCAAGCTGGGAAGCCTATAGGCTAAATTCTGATTGTGGTTACATCAGTTTATATGTGGAGTAATTCCCATGAAAGCAAGCAGATTTAAACTGGAGTTACTGAGATCAGAAGCTGACCCTCAATGTTGGAAAGTTTAGGGCTATATTCTGCTCTCATATACATGCAGTAATGTCCTTTGGTATATGTGAAGGTTACAGTTGTGTTTCTGAGAGCATAAATTGACCAAACAAGTAAAACTTGGGTCCTGATTATCAATACATTTCTTAATCTGAAGTCCTGTAAAAATGTTCTGGTGGAGAAAATTAGGTTTTGGTAGGAGGGGCAATATTCATCGTGACAGGTATTGCAACCCCATGAAGTCTCTTTAATACCATTGTATTAAATTCATGAATGTTTTCTGTCTGATGACTTCTGCTTTACAGGGGGTTGGGGTGTGTTACCATAGCTCCTCTGGGAACTAAAAATAGCAGGGGTAATTACCTCTGGTAATCAGGGGAAGGGGCGTGGAAATCAGTGTGTGTGGGGGGGGATTAAGGCACTCCTGTCATACATTGTGATATCCCCAGCAAGCCAGTTTTCCTAATGGACAGCTCCTGTGCTTTGCCTTGTCGTCAAGGACAACAAGCAGTATAATTGCCAGCAGTTATGATACAGCTCTTTGTCAACAGATAAAAGCAATGCAGAGAGAACATACAAAAACAATAGAAGTTCCTACCCACTCATTAAACATACCAGAAATTGCCCATCTTCCATATGGCCAGTCTGGTAGGCCAATGTCCCTTCCAACCTTTCAGCAGGTTCTGTCTGTTTGCTGAATCAAAAGGAAGACCCAGTGTCAGTTCAAGCTCATCCTTTTAGACCAAAAGCCCTTTCTTTGTATCCTAGTCTACGGAAAACCGATTTTGAACTCATATATGCAAGCCAAGGTGTGATGCCCCTCTGGCATTGTTTACAAGCCCTTCACTGTTTTTAGTTCCCAGAGGAGCTGTGATAGCCCTTCACCCAGGGAGTAGAACATAATCGTAGTGAAAACATTCATAAATTTACAACAATGGCCCCCCCAATACTGTTTGAGGTTGCAACATCTGTCACACTGGGTGGGTCAATGCTCTTAGGTAGTTCGTAGCAAAGTCTAGCTGCTGTCATGACAGCAAGCAGTGTTAAAATAAAAGAGAGGTTAGGGTGACTAAAAAGGGGGAAGTTATTTGAATGTGTATGATTTAAGGAACTTTGTTATGGATGAAATCAATGGGAGTTGTGTGTGTGGAAAGTCTGAAGTAAACACCAAATTATTGCTGATCCAGTGTAAATGTGTAAGAAAAGTGACATTGCAAAAATCAAAATGGGAAGCTATACTAATCTAGAAACACCACTGACACTGGACTGCCCAGCAAGATCAGAGTAGTATCATGGTTTGGTGCAATGAGAAACACACTATACTCTAGGAAATAGTAGCAGAGCTCAGACAATGAGTGCTCTGGTAGGGATTCTTTTTAAGTTTGCCAGGATTCTGATGGAGAAGTCTGCTTCATGATCCTTCTTTACCCCTTCCAGTGTGATCTTAAAGCTATAGCCTGGCCTAATTTTTTTTTTTTTTGCTCAGCTTTAGAAAAAATATTGAAAGAGAAGTAAAATGGAAGTAAAATTACACACATGCACACCATTTAGTGGATCCTTGAGATGATCATAAGGAAATAGATCTAGTCAAAGAAATTAGCTTCCCAATATTTACACATCACAGTAAATTCTGCATATATACATAATAACTTTGGTTCCTCAGTATCCCTAAGATAGACCCAGTCCTGTTCCCATTGAAGTAAATGGAAAAAATCCTATTGGTTTTAATATTGCAGAATCAGACATTGTATTTTCAAAAGCAGTTTCACAGGTGGCAGCCCTAATAAAGGGTGATATTGAAATTAAATTTTCTGTCTGGTTCAAGCAGGTGCATAATTTTCATGTTTTTTTCATGAGAAAGAAATTATTTAGAATCTTTTTGTAGTTAGTTTAAAAAGAATAACATCTAAGGCCTGATCTTCCCACTCTTATTTCAGTTTCATTACAACTACTTGTATGTGCTACCAGTTTGAGAAAGAGTGGCAGAATGTGGCCCCAATGGGTTACATTAAGGTTACAAGAAGGTATAATGTTACAGGTGAAGAAACATTGAGCTTTATTCTATCATGCATTCTTATGAATTCTTAGGCAAGTATGAATTTCTTTAGAAAAGCAGAGTTATTTTGATTGCAGTCTGGATATTTTCCTGTCTGACAAAAGTGAAATACTGTGGACAGTGGAAGTACAGAGCTACAGAAGTGCAGAACTTCTGCATTTCAATATGTTTAAATGTCTCTCTTAAAAGGAAGGCCACCTCATCATGTAAATTCTGGAAGGTACATGTTGATTTATCTAGAATTTCATGAAAATTTAAATATCAGGATCCTTCAAAGTCACAGTTATTTCCTCCTCAGGCAAGGCTTCAGCAAAGAACATTTTGAAACAGATTGTATCTTTAAGGTTCTGTCTGCACAGCAAAGGGCAGGACACTGGTTGGGGAGGCACCCTAGCAGCTGCTCACCTACGTGTGGCGTGCCCAAGGCAGGTATATTTGTTTCAGGCTGGATTGATACCTTGTACTCCTGTCCAAGTAAGGGGCAGTGTGTATCTGTGCTACCCCAGGAGCAGAAAGTCTTTAGTTAGAAAGTTAGGTTTCTGACTAAACAATTTTTTTTCCACTGAAGGTTTCTACTTTCCATGGAAACTTTTGATATTTCATCCAAAATAAAAAACAGAAAACCATTTCTCATAGAAGTTGTATTTCAGGCGCCTTATGTTCCCATTCTTTTCTAGGGACCAGGTTCTATGACCATGGACTCGTATAACATATTCCTTTCAACAAAAGGGAGAAAGTGGTTCATCATGGGAGATGTAATCTGGCCTGAGACCTCAGCCCCATGGAAGAGAATGGGAGCAAAAAACACCCTGACCCCAACCTACAACTGCCATGAGGCAGAGTGGTGCCACTTTAAATAAAAATATTTCATTTTTGCCCTAAATATTTTGCATTTTGAAAATTTCTGCTGAAATTTTTTACCGGGATGAGGGAAAAAATGTTGTTTAAATTTTCCATGGTGGAAAAATATTTTCTGACCAGCTTTACTAATTTGTTTCCCCTCCTCTCAACTGCCCTTGCCTTCCCACCTCTCAGCTTAGATTCAGACTCCAAAATGGGCCTGCAAAAATGAAGAGGAAACCTAAAAAGAAAAGGTCAGTCAGATGATGCCCTATTAATTATGGTATCTGGAGGCAGGTAAGCTCCCTAGATTTCCTGTTCTAGAAGAACCTGCTCTCATGTGGTCTCTCTCCCCGCCCCTCTAGCCCCCAAGGACTTCTGTCAGGCCTGCCCCTACATGTGGCAGAATAGGAGGAAGGCTTCCTGAAGGGTTATACAGGGCTAGCCACAACCTAACCCTTAAAACTTTAGGAATCAACAGAATGCTGGGGCTAAAATGTGTCTTGTGCATATGCTCAGAGTTCAGAAACAATCCCAAAGCTTAGAGAGTCAGGAGATTTAACTTGAAGAATTTTCAAAACTCTAAATTAACTGCAACAATGTTGAATGCTGTTTATACAGTTGTTGTGCATGACAACTCCATGAACCTATAAATAATAGGTTCTCTCTAAATAATAGCGGTTGTGAGCCAGTTTCACCCTTGCTGTAGTTAAGTGAGACATTTTTATAACAGTGAATGCTCAGTCACACACTTTAGAGTTCAGGTTGTAAAACAGTTTCCTCTGTAATTTGTCATTTGCACATCACTATAACTTCTGGAAATATTCACCTCTCAGGAGGAAATTTCCGGTGCTTGGTTTCAGCATATAGGTGATTTTTAAAATTTATATTTAAGCTGGCTTTCTTTGACTTTTTAAAGTATCTTAAAACTTTCAAATAGAATAAAATATTCTATATGATTATATTAATCATTTTAACTTTCCCATTGTTTAACGTCTCTGGACAAATCACAGAATGGTCTCATGTTGACCACACGACATTTCTGAGACAGCCCACTTCTGCTCCTGAATGATGGAAAAGCATACTGCCAAACAAATCTTTATCTTTCTTAGACTAGGCTTCGCTTCAGGATACAAACACTTAAATGAGAGTGGGAAGTAGCACTGCCTGCATTGTCTTTTAAGTGGTGCTGGGTGATTCCTTGCAAGTTACAGTAAGGTCCATAACCTGCCATCGATCTCTATGCAAAACTCTATTGACTTAGTAGGACTTTGGTTTTTGAAAAAATTGAGCATGGCTCTAAGATCACAAGAGAATCGTGGTATCAATTCATCCACAAAGGTACTGAGGCAACTAAATCCCACTTAGGGATTTTTAGGTGCCACTATGCTCCACAGAACTCCTGTTTTGCTGCCACCAGACCCTCTAGGCATCTAAACTCACTTGGTGCCTACGTCTTTGCAGTAAAAATTCTCTAGGTACCTAAGTTCTTGCCTTTATGTATGTGCAGTGCTGCCTCTCTCTAAGCATCTGGACTCTATCTCCTGCCTGAGTCCCAGAATGATCTATGAACCAGGGAAGATAGGTGCGCCTCCACTTAAATCAGATGTGGGGCCAGATCTGGTAAGTGTGCTCAGAGGCTGCATAAATCCACAGAAAAGAGCTGAGGGAGGAGATGGTCCTCCCTTATAATGTTTAGCCCAATGGTTAGAGCACTCATCTAATATGGGGCAGACCCAGGTTCAAGTACTCCCTCTGCCTGACAAGGAGAAGGGACGTGACGAGCTATTTGCCACCTCCCAGGTGTATGCTTTAATCACTAGGCTATGGAATATTCCTATGTGGGTCTCCCTCAATCTCTCCTATTGAAGTCGTTCCACTTTAATTAATAGTTAAATATTAGTGAGGCCAGAGAAAGAGTAAGAATGATTCTACAATCCAGTGGTTAGGGCATGTACATGAGAGGTGGCAGATGCTCGTTCAAACCCCATCTTCTCATCAGGCATAGGGGTATTTGAACTGGGAATCCCTCACATCCTTGAGGGTGAATGTGCTAACCATGGGGCTAAAGGTTATAAGGGAGGCTCTCTTACGTTTTTTCCTCCTTGGCTATTTGATGTGGAGTTAGGCAGCCACTGAGCACAGCTACTGGATCAGGCCCTGCAAATGCCTAGTCAGAGGAGCATCTATCTTCCTGCAGTTCGTGGATTGCTCTTAGAAATAGTTACTTCCCTACAGCCGAGGCTTAGGCACCTATCTCCGTGAGGGGGAATTGCTTAGGATACAACCCTCTCCTTATCTTGCATTGTCTAACTTAGACAGCTTCACCCCCCAGTGACCTAGGGTCAGCGTTACAATGCCTAACCCTTTTATGGTTCTGAGCCAGGGAGAAAATTTCTGACCTTTCGGAGGACAGAATATTAGTTGAAATTAGTACATTGGGCCTGATCCAGCTCCCACTGAAGAATGGAAAAACTCTGTCACAGGCTGGCTGGTCTTTGAATGCAAGCTAGGTTCTTCCTTCCCTGTGACGTAGCAGCTAGCCCTAAGCTGATGGTTATATGGCAGATGAAAGCTCATTAGTGACCCTATCGGTGAAAGGTTTAGGAAAAGACCATACAGGTATGCCAGGATGGGGAGAGACTGCAGAGAAATCAGGACTCTCCTGCAATTAGGAGAACCCCTGGGGAGCAGAGTAAGGTTCCTGAGAGGAGGATCCCTGAGATAGAGCCTACAGTAACTGAGGAGATCCCATGGGGAAGCTGCCAGACTCCCCAGGGAAGGGAGGAAGTGAGGGAAAAGCTTCTAAGACAAGAAGTTATAAAGGAAAAACAGTTCAAGAGCAGGTTAGGCTCCTGTGAGAGAGGGCATGAGGCAGAAGACAGTGAAAGCACTTGAGTGGAGCCTGAGAGGGGCAGAAAATTAATAATTTCAGCAGAGAAGAGAGAAGCCAGAGGCCAGAGGATCCAAGGGGAGTTTGTGTTGAGCACAGGCTGTGGGGAAGCAGCACAGGGGGCTTGGAGATAGGAAGCGGCCCAAGGAAACAGAAGCATGTCTGAAGAAGCAGACCTAGTTGCTTAATATATACTCTCTGGGTCAGGACACAGAGACAAGGATGGGCCGGGGTTCCCCTATCAGCCCCTGAGGAAGGAGTATGCACACTTCATTGGAGCCCGAGAGGGATGGAAGAGTTATTATTTGGATGTTTAGCTTGGACTTTCAGTTGGACCTTTAGTAACCTTGGAAGGGGACTGAACTTAAGATTACTTGCATGGAGCAGTGAGCTGCAGAAGACCTGGTGGCTGATGGCCAGTAGAAGATGCTGGAGATGAGGATCCCTTGCAGTATCATACCCTGATACAAAAGGGAACTACGGGTGGTGAGTACACTACCTTACAAACTCCCTCAGACTTTAATGGGAATTAGATTAGGTCCTTACATACTACACTAATATACGTGATATAAAAGCCCTAGGTCCTGATCCAACACCAACTGAAGTCAGTGGAAGGATTCCCAGACTTAAACTGCAGCTGTGAAACAGAACAGAAGCAAAAACAACAAGCACTTTAAAGACTAACAAATTTCTGTGGGAATAAGCTTTCGGGGGCTGCAACTCACATAGTCAGATGCAGTGAACAGAACAGAAGCAGTGAAATATGATCAGCAGGGTTATCTAAGATCTGAGGATTCTTAGAAAAGGTGTGAACGAATAACTTCCTTGAAACTGTCTCCTTCTGCTCATGACATAAGGACAAGCGTGCTACCAAATAAAAGATTTTGCCATCTCTCAGGGACTAGGGTTCATGAAGGATATAAAAATTGTCTCAGAAAAGAAAGGTCACACACAGACCAACACATAAGTGGTGAACCAGTTTTAAATTTAGTGCCAAGTCTGGTCTGTGACAGCAGTGTATGTCAAGATTAACTTCACTTAACTAAATGGCCTTGCTCCAAATTCTCAGCATCATAACTGAGAGCAGAATTTGGCCCAGAGTGAGCTACCTCACTAAACACGGTGTAATGGTAACATACAGCTTGCCAAACAAAGCACTGCTGTGTGTTTGATATTATCTTGGATACAGAACAGCTTACCTAGTTATGGGAGATGGTGTATCTTTTCAAAGTTACGCCTGAGGTAATTTTAAGCAAAGCCTGAAAGAAGGCACTCTTTTGATTTGTTATGTTTTTGTCATTAGAAAGGTCAGGAAAGAGCACTATTTATAATTAATTTACTCTCCAAAGCTCATTCTTGTGCTGGATCTCAGCTTAGGTTTACAAGCAATTAAAGGGACACTGTTAGTGGGTTTTTTATATATGTATATATATTTATTATTCAGTTTCTAAGACTAATCCATGTAACTCTATCTGAAAATGCACCTTTAAATTAAAGTATCTTGTCACTCTTTTGGAGCTTTTGAAAAAACATCCTGCTTGTGTTTTGTATGGGTTTTTCTAATACTGGAGAAAGAAGGGGCACCAAATCAGCACTACAAAATGCCTATAGAAACTCCCCGTCCCCTCCACTGATGCATGCGTGAACCGCTTTTTTTCCAAGTGCCAGCAGCAGCAACAGGTTTTGCTGCTACCGCTTTTGCCTGCCTGCTCTGAGCCTCTAGCTACATGCTTCGAAGACACAATTTAGAATGACAAAGCATGCAATTGACTTTGGGTGCAAAATTAGTCCAATTAAAGAAGAAATCCTTATTACTAAATCAGCTGTTTGTTTAAGTGTTTTGTAAGATACAGTAAAAAGAAAAAGAGATTATAGGGTCGGTAAATATTCTTTGGAACCACCATGATGTCAATAGTTCGGTAATGACATGGCTCAGGTTGATAGAAAGATCATAATACACCCTGGCCACAACTAGCAGAATGCTTCTCCCAAAGTCCCGGCAGCATGTCCATAGGGATCCTGCCACCCTTCTGTCATTCTCCTCCATTAATGTGTACGTATATAAAATATATGGCATGTTTCAATGATGCTGACTATGATTAAGCAGCGGGTATACTCTCCAATGGCCATGATTGAATTTATTTTTTATAATATATGGGATATTCCCATGCAAAAAAGATCTTTATTACATCAATATATTCTCCACTACAATCTTCTTTCCCTTGTAATGAAAATTAAGAGGGCTTATCAATATTTCTACTAAGGGGGAAGATGATTTGGTCACACTTAATAATAAGGTTTCATTTATAAATGGCTTTTAAAGGATTAATAAATGATTAATATGAATGGTAAATCAATTGCTATGACATCCAACAGCCAGTATGTTGCTTATTATCATGGCTTATAAACATAGCATCTTCTACTGATGAGCTTATAACCATCTATAAAACTACTATTCATGTCTACAATTAACATTATACTAGCCCTTAATAAACATTTTATAAATAGAACCTTAATATAAAATATGGCTGACTATTCTGTGCCTTCCTTATTATCTTTCTTTCCTTCCACCATCTTTTGTTCTATGTTTCTTACATATTTATTCTTCTGTACTTCTAAGACCCTAATCCTGCAAACACTTAGACATGTGCTTAACTTTACTACTATGAGCAGTCCACAGTAGTAAAGTCAAGCACTTAAAGAACAGGGTCTAAATCTTGATAGTTACGAAACGAACCACATTGAAGTATAATCTGTTGCACTGGTTAGTCATTTGTATAACATCACTAATTTCTGTTTTACTGTCTCTCTGCCCATTGACATTGGAAAATTCCTAAATATTTCCTGCTAACATTGCATTATCAACAGACTACTCATACTATGCATTTATCACCTGTGTTCATATAACTGAGCGTTGAGTTATTATTGTTTAGTGTTTCTGTAAAACACTGGTACCCAAACTTTTTCTGCCACCCTCCCTTACCAGTAATGGAATCTGTCTACTCCCCTGCCTCCATTACTGCAGAGTTAGCTCAACAGAGGAGCCTGGACTGAAGGTGGAGCTGGGGGCAGAACTAGGCTTGGGGGAGTTGCTGGGGCTAGAGTGGAGTTGGCCTGGGGGTAGAGAGGAATGAGGGCAGAGCTGGGCAGAGGGTGGAGCAGGGAGTGGAGTGGATCTGGGTGGCACTCCCTCCCCGCCCCCATGATGGCTGGACCGGGCCCCTCTGTGCAACCTTCCTCCCCCTGAATGTTCCTCCCTGTCCTCACAGTTTGGGGACCATTGGTGTAGAACAATAGGTGAGCATGGCAATTTATAGTCATATAAAAAGACAGATTCCTTCCATAAAGATTTTATAATCTAAATTAGATGACAGACCAGCAATGCCAAGCAAAGGGGATTATAGGAAGGACAAGGGCTCCAACAGAAAAAGGTGAGTTGCTTTTAAGTACAAACTTTGTTAATTGTGTTTGTGTGGTTTTTAGCTATAGTAGTTTCATATTTTTGCATGCTGTTATTTGCTGAAATAAAATCCAGGAAGTGGGGTGGTGAGGTCACTGTTATCAGACTAGCTGAAAGATGTGAGTGCTCATGAGAGATTTGAAGGGAGATAGTTGAGGCTACATGTCACAAAAGTATTTCCAGGCACAGGGAGTGGGCATGATAAAGTCACAGAGTTGATTACAGCAGAAAGAAACAAAGGAAGAAGCAAGCTGGCGGAGCATAAGGCACAAGTTGGGGAGAGATAGGTAGGGCAGAGCTCTGGATGGCTTTGAAGGTGAAAATAAGAAGTTTCTATTTGATATGGAAAGAGATTAGAGGATGGTAAAGGCATTCATGGAGGGGGGAGAATTAGAGCAATGGCCAGGGAAGATGATATGATATTCTCAGTGTGAATCAGAAATCAGGGAGAAGTAAGTTGCAGTAGACAGGTAAATGATGACTGGGTCATTGATTAAGGTTTTGATTGTAGGGATGGATTTGGGAGATCTTGTCAAGGAAGAAGCAGTAGGATTTAGCAACAGCGTGGGTGATGGAGACCATAGTCAAGAAAATGAGAGAGAGAAAAAGAAGTTAATGACAACAATGTTGCAGACATAGGTGATGGAGAATAGTAGAATTACTGACTCTGGCAGAGAAGGAAGGTTTTTTTGGGGGGGAATATAAGCAATGTGGTTTTCACTGTGGTCAGTTTGAGTTGTTGAGATATCTGAAGAGAGTTGTCAGAGAGAGAGTTACTGAGGCAGGACTGAATAAATAGGAAATAAAGAAATCAAGAAGAGAGAGAGGTTTCTGAGACATTGAAGTAGATAGAAGTAGAGCTAGGTTTGTCCTGTTTTTAAATAGTTTTTCAGAGGGTTTGTGGATTTTTTATATGAAAACATAAAACTACATATAATTATTTTCCTGGATTTCTATGTACTTTTGAATATGCTTGTGAAGCACCTGCCAAACAAGGTTCGAATAAATAAATAAACAAAAGTGGCCTACCTGACTAAATCTAACAAGAAATAGCTGTCAGGACTGGATCTCTGGCTTCTGACATGGTTTAGTGTTAAATTACACTACTTATTCCAAACAACATAGAGTTAAAAAAATAAGTCAGAACCATTTGAAAACATTTAGATTAGGATGAACAAACCAGCAAACAAGATGGTGGTTTAACTGAGCTCTCAGCAAGAAAGGGGGAATAAATTAAAGCAATTTGAGAAGATGAGCAAAGCCATCCTGAATCCACAGATCTGTGCCCTAAATATAAATAGCCACCTTTGAAGCCAGTTTTGAAAAGAAAGAAGGCTGAAGGGAGTTGGAAGATCTCAATTCCAGAAACAGCCTTTGGGGAAGAAAATCCATCCAGTGCCATCAGCCCAAATAACATATTAAAATTACTCTGCTAGCTCATAGATGTTGAACAGGACCCTTGATATTCCATCAAGAGACAGTGGATGAATTAAATGAGGTGTAGGTGGGTTTTTTAAAGTTCTATTATTGTTTTTGGGGGAGGGGGTATGGTAGCTGCCATTTTGGAAAAGTCAGACAAACAAAGGAGGGGGAAGTATGGTAGCAGCCATCTTTAGAAAGGGCAATAAGCAAAGACAAGAAGATTTAAATGTCTGGGAAAGGAAATAAACCCTCCAATACAAAAATCTGGCCCCATGGCCATGAAAAAGAGTAACTCCCATCCCAGCAAACAAGCTGCAGGCAGGTGGAGAAGCATCCGTCACTCAGGTTGACTCAAAAGACATGCTGGTAGAAATCAGAAAGATGAATAGGAGATGAGGGAAGAGTTGCAGGGTTACATTAAAACTATAAAATTAATGGGAAAAATTAGATGTGGACACAGGATTAAATGAGCAGTTATTTAGCATTACTAATCTGGATGACAGAATCCAGTAATTGGAGAGGGAGGGGGACAAAAAGAACTGAAGCTGGAGGACATGGAATGTAGAGAACACAGGAAGAACAGAAGGACTAAAGGTATTCCAGAGGAGACTGAAAGGAGAAATCTGCTGGACACATTGGATGATGTTTTCCATAACATATTAAAACTGGGCAATAAAGGCCTCATTCATATAGAGGGCTCAGAGATCCCTTTTTTCCAGGCCCCAGCAAGCTTCATACCAAGAGATATGATTGTCCGTCTGCACTGCTATCAAGAAAACGATAAAATACTGAAGGGAATGAGAAGAGAGGTGAAACATTGATGATTCTTAACCACCCAGACAAATTTTCCCAGCTGTGGCAACCTCAACCCTTATCAACTGAAGAAAGCAATACTAGGTGAACTCTGTTCTTAAAGAGAAGAGTACAAGATACAAAGAGAGTTCCAGTCTAGATTGTGCTTTAAATTGAAGGACAGAGGTATGTCTGGCTGAGATCCAGAAGAAGGGAAGCTGATACTTATGGACCGGGGTATAGGCGAACCAGCTCAAGACTTATCTGGCTCATGACTTATCTGGCTTTAAGACTAAGCTTGATAAGTATATGGAGG